>BKBX01004980.1:713891-889096 GCA_008326845.1 Vitis x labruscana x Vitis vinifera | reverse complement strand
GGGGGGCTGTATGCATGAACGGCGTGTGGTATAGAGAGATAAGGGCAGTGGTTGGCATGTGAGGGTATTAATGGGTCTAGAAATCGGTTATGAAGGGTATGATGGATATGATGAGTAGATGAGGAATGACATGGTGCATAGTGGTGTAGAGAGAGAGTGGTGGTAATAGAAATGGGTATGAAAGGTCTCGTGGGTATCAAACAATGGGTAGGATGGGAACTATAATTGATGCCTGGATCTCTGTAAGAGAGGTTTGGTTGCATAGTTGCCCAATGATACATAACAGTTTCACTAAAGAATACTCCCAGCAATTTGAGGCACCGCACACGGATCGGATATTTCAATCATGGCTCCTCTTGGTCTTGGAAACTTAGATTTCGATATCAAATGGCATTCAACCCTCACAATCAACCCAAATGCCCAATAAATTGTAACAGAACCCAGTGGCTTTGACAATCTCTTCATGGATCTCGCCTTTCATGAAGTTCTGCCATGAATCTAGCTGTTTCAAGTGGATTTAGTTTTGGTCTGCAAGATGGATAAACGAGCCATCTCTTGCAGAAATACCACTCTTCCAATTTTGAATCGATACAAAGAATCATGCTTAACAACCATCTCGTTATAGATTGTCACATGCAGCTTAAACCCCGTCACTCCCCACCTTACAGCTTTAAGTGTATATCCAGAGAGAAATGAAAAGACCAAAGAAAAGTAGCAAGAACAGAACAGGAAGCTTTCAAAAAACCATGTTGGACCCATTTCATCATTTTATCCATGAGTCCAACAATAAGTGGGTAAAAAAAAAAGAAAACATAAAATATTCACAAGAACAGGGCACCAAATACATCCAAACCAAATCAAGTCAACCAAACAAACAGAATAAAAGATCATAGAGAAATAAGATAGGAAAAGTATGAAGGAATAAAAACATACGTGAAAATTGATGTTCAACCTGAAAGTCTCCTCCCCAACTCGGTGTTTTAGCTGTAGCTCACTGCTCTCCATTTTCTCCGCTTCCTCTCTGTTTTCTCTCTAGTGTTTTTCCCTTTCTCAGTTTTTCTCTCTAGTGTTTTTCCATTCCTCTGTTTTTCTCAAAGCTCTCTGCTATCCAGCTTGCTCCTCAAGAATGTCTCTCTAAGCTCTCGAAAAACTCCCTCTTTGCAACTCCTCACCTAAGAAAAATCTCTAACGGCCTGCTCAGAGAGCTCCTGCCAACAGCCCCGGTACCTCCCTCCACTCTGCCAGACGACCTCTCCCTGCATAACAGAATACGCTCCTCATATATTCCTTTTCTAGAACCTTCCTCCACATGTCAAATTTCTATTGGTTCCTCAAATGCTCAGTTGATTCCCTAGCATCCATCCCTGAGCTGACACGTGGCCACCTAAGATGGTGACACCTGGCCAAATAATCTGCAGAAAATTCAAAGAGAAAATGTCTCCAAAATGGGAGTCAACGCACATATTTCTACAAGATATCCATGTATTAGCTCTTCATGGACCCAATGGGTTAAAAATAATAATAGACCAAAGTATAGCCAAGAATTGAAAAGGGTTTTGGCATGGCCAAGTTCTCATTATTCAAATTGCCAATGGTCATTTTTTGTTTTCATTGGAAATCTTGTAGCTCCTGATATCGTGGCAAGTTTAATTTATTTATGTTTTATTTATACATTTTTTTTATAAATCTAAAAGATATATGTGATTATGTAATGTAGGGAAATGCTCAAGTTTTAGAGGAAGAGTTAAACCTTCTTTTGCTTGGTTTTTTTGGGATGGCATTCCATATGGTACTATCATATCACATAAATTTTATTAATAGAAAGTGTTGCATTCAACATACTTATGCGATGTTTTTTTATTAACTTTTCTAACACCTTGAGAGTCTCAATGTGTAGTGGATAGATTGTGAAAAATTTTACTACATATTTTTTTACAAATTATTGATATTAGTGACAGGTTTAACGTTCATAACACTATCAGCTACTATAATGTCAAACATATTAAAGACAATATATATGAAGGAGAAGCAAAAGGAAACTATTTTAGGTTGTTGCCTTCAAAAACAATGGATCCAAATAACAGAGAATTTCGTCCCAATGATATTGCGGGAAATTTGGATAAGTAGTATGTGTTAGTTGGCTATCATAGTTTTGTAAAATCTGGACAACGTATAATTGTTTTTTAACTCCATATCAGCCTACAACATTGGATACAATAATACGAACTTGTAATCGGACATAGACTTAACCAAGAATTGATATTAATTCCTACGTTATTTTTGTAATAAATATTTTATATACTTTTTAACCTTTTTTTATTTTAAATATTTTTATTTAGTTAATATTCCCTATCCGGTAAGACGTTTGAAGCTATTCAATACTGGGTATCATCAAACAAGCTGGAAGATGAATTTGGTATGGATAATGTAGCAGTGGTGAACGGTAGAGGGAAAATTACAAGATTATGTGATGACAATTTGGGACTAGATCTTCAGTTTATCCATAATAATATTGCACGTGTGTTACACGATATTTTGAATAACTGCTATGGGCTTGAAATAAATCAAACTAATGATTTTAGATTGCTTATTGATGTTTTAAGGGATCCACGAGCATTTCATGAGTAAGATTATTCATATATTAATTTTTATTTCTTATTTTAATTTATATTAATTATTATTTGTTGGTTTTATTTGTTGTACAGTGATGTTTTCATGACCATATAAACATCCCTTATTTATGACCCCTTCTTGTTGTACTACTTTTTGTTTGCTCGCCCAGGTATCTCTGCTTCAATATAATAGATCATCAAACGTGTGGCCCTTTAAGAGGACTTTGGCACATATTTCCACAAGATATCCATGTATTAGCTCTTCATGGACCCAATGGATGAAAAATAATAATACACCAAATTATAGCCAAGAATTGAAAAGGGTTTTGGCATAGCCAAGTTCTCATTATTCAAATTACCCTTGATCATTTTTTTTCTTCATGGGGAATCTTTTATTTTTTTTCAAGACCATACATAAGCACCCCTTATTTGTGACCCCTTCTTGTCATACTACTTTTCGTTTGCTCGCCCACGTATCTCTACTTCAATAAAACAGATCATCAAATGTGTTAGCCTTTAGGAAGACTTTGGCAAATATTTCTGCAGCATATCTATGTATTTGTTTTTCAAGGATCTAATGGGTCAAAAATAGTAATAGACCAAATTATAGCCAAGAATTGAAAAGGGTTTTGGTATGGCCAAGTTCGCATTATTCAAATTACCCTTGGTCATTTTTTGTTTTGAGGCGAAATCTTGTAGCTCATGATGCCATGGCAAGTTTAATTTATTTCTGTTTTATTTATACATTATATTTTTTTTATAAGTCTAAAAGATATATGTGTTTATGTAATGTAGAGAAATGCTCAAGTTTTAGACGAAGAGTTAAACCTCTTTTTGCTTGGTATTTTTGGGATGGTATTCCATATGGTACTATCATTTCACATAAATTTGATTAATAAAAAGTGTTGCATTCAACATACTTATGCCTTTTTTATATTAACTTTTCTAACACCTTGAGAGTCTCAATGTGCAGTGGATAGATTGTGACAAAAATTAGTATTTATTTTTTTAACGAATGATTGATATTAATGATAGGTTTAACGTCTATAGCACTATAATCTACTATAATGTCAAACATATTAAAGATAATATATATGAACCAGAAGCAAAATAAAACTATTTTAGGTTGGTGACTATGAAAACAATGCATCTAAACGATAGAGAATTTCGTTCCTATGATATTGCAGGAACTTTGGATAAGCAATATGTGTTAGCTGGCTATCATAATTTTGTAAAATTTGGACAATTTATATTTGTTTTTTAACTTCATATCAGCCTACAAGATTGGATACGACAACACAAACTTGTAATCGAACATAGACTTAAGCAAGAATTGATATCAATTATATGGTATTTTTGTAATAAATATTTTATTTACTTTTTAATGTGTTTTTACTTTATATGTTTTTATTTAGTTAATATTTCCCAATCGGTGACATGTTTGAAGCTATTCAATACTTGGTATTAGCAAAGAAGCTGGGAGATGGATTTGGTATGGATAATGTAGTAGCAATGAACAGTAGAGGGAAAATCACAAGGTCATGTGATGACAGTATGGGACTAGATTTTCAGTTTATCCATAATAATATTGCACGTGTCTTGCACGACTTTTTGAATGACTGCTATGGGCTCGAAATGAATCAAACTAATGATTTTAGATTGCTTATTAATGTTTTGAGGGATCCACGAGCATTTCATGAGTAAGATTATTCATATTTTAATTTTTATGTATTGTTTTAATTTATATTAATTATTAATTGTTGGTTTTATTTGTTGTACAATGATGTTTTCACGACCATACATAAGCATCCCTTATTTATGACCCCTTATTGTCATACTACTTTTCGTTTGCTCACCCACGTATCTCTATTTCAATGTAGCATATCATCAAACGTGTTGGCCTTTAGGAAAACTTTGGCAAATATTTCTGTAGGATATCCATGTATTAGTTTTTCATGGACCCAATGGGTTAAAAATAATAATAGACCAAATTATAGCCAAGATTTGAAAAGGGTTTTGGTAAGGCCAAGTTCTCATTATTCAAATTACCCTTGGTCATTTTTTGTTTTCATGGGAAATCTTGTAGCTCATGATGCCGTGGCAAGTTTAATTTATTACTGTTTTATTTATACATTATTTTATATATATATAAATCTAAAAGATATATGTGTTTATGTAATGTAGGGAAATGCTGAAGTTCTAGACGAGGAGTTAAACTTCTTCTGCTTGGTTTTTTGGGGATGATATTTCATATGGTACTATCATTTCACATAAATTTGATGAATAGAAAGTGTTGCATTCAACATACTTATGCCATTTTTTTTATTAACTTTTCTACCACCTTGAGAGTCTCAATGTGTAGTGGATAGATTGTGAAAAAAATATATATTTTTTTTCCGAATGATTGATATTAATGACAAGTTGAAAGTCTATAGCACTATCAGCTACTATAATGCTTGACATATTAAAGACAATATATATGAAGCAGAAGCAAAAGCAAACTATTTTAGGTTGGTGACTTTGAAAACAGTGCATCCGAACGACAGAGAACTTCGTTCCTATGATATTGCGGGAACTTTGGATAAGTAGTATGTCTTAGCTGGCTATCATAGTTTTATAAAATTTGGACAACATATAATGGTTTTTTAACTCCACATCAGCCTACAAGATTGGATACGACAACAAAAACTTGTAATCGAACATAGACTTAAGCAATAATTGATATCAATTCTACTGTATTTTTGTAATAAATATTTTATTTAGTTTTTAATTTTTTTTATTTTATATATTTTTATTTAGTTAATATTTCCTATCCGATGACATGTTTGAAGCTATTCAATACTAGGTATCATCAAAGAAGCTGGAAGATGGATTTGGTATCGATAAGTAGCAATGGTGAACGGTAGAAGGAAAATCACAAGGTCATGTGATGACAATATGGGACTAGATCTTCAGTTTATACATAATAATATTACACGTGTCTTGTACGACTTTTTGAACCACTGCAATGGGCTCGAAATGAATCAAACTAATGATTTCAAATTGCTTATTGATGTTTTAAAGGATCCATGAGCATTTCATGAGTAAGATTATTCATATATTTATTTTTATTTATTGTTTTAATTTATATTAATTATTAATTGTTGGTTTTATTTGTTGTACAATGATGTTTTGACGACCATACATAAACATCCCTTATTTATGACCCTTTCTTATCATACTACTTTTCGTTTGCTCGCCCACATATCTCTACTTTAATATAGCATATCATCAAACGTGTTCGCTTTTAGGAGGACTTTGGCAAATATTTCTACAGGATATCCATGTACTAGTTTTTCATGGACCCAATGGGTTAAAAATAATAATAGACCAAATTATAGCCAAGAATTGAAAAGGGTTTTGGCATGGCCAAGTTCTCATTATTCAAATTACCCTTTGTCATTTTTTGTTTTCATGCGAAATCTTGTAGGTCATGATGCCGCGGCAAGTTTAATTTTTTTTTTTATTTGTACATTATTTTTTTTTTTTTATAAATCTAAAAGATATATATGTTTATGTAATGTAGGGAAATGCTCAAGTTTTAGACGAATAGTTAAACCTTCTTTTGTTGGGTTTTTTTTAGGATGGTATTCCATATGGTACTATCATTTCACATAAATTTGATTAATAGAAAGTGTTTCATTAAACATACTTATGCCATTTTTTTATTCACTTTTCTAATACCTTGAGAGTCTCAATGTGCAGTAGATAAATTGTGACAAAAATTAGTATATATTTTTTTGCGAATGATTGATATTAATGACAGGTTCATCGTCTACGATAATGCCAAACATATTAATGACAATATATATGAAGCGAAAGCAAAAGGAAACTATTTGATGTTGGTGACTTTGAAAATAGTGCATCCGAACGACAGAGAACTTCATTCCTATGATATTGCGGGAACTTTGGATAAGTAGTATGTGTTAGCTGGCTATCACAGTTTTGTAAAATCTGGACAACGTATAATTGTTTTTTAACTCCACATCAGCCTACAAGATTGGATATGACAACACAAACTTGTAATCGGACATAGACTTAAGCAAGAATTGATATCAATTCTATGGTATTTTTGTAATAAATATTTTATTTACTTTTTAATGTTTTTTATTTTATATATTTTTATTTAGTTAAGATTTCCTATCCGGTGATATGTTTGAAGCTATTCAATACTTGGTATCATCAAAGAAGCTGGAAGATGGATTTGGTATGGATAATGTAGTAGTGGTGAACGGTAGAGGGAAAATCACAAGGTCATGTGATGAGAATATCAGACTAGATCTTTAGTTTATCCATAATAATATTGCATGTGTCTTGCACAACTTTTTAAACGATTGCTATGGGCTCAAAATGAATCAAACTACTGATTTCAGAATTGTTATTGATGTTTTAAGGGATCCACGAGCATTTCATGAGTAAGATTATTCATATTTTAAGTTTTATCTATTGTTTTAATTTCTATTAATTATTAATTGTTGGTTTCATTTGTTGTACAGTGATGTTTTCATGACCATACATAAGCATTCCTAATTTATGACTCCTTTGGCCTGGTTTTCTTGATATGATATTCCATATGCTACTAGCATTTCACATAAATTTGATTAATAGTAAGTGTTATATTCAACATACCTATGCCATTTTTTAAATTTTTTTATTAACTTTCTAACACCTTGAGAGTCTTAATGTGTAGTGGATAGATTATGAAAAAAAATTAGTGTAGATTTTTTTTTACGAATGATTGATATTAGTTACAGGTTTAATGTCCGTAGCACTATCATCTACTATAATGTTAGACATATTAAAGACAATATATATGAAGCAAAAGCGAAAGGAAGCCATTTTAGGTTGGTGACTTTGAAAACAGTGCATCCAAATGACAAAGCATTTTGTCCCTATGTTATTGCGAGAACCTTGGATAAGCAGTATCTGTTGGCTGGCTATCATAGTTCTGTAAAATCTAGACAACATATAATTGTTTTTTAACACTACATCAGCCTACAAGATTGGATCCAATAACACCAACTTGTAATCTTTCATAGACTTAACCAAGAATTGATATCAATTCTATAGTATTTTTGTAATAAACATTTTATTTACTTTTTTATTTTATATATTTTTATTTAGTTAATATTTTCTATTGGGTGACATGTTTGAAGCTATTCAATACTTGGTATCATCAAAGAAGTTGGAAGATGGATTTGGTATGGATAATGTAGCAGTGGTGAATGGTAGAGGGAAAATCACAAGATCATGTGATGACAATATGGGACTAGATCTTCAGTTTATCCATAATAATATTGCACGTATCTTGCACAACTATTTAAACAACTACTATGGGCTCGAAATGAATCAAACTAATGATTTCAAATTGCTTAATGATGTTTTAAGGGATCCATGAGCATTTCATGAGTAAGATTAATCATATATTAATTTTTATTTATTTTTAAAATTTATATTAATTATTAATTGTTGGTTTCATTTGTTGTACAATGATGTTTTCACGACCATACATAAGCTTCCCTTATTTATGACCCCTTTGGCCTGGTTTTCTTGGGATTGTATTTCATATGCTACTAGCATTTCACATAAATTTGATTAATAGTAAGTGTTGCATACATCATACTTATGCCAATTTTTTTGTATTAACTTTTCTAACACTTTGAGAGTCTCAATGTGCAATAGATAGATTGTGAAAAAAAAATACTATATTTTTTTTACGAATGATTGGTATTAATGATAGGTTTACCGTCCGTAGCACTATCAAATACTATAATGTCATACATATTAAAGACAATATATATGAAGTAGATGGAAAAGGAAACTACTATAGGTTGGTGACTTTGAAAACAGTGCATCCAAATGATAAAGAATTTTGTTCCTATGATATTGAAGAAACTTTGGATAAGCAATATGTTTTGGATGCCTATCATAGTTATGTAGAGGACATTGTATAAATGTTTTTGAGCACCACATTAGCCTACATGATTGGATCCAACAACACCAACTTGTAATCGGACATGGACTTAACCAAGAATTGATATCAATTCTACGGTATTTTTGTAATAAACATTTTATTTACTTTTTAAAGTTTTTTTATTTTATATATTTTTATTTAGTTAATATTTCCTATCGGGTGATATGTTTGAAGCTATTCAATACTTGGTATCATTAAAGAAGCTAGAAGATGGATTTTGTATGGATAATGTAGCAGTGGTGAACGGTAGAGGGAAAATCACAAGATTATGTGATGACAATATGGGACTAGATCTTCGGTTTATCCATAATAATATTGCACGTGTTTTACACAACATTTTTAACAATTGATATTGTCTCAAAATGAATCAAATTAATGATTTTAGATTGCTTATGGATGTTTTAAGGGATCCACGAGCATTTCATGAGTAAGATTATTCATATATTAATTTTTTTTATTGTTTTAATTTATATTAATTATTAATTATTGGTTTCATTTGTTATACAGTGATGTTTTCACGACCATACATAAGCATCCCTTATTTATGACCCCTTGTTGTCGTACTACTTTTCATTTGCTAGCCCACGTACTGTATTAATTTTTTTTATTGTTTTAATTTATATTAATTATTAATTATTGGTTTCATTTGTTATACAGTGATGTTTTCACGACCATACATAAGCATCCCTTATTTATGACCCCTTGTTGTCGTACTACTTTTCATTTGCTAGCCCACGTATCTCTGCTTCAATATAGTAGATCATCAAATGTGTTAGCCTTTTGGAGGACTTTGGCACATATTTCTACAAGATATCCATGTATTAGCTCTTCATGGACCTAGTGGGTGAAAAATAATAATAGACCAAATTATAGCCAAGAATTGAAAAGGGATTTGGCATTGCCAAGTTCTCATTATTCAAATTACCCTTGGTTATTTTTTGTCTTCATGGGAAATCTTGTAGCTCATGATGCTATGGTAAGTTTAATTAATTTATATTTTATTTATATATTATTTAGTTTTATAAATATAAAATATATATGTGTTTATGTAATGTTGGGAAATGCTCAAGTTTTAGATGAAGAATTGAACCTTCTTTGGCCTGGTTTTCTTGGGATGGTATTCCATATGCTACTAGCATTTCACATAAATTTGATTAATAGTAAGTGTTGCATTTAATATACTTATGCCAGTTTTTTTCTTTTGATTATGTTATGCGTATGTAAGTAAAATTCAACTGTTTGAATTAATACTTTATAAAAAAACATTAAAATATTGTGATGCATATTCCAATTATCTTCTTATTTAGTGGTGTTACTTATGTATTATTTTGTTGTAAATCCCAAAACTTTACACTTACTAGATTTCTATTCTAACTTATCATAGAACACTGCATTATGTGAAGTCATTAGCAAGAAGCTTATGGTAGTAATTTTATTCTTAAATCCACATATTTCTTAAATTTAACTTCTTATCACGGGTGTCTGAAGATGGTGGTATATTAGAGTTTCATCTCAACGAGTTATCTAATCATATTTTGGAAATAAGAATGGTTTTGGAACTTCATTTGTTCCACGTGTGTAGTTAGTTATATGTGGTCATTTTTCCTCTATTTCCTGAACACTTTGCATTCTATGTACTTCATGATTTTTAGTAATTCCATGTTGGATTGAACTTTCATCTTCATGGGAATGAAAGCCACACACTAGGAAAATTTTACCGGAATTCATTTTGCTTAGCCTTTTGTTTATGCTAATATCTTGTATTAGCAGTTTGTGATGGAGGGTTTCAAGAGAGTTAGATTATATTGTAGAAGTTGTTTGAAGTAATTCCTTGTTATTTTGGATCCTGCCATTACATATAGCACAACAGGTATCTTTATCATCTTCTCTTCATTCATTTCAAATGAACAAGGACAATTGTTCTCTTTAAGGTTCTATTTTTGCTTATTCTCATCTACCTAGAAAAGGATGTGGCATGTTGGTACGCAACCTTCTAGGTCCTGATCTACTACTGTGCGAGTCCTATGAACTTTGCAATTTGGTTTATTTTCTACTTGCTTCTATTGATTTTGTTGTTGGGCAATCAAGGATAAACTCCCCCCTCAAGAACACATGTGGTTATATTTTTTATTCATCATTTTCTCGAATGATTCTAATTATCATTCATGATTATAATGAGAAACTTATCATTTTCTTGTTGCTAGGACATGGAACCTAATGGGCATAGGAAAATGAGGAGAAGGAATCTTATTACTAAAGAGAGTAGTAGTTTGAAATTGTCATAAGTTATTGATGAATTTGATCCATGGATGACAAGGGCTTATATACCTCACACCATTAATTTTTGTTTATAGGCACATGTTTTCTTATTCAACTCCTATATGATTGTGAGGTTGTTGTCCTTAAGAGTCAAGATGCATTTTTTTCCTTCATAATTCGAAAGTTCTTTGTTAAGTGTGACCAAATATGAAGCCCTTTTACTTCCAATTCAAAGATCCTAACTATTTCCTTTTGTGGAAGATTTGGCTACTCTTGCATGATTTTAGCTTAATAGTAAAAGTCATTTTCTTTTTATTTGCAAAAAAAAAGCTTTTTTCTTTCTTTGTAAGATTTTAACTATTATTCACTCTTTATTTATCTCTTTATCCCAACTGATGGTACATGTTTTTTTTGTGGGTGCCGCCAAATTCAATTCCCATGTTTGCTCTCCCATAAAATCTGCATCTTGGACTTTCCAACTCATTACCAAGTTTGCTATTTTAAATCGATTGACTGGAAACTGCTCTTTTGGCTTTATTTGATGACATGGATTGATTTGCCATTACAGTCCCAGTACTATTAAAGATGAAGTTTGTCGATATGTCAAAATTACTATTGTAATTCTTCATATTGTTACCATCTATCATCCATACCTCTGTATCTTAAAGTTGATTAGGTTTAACTTAGAGTTCTTTCTAAACATGTACCTCTTATGTAAGTGTAGAACATATCATTACATCAAAGTTTCTCTCATTAATCTTTAAGGCAGATTTCTGTTTTTCTTAATACTTTGAAAATTCCAAGTCTTTACATATGATTGCACTGTATGCTAGATCTAGTCTTTGCCAAGGGTCTCTTGCTTGGTAGTTTCCTTCCATTGTTATATGTATATCTTGCTGTGCAGGAGCTATAAGATCTCCCTCAGTAAATTTTCTGGACTAACATGGATGGTATTATGAAGAGCCTAGTTCATGTTTGGAAGTGTTATCTTATTGCTCTTTGACTTGTGATCACTTAATTAAATTGATCATTATTCTAGTCTTTTTAGGTAATAATGATTTTGTGGAATGAGTGGGATGTTATTCTGGTGCTTATCAATGTTTTAGCTTGTTTTTTTATGTGATTAATGACTCAATGGAGTGATGGGTTATCGCATGTTTATTGGTACTTGTCAATTGGGCAAGTAGAGTCCTTGATCCAGATAATAGTTCAGTTCATATGGTGATCTTGTGACCTCTATGAAAAGGTGTGCATTTTTAATGTGATTTCTTCGACTTTGAGTTATGTGATTGATATTTTTTCCAAAGTAATTATTTTAGTACATATGTTTTATATTGATTTTGGTTGGGGATATGAGTGACAATTGCAATTTTTCTTGCTTATAGCTTACTTGAAGCACCTTCAACATAAGTTAAAGTTAGAAGTTTATTTTGAAACAACCTGCATCCTAAAATATTTGGTATAATATATGTAGTGCCAAAATATCAGCCATGTCATTGCCAAATGGAAACCAAGTTGAAATGGTTAGTCAAGCACATATATAAACATATGAAAGTTGTACCCTATTTGGTATATCTTGTAATAAATTTCCTTATTTTAGGAAGTAGATTAGTTCATTTTATAAACTAAGTTGTATTTTGTTAAAATGTTAGCCAAATATGTGGGAAAATTTTGAAGTCAATGCTTCTCGTAATATTTTATAAATTTTAATGAGAATAAATGAAAAAAATAATATATGTTTGAAAAAAAATAGAAAAGTTATTTGCAAGTTTTCAACTTTGATCTTAGAGTATAGTGATTTATCGATTCCAATCAAGCATTTGGCTTAATCTTATTGATTAATTCTGCGATTAGCAATGTTGAGTGAGTCTACTGTGTTGGTTGAGTGGCTTCAGATGCATATCATTCCCTATACCTTGTTGTTTTGCCTATTTCAAGTTTGCTCTCATGAAATAATGGGAGCTCCATGAATCATTATATGGGTTGAGATGAAGGCAAAGTTGGAAGACAAGTTTTTGCATGTTGATTATGACTAGGCATTGTTTTGCCAAATTCATCACTCACACAAATGCAAGACCAAAGTGTGTGTGCTTATAACACAGTGCATGAGCAATCCTAAGATCTTGTGAGAGTACCTAAGTCAATCTCCACTCAAACCTTTGGAAGACCCATAATTTTTGGGATGGTATTCCATATGGTACTATCATTTCACATAAATTTGATTAATAGAAAGTGTTGCATTCAACATACTTATGCCATTTTTTTTTATTAACTTTTCTAACAAATTGAGAATCTCAATGTGTGGTGGATAGATTGTGAAAAAAATTAGTATATATTTTTTTACGAATGATTGATATTAATAACAAGTTTAACGTTTGTAGCACTATCAGCTACTATAATGTCAGACATATTAAACACAATATATATGAAGCAGAAGCAAAATAAAACTATTTTAGGTTGGTGACTTTGAAAATGCTGCATCCAAACGACATAGAATTTCCTTCCTATGATACTGCGGGAACTTTGGATGAGCAGTATGTGTTAGCTGCCTATCATAGTTATGTAAAATCTACACAACGTATAATTTTTTTTTAACTCCACATCAGCTTACAAGATTGGATACTACAACACAAACTTGTAATCGAACATAGACTTAAGCTAGAATTGATATCAATTCTACGGTATTTTTGTAATAAATATTTTATTTACTTTTTCATGTTTTTTTAATTTATATATTTTTATTTAGTTAATATTTCCTATCCATTGACATGTTTGAAGCTATTCAATACTTGGTGTCATCAAAGAAGCTAGAAGATGGATTTGGTATGGATAATGTAGCAGTGGTGAACGGTAGAGGGAAAATCACAAGGTCATGTGATGACAATATGGGACTAGATCTTCAGTTTATCCATAATAATATTGCATGTGTCTTGCACGACTTTTTGAATGACTGCTATGGGCTCGAAATGAATCAAACTAATTATTTCAGATTGCTTATTGATGTTTTAAGGGATCCACGAGCATTTCATGAGTAAGATTATTCATATATTAATTTTTATTTATTGTTTTAATTTATATTAATTATTAATTGTTGGTTTTATTTGTTGTGCAATGATGTTTTCACAACCATACATAAGCATCCCTTATTTATGACCCCTTCTTGTCGTACTACTTTTCGTTTGCTCGCCCACATATCTCTTCTTCAATATAGCAGATCATCAAACATGTTGGCCTTTAGGAGGCCTTTGGAAAATATTTCTGCAGGATATCCATGTATTAGTTTTTGATGGACCCAATGGGTTAAAAATAATAATAGATCATATTATAGCCAAATATTGAAAAGAGTTTGGGCATGGCCAAGTTCTCAATATTCAAACTACCCTTGGTCATTTTTGGTTTTTATGGGAAATCTTGTAGCTCATGATGCCATGGAAAATTTAACTTATTTCCATTTTATTTATACATTTTTTTATAAATCTAAAAGATATATGTGTTTATGTAATGTAGGGAAATGCTCAAGTTTTAGACGAAGAGTTAAACCTTCTTTTGCTTGCTTTTTTTGGGATGGTATTCCATATGGTACTATCATTTCACATTAATTTGATTAATAGAAAGTGTTGCATTCAACATACTTATGCCATTTTTTTTATTAACTTTTCTAACACCTTGAGAGTCTCAATGTGCAGTGGATAGATTGTGACAAAAATTAGTATATATTCTTTTTTTAGGAATGATTGATATTAATGAAAGGTTTAACGTCTGTAGCACTATTAGCTACTATAATGTCAGACTTATTGAAGACAATATATATGAAGCAGAAGCAAAAGGAAACTATAATAGGTTGGTGACTTTGAAAACAGTGCATCTAAACGATAGAGAGTTTTGTTCCTATGATATTGTGGGAACTTTGGATAAGTAGTAAGGGTTAGCTGGCTATCATAGTTTGTAAAATTTGGAAAACCTATAATTTTTTTTTCACTCCACATCAGTCTACAAGATTGGATACGACAACACAAACTTGTAATCAGACATAAACTTAAGCAAGAATTGATATCAATTCTACGGTATTTTTTTAATTAATATTTTGTTTAATTTTAATGTTTTTTTATTTTATATATTTTTATTTTGTTAATATTTCCTAACCGGTGACATGTTTGAAGCTATTCAATACTTGGTATCATCAAAGAAGCTGGAAGATGGATTTGGTATGGATAATGTAGCAGTGGTGAACGGTATAGGGAAAATCACAAGGTCATGTGATGACAAAATGGGACTAGATCTTCAGTTTATCCATAATAATATTGAACGTGTCTTGCACGCTTTTTTGAATCAAACTAAAGATTTCAAATTGCTTATTGATGTTTTAAGGGATCGATGAGCAATTGATGAGTAGGATTATTCATATATTAATTTTTATTTCTTGTGTTAATTTATATTAATCATAGTTATGCTTTCATGACTATACATAAGTATCCCTTATTTATGACCCCTTCTTGTCGTACTGCTTTTCGTTTGCTCGCCCATGTATCTCTGCTTCAATATAGCATATTATCAAACATGTTGACCTTTAGGAGGACTTTGGCACATATTTATGCAAGATATCCATGTATTAGCTCTTCATGAACCCAATGGGTTAAAAATAAAAATAGACCAAATTATAGCCAAGAATTGAATAAGGTTTTGGCATGGCTAAGTTCTCATTATTCAAATTACCCTTGGTCATTTTTTGTCATCATGAGAAATCTTGTATCTAATGATGTCGTGGCAAGTTTAATTTATTTATATTTTATTTATACACTATTTTATTTTATAAATCTAAAAGATATATGTGTTTATGTAATGTAGGGAAATGCTCAAGTATTAGACGAAGAGTTAAACCTTCTTTGGCCAGGTTTTCTTGGAATGGTATTCTATATGCTACTAGCATTTCACAACATACTTATGTTAATTTTAATATTTCTTTATTAAATTTTCTAACACTTTGAGAGTCTCAATGGTCAATGGATAGATTGTGAAAAAAATTACTCCATTTTTTTTTACGAATAATTGATATTAATGACAGGTTTAACATTTGTAGCACTATCAAATACTATAATGTCATACATATTAAAGACAATATATATGAAGCAGAAGGAAAAGGAAACTACTTTAGGTTGGTGACTTTGAAAACAATGCATCCAAATGATAGAGAATTTTGTTCTTGGGAAAACTTTGGATAAGTAGTATGTTTTGGATGGCTATCATAGTTATGTAGAATCTGGACAGCGTATAATTTTTTTTGAGCACCACACCAACCTACAAGATTGGATCCAACAACACTAACTTGTAATCGGACATAGACTTAACCAAGAATTGATATCAATTCTACAGTATTTTTATAATACATATTTTATTTACTTTTTAATGTTTTTTTATTTTATATATTTTTATTTAGTTAATATTTACTAGCTGGTGACATGTTTGAAGCTATTCAATACTTGGTATCGTCAAAGAAGCTGGAAATGGTCACCGCTAATCGCTTTTGGTTCCAAATCTTTGGGATTGCTTTTTCCAATAAACGTTGGTTACATTTCTTTATGTTATTTGTACTAGTAACCGGTTTATGGATGAGTGCTCTTGGAGTAGTCGGTCTGGATAAAATTAATCTAGGGACCGGGTCGGTATTATTTATTTATCTTGATATATTTGTAGGATAGATAGAGTCAAAATCTACCGGAAGGTCCCGGAATCAGGCCAATGGAATTCTGGATTTGGTATGGATAATGTAGCAGTGGTGAACGGTAGAGGGAAAATCACAAGGTCATGTGATGACAATATGGGACTAGATCATCGGTTTATCCATAATAATATTACACGTGTCTTGCACGACTTTTTGAACGACTCTTATGGGCTCGAAATGAATCAAACTAATTATTTCAGATTGCTTATTGATGTTTTAAGGGATCCACGAGCATTTCATGAGTAAGATTATTCATATATTAATTTTTATTTATTGTTTTAATTTATATTAATTATTAATTGTTGGTTTTATTTGTTGTGCAATGATGTTTTCACAACCATACATAAGCATCCCTTATTTATGACCCCTTCTTGTCGTACTACTTTTCGTTTGCTCGCCCACGTATCTCTACTTCAATATAGCATATCATCAAACATGTTGGCCTTTAGGAGGCCTTTGGCAAATATTTCTGCAGGATATCCATGTATTACTTTTTTATGGACCTAATGGGTTAAAAATAATAATAGACCATATTATAGCCAATAATTGAAAAGAGTTTTGGCATGACCAAGTTCTCAATATTCAAACTACCCTTGGTCATTTTTTTCTTCATGTGGAATCTTGTAGTTCATGATGTCGTAGCAAGTTTAATTTCTTTCTGTTTTATTTATACATTATTTTTTATATATATATAAATCTAAAAGATGTATGTGTTAATATAATGTAGGGAAATGCTCAAGTTTTAGACGAAGAGTTAAACTTTCATTAGCTTGGTTTTCTTGGGATGGTATTCTTTATGCTACTAGCATTTCACATAAATTTGACTAACAGTAAGTGTTTCATACAACATACTTATGCCTTTTTTTTTATTAACTTTTCTAAGACATTGAGAGTCTCAATGTGCAATGGATAGATTGTGAAAAAAAATTAATATATATTTTTTTTACGAATTATTGATATTAATGACAGGTTTAACGTCCGTAGCACTATCAGCTACTATAATGTCAAACATATTAAAGACAATATATATGAAGCAGAAGCAAAAGGAAACTATTTTAGGTTGGTAACTTTGAAAACGGTGCATCCAAATAATAGAGAATTTCGTTCCATGATATTGCGGGAACTTTGGATAAGCAGTATGTGTTAGCTGGCAATCATAGTTTTAAAAAATTTGGACAATGTATAATATTTTTTTAACTCCACATCAGCCTACAAGACTTGATACGACAACACCGACTCGTAATCGGACATAGACGTAACCAAGAATTGATATCGATTCTACGGTATTTTTGTAAAGCATATTTTATTTACCTTTTAATGTTTTTTAATTTTTCATATTTTTATTTAGTTAATATTTTTTATCCGGTGACATGTTTGAAGTAATTCAATACTTGGTACCATCAAAGAAGCTGGAAGATGGATTTGGTATGGATAATGTAGCAGTGGTGAACGGTAGAGGGAAAATCACAAGGTCATGTGATGACTATATGGGACTAGATTTTCAGTTTATCCATGATAATATTGCACATGTCTTGCACGACTTTTTGAATGACTGTTATGGGCTTGAAAATAATCTAACTAATGATTTCAGATTGGTTATTGATGTTTTAAGGGATCCACGAGCATTTCATGAGTAAGATTATTCATATATTATTTTTATTTATTGTTTTAATTTATATTAATTATTAATTGTTGGTTTTATTTGTTCTACAGTGATGTTTTCACGACCATACGTAGGCATTCCTTATTTATGACCCCTTCTTGTTGTACTACTTTTCGTTTGCTCACCCATGTATCTATGCTTCAATATAGCATATCATCGAACGTGTTGGCCTTTAGAAGGACTTTGGCACATATTTCTATAAGATATCCATGTATTAGCTCTTCATGGACCCAATGAGCGAAAAATAATAATAGACCAAATTATAGCCAAGAATTGAAAAGGGTTTTGGCATGGCCAAGTTCTCATTATTCAAATTACCCTTGGTCCTTTTTTTTCTTCATGGGGAATCTTGTTGCTCATGATGTCGTGGCAATTTTACTTTATTTCTAATTAATTTATACATTATTTTTTTTATATAAATCTAAAAGATGTATGTGTTAATGTAGTATAGGGAAATGTTCAAGTTTTAGACGAAGAGTTAAACCTTCTTTTGCTTGGTTTTCTTGGGATGGTATTCGATATACTACTGGCATTTCACATAAATTTGATTAAGAGTAAGTGTTACATACAACATCCTTATGCCATTTTTTTTATTAACTTTTCTAACACATTGAGAGTCTCAATGTGCAATGGATATATTGTGAAAAAAAAATACTATATATTTTTTTACGAATTATTGATATTAATGAAAGGTTTAACGTCCGTAGCACTATCAGCTACTATAATGTCACACATATTAAAGACAATATATATGATGCAGAAGTAAAAGGAAACTATTTTAGGTTGGTGACTTTGAAAACGGTGCATCTAAATAATAGAGAATTTCGTTCCTATGATATTGTAGGAACTTTGGATAAGCAGTATGTGTTAGCTGGCAATCATAGTTTTGTAACATCTGGACAACGTATAATATTTTTTTAACTCCACATCAGCCTACAAGATTGGATACGACAACACCAACTTGTAATCAGACATAGACTTAACTAAGAATTGATATCAATTCTTCGGTATTTTTGTAATACATATTTTATTTACTTTTGAATTTTTTTTATTTTATATATTTTTATTTGGTTAATATTTCCTATTCGGTGACATGTTTGAATTAATTCAATACTTGGTATCATCAAAGAAGTTGGAAGATGAATTTGGTATGGATAATGTAGTAGTGGTGAACGGTAGAGGGAAATTACAAGATTATGTGATGACAATATGGGACTAGATCTTAAGTTTATCCATAATAGTACTGCACGTGTGTTACACGACATTTTGAACAATTGCTATGGGCTCGATATAAATCCAACTAATGATTTCAGATTGCTTCTTGATGTTTTAGGGGGGATCCACGAGCATTTCATGAGTAAGATTATTCATTTATTAATTTTTATTTATTGTTTTAATTTATATTAATTATTAATTGTTGTATAGTGATGTTTTCATGACCATACATAAGCATTCCTTATTTATGACCCCTTCTTGTTGTACTACTTTTCGTTTGCTCGCCCAGGTATCTCTGCTTCGATATAGCATATCATCAAACGTGTTGGCCTTTAAAAGGACTTTGGCACATATTTATGCAGGATATCCATGTATTGGCTCTTCGTGGACCCAATGGGTGGAAAATAATAATAGACCAAATTATAGCCAAGAATTGAAAAGGGTTTTGGCATGGCCAAGTTCTCATTATTCAAATTACCCTTGGTCATTTTTTTTCTTCATGGCGAATCTTGTAGCTCATGATGTCGTGGCAAGTTTAATTTATTTCTGTTTTATTTATACATGATTATGTGATGCCCACGTATCTCTACTTCAATATAGCAGATCATCAAACATGTTAGCCTTTAGGAGGACTTTGGCACACATTTCCGTAAGATATCCATGTATTAACTCTTCATGGACCCAATGGATGAAAAATAATAATAGACCAAATTATAGCGAAGAATTGAAAAGGGTTTTGGCATGGCCAAGTTCTCATTGCTCAAATTACCCTTGGTCAATTTTTTTCTTCGTGGGGAATCTTGTAGCTCATGATGTCTTGGCAAGTGTAATTTATTTCTTTTTTATTTGTACATAATTTTTTTTATAAATCTAAAAGATGTATGTGTTAATGTAATGTAGGGAAATGCTCAAGTTTTAGATGAAGAGCTAAACCTACTTTGGCTTGGTTTTCTTGGGATGGTATTCTATATGCCACTAGCATTTCACATAAATTTGATTAACAATAAGTGTTACATACAACATACTTATGCCATTTTTTTCACTCCACATTAGCTTACAAGATTGGATACGACAACACCAACTTGTAATCGGACACAAACTTAACCAAGAATTGCTATCAATTCTACGCAATATCTTGTTTTTTATTTTTATTTTTTAATTTTTTATCAACTTTTCTAACACATTGAGAGTCTCAATGTGCAGTGGATAGATTGTGAAAACAATTAGTATATATTTTTTTTTACGAATTCTTGATATTAATGACAGGTTTAACGTTCGTAGCACTATCAGCTAAAATAATGTCAAACATATTAAAGATAATATATGTGAAGCAGAAGCAAAAGGAAACTATTTTAGGTTGGTGACTTTGAAAACAGTGCATCCAAATAATAGAGAATTTTGTTCCTATGGTATTACGGGAACTTTGGATAAGCAATATGTGTTAAATAGCAATCATTATTTTGTAAAATCTGAACGGCGTATAATTGTTTTTTCACTCCACATTAGCCTACAAGATTGGATACGACAACACCAACTTGTAATCGGACATAGACTTAACCAAGAATTGCTATCAATTCTACGCACTATCTTGTTTTTTTATTTTTTTATTTTTTTTATTTTTTTATTAACTTTTCTAACACATTGAGAGCCTCAATGTGCAGTGGATAGATTGTGAAAAAAATTAGTATATATTTTATTTATGAATTATTGATATTAAGGACAAGTTTAATGTTCGTAACACTACCAGCTAATATAATGTCAAACATATTAAAGATAATATATATGAAGCTGAAGCAAAAGGAAACAATTTTAGGTTGGTGACTCTAAAAACAGTGCATCCAAATAACAGAGAATTTTGTTCCTATGATATTGCGGCAACTTTGGATAAGCAGTATGTGTTAGCTGGCTATCATTGTTTTGTAAAATCTGGACAGCGTATAACTGTTTTTTAACTCCACATTAGCCTACAAGATTGGATACGATAACACCAACTATTAATCGGACATAGACTTAACCAAGAATTGTTATCAATTCTACACAATATCTTGTTTTTTATTTTCTTTTTCTTTTTTTGTTATAACTTTTCTAACACATTGAGAGCCTCAATGTGCAGTGGATAGATAGTGAAAAAAATTAGTATATATTAGTTTACGACTTATTGATATTAAGGACAAGTGTAATGTTCGTAGCACTACCAGCTAATATAATGTCAAACATATTAAAGATAATATATATGAAGCAGAAGCAAAAGGAAACAATTTTAGGTTGGTGACTGTGAAAACAGTGCATCCAAATGATAGAGAATTAGTTCCTATGATATTACGGGAACTTTGTATAAGTTGTATGTGTTAGCTGGCTATCAGTGTTTTGTAAAATCTGGACAGCGTATAATTGTTTTTTAACTCCACATTAGGCTACAAAATTGGATAAGACAACACCAACTTGTAATCGGACATAGACTTGACCAAGAATTGCTATAAATTCTACGCAATATCTTGTTTTTTTTATTTTTTTTATTTTTTTATTAACTTTTCTAACACATTGAGAGCCTCAATGTGCAGTGGATAGATTGTGAAAAAAATTAGTATATATTTTATTTATGAATTATTGATATTAAGGACAAGTTTAATGTTCGTAACACTACCAGCTAATATAATGTCAAACATATTAAAGATAATATATATGAAGCTGAAGCAAAAGGAAACAATTTTAGGTTGGTGACTCTAAAAACAGTGCATCCAAATAACAGAGAATTTTGTTCCTATGATATTGCGGCAACTTTGGATAAGCAGTATGTGTTAGCTGGCTATCATTGTTTTGTAAAATCTGGACAGCGTATAACTGTTTTTTAACTCCACATTAGCCTACAAGATTGGATACGATAACACCAACTATTAATCGGACATAGATTTAACCAAGAATTGTTATCAATTCTACACAATATCTTGTTTTTTATTTTCTTTTTCTTTTTTTGTTATAACTTTTCTAACACATTGAGAGCCTCAATGTGCAGTGGATAGATAGTGAAAAAAATTAGTATATATTAGTTTACGACTTATTGATATTAAGGACAAGTGTAATGTTCGTAGCACTACCAGCTAATATAATGTCAAACATATTAAAGATAATATATATGAAGCAGAAGGAAAAGGAAACAATTTTAGGTTGGTGACTGTGAAAACAGTGCATCCAAATGATAGAGAATTAGTTCCTATGATATTACGGGAACTTTGTATAAGTTGTATGTGTTAGCTGGCTATCAGTGTTTTGTAAAATCTGGACAGCGTATAATTGTTTTTTAACTCCACATTAGGCTACAAAATTGGATAAGACAACACCAACTTGTAATCGAACATAGACTTGACCAAGAATTGCTATAAATTCTACGCAATATCTTGTTTTTTTTATTTTTTTTCTTTTTTTATTAACTTTTCTAACACATTGAGAGCCTCAATGTGTAGTATATAGATTGTGAAAAAAATTAGTATATATTTTTTTACGAACTATTGATATTAAGGACAGGTTTAACGTTCGTAGCACTACCAGCTAATATAATGTCAAACATATTAAAGATAATATATATGAAGCCGAAGCAAAAGGAAACAATTTTAGGTTGGTGACTTTGGAAACAGTGCATCCAAATAACAAAGAATTTTGTTCCTATGATATTGCGACAACTTCGGATAAGCAGTATGTGTTAGCTGGCTATCATTGTTTTGTAAAATCTGGACAGCGTATAACTTTTTTTTAACTCCACATTAGCCTACAAGATTGGATACAACACCACCAACTTGTAGACGGACATAGACTAAACCAAAAATTGCTATCAATTCTATGCAATATCTTGTTTTTTCATTTTTTATATTTTTTATTAAATTTTCCAACACATTGAGAGCCTCAATGTGCAGTGGATAGATTGTGAAAAAAATTAGTATATATTTGTTTACGAATTATAGATATTAATGATAGGTTTAAAGTTTGTAGCACTACCAGCTAATATAATTTCAAACATATTAAAGATAATATATATGAAGTAGAAGCAAAAGGAAACAATTTTAGGTTGGTGACTTTGAAAACACTACGTCGAAATAACAGAGAATTTTGTTCCTATGATATTGCGGCAACTTTGGATAAGCAGTATGTGTTAGCTGGCTATCATTGTTTTGTAAAATCTGGATAGTGTATAAATGTTTTTTAACTCCACATTAGCCTACAAGATTGGATACGCCAACACCAAGTTGGAATCGGACCTAGACTTAACCAAGAATTGCTATCAATTCTACACAATATCTTGTTTTTTATTTTATTTTTCTTTTTTTATGAACTTTTCTAACACATTGAAAGCCTCAATGTGCAGTGGATAGATTGTGAAATAAATTAGTATATATTTTTTAACGAATTATTGATATTAAGGACAGGTTTAATGTTCGTAGCACTACCAGCTACTATAATGTCAAACATATTAAAGATAATATATATGAAGCAGAAGCAAAAGGAAACAATTTTAGGTTGGTGACTTTGAAAACAGTGCATCCAAATGATAGAGAATTTAATCCTATGATATTGCGGGAACTTTGGATAAGCTGTATGTGTTAGCTGGCTATCATTGTTTTGTAAAATCTAGACATCGTATAATTGTTTTTTAACTCCACATTAGCCTACAAGATTGGATATGACAACACCAACTTGTAATCAGACATAGACTTAACCAAGAATTGCTATCAAGTGTACGCAATATCTTGTTTTTTTATTTTTTTTATTTTTTTATTAACTTTTCTAGCACATTGAGAGCCTCAATGTGCAGTGGATAGATTGTGAAAAAAATTAGTATACATTTTTTTACGAATTATTGATATTAAGGACAGGTTTAACGTTCGTAGCACTACCAGCTAATATAATGTCAAACATATTAAAGCTAATATATATGAAGCCGAAGCAAAAGGAAACAATTTTAGGTTGGTGACTTCGAAAACAATGCATCCAACTAACAAAGAATTTTGTTCCTATGATATTGCGGCAACTTTTAATAAGCAGTATGTGTTAGTTGGCTATCATTGTTTTGTAAAATCTGGACAGCATATAAGAGTTTTTTAACTCCACATTAGCCTACAAGATTGGATACGACAACACCAACTTGTAATCGGACATAGACTTAACTAAGAATTGTTATCAATGATATTAAGGACAGGTTTAATGTTCGTAGCACTACCAGCTAATATAATGTCAAACATATTCAAGATAATATATATGAAGCAAAAGCAAAAGGAAACAATTTTAGGTTGGTGACTTTGGAAACAGTGCATCCAAATGACAGAGAATTTGTTCCTATGATATTGCGGGAACTTTGGCTAAGCTGTATGTGTTAGCTGGCTATCAGTGTTTTGTAAAATCTGGACAACGTATAATTGTTTTTTAACTCCACATTAGCCTACAAGATTGGATACGACAACACCAGCTTGTAATCAAACATAGACTTAACCAAGAATTGCTATCAATTCTACACAATATCTTGTTTTTTTTATTTTTTTTCTTTTTTTATTAACTTTTCTATCACATTGAGAGCCTTAATGTGCAGTGGATAGATTGTGAAAAAAATTAGTATATATTTTTTTACGAATTTTTGATATTAAGGACAGGTTTAAGTTTCGTAGCACTACCACCTAATATAATGTCAAACATATTCAAGATAATATATATGAAGTAGAAGAAAAAGGAAACAATTTGAGGTTGGTGACTTTGAAAACAGTGCATCCAAAGGACAGAGAATTTGTTCCTATGATATTGCGGGAACTTTGGATAAGTTGTATGTGTTAGCAGGCTATCATTGTTTTGTAAAATCTGGACAGCGTATAATTGTTTTTTAACTCCATATTAGCCTACAAGATTGGATACGACAACACAAACTTGTAATCGGACATAGACTTAACCAAGAATTGCTATCAATTCTACGCAATATCTTGTTTTTTTAGTTTTTTTCTTTTTTTATTAACTTTTCTAACACATTGAGAGCCTCAATATGTAGTATATAGATTGTGAAAAAAATTAGTATATATTTTTTTACGAATTATTGATATTAAGGACAGGTTTAACGTTCGTAGCACTACCAGCTAATATAATGTCAAACATATTAAAGATAATATATATGAAGCCGAAGCAAAAGGAAACAATTTTAGGTTGGTGACTTTGGAAACAGTGCATCCAAATAACAGAGAATTTTGTTCCTATGATATTGCGGCAACTTTGGATAAGCAGTATGTGTTAGTTGGCTATCATTGTTTTGTAAAATCTGGACAATGTATAAATGTTTTTTAACTCCACATTAGCCTACAAGTTTGGATACGCCAACACCAAGTTGTAATCGGACATAGACTTAACCAAGAATTGCTACCAATTCTACATAATATCTTGTTTTTTATTTTATTTTTCTTTTTTTATTAACTTTTCTAACACATTGAGAGCCTCAATGTGCAGTATATAGATTGTGAAAAAAATTAGTATATATTTTTTTTTACGAATTATTGATATTAAGGACAGGTTTAATGTTCGTAGCACTACCAGCTACTATAATGTCAAACATATTAAAGATAATATATATGAAGCAGAAGCAAAAGGAAACAATTTTAGGTTGGTGACTTTGAAAACAGTGCAACCAAATGACAGAGAATTTAATCCTATGATATTGCGGGAACTTTGGATAAGCTGTATGTGTTAGCTGGCTATCATTGTTTTGTAAAATCTAGACATCGTATAATTGTTTTTTAACTCCACATTAGCCTACAAGATTGGATATGAAAACACCAACTTGTAATCAGACATAAACTTAACCAATAATTGCTATCAATTCTACGCAATATCTTGTTTTTTTTGTTTTTTTCTTTTTTTATTAACTTTTCTAACACATTGAGAGCCTCAATGTGCAGTTAGATTGTGAAAAAAATTAGTATATATTGTTTTACGAATTATTGATATTAAGGACAGGTTTAACGTTCGTAGCACTACCAGCTAATATAATGTCAAACATATTAAAGCTAATATATATGAAGCCGAAGCAAAAGGAAACAATTTTAGGTTGGTGACTTTGAAAACAATGCATCCAACTAACAAAGAATTTTGTTCCTATGATATTGCGGCAACTTTCGATAAGCAGTATGTGTTAGCTGGCTATCATTGTTTTGTAAAATCTGGACAGCATATAAGAGTTTTTTAACTCCACATTAGCCTACAAGATTGGATACGACAACACCAACTTGTAATCGGACATAGACTTAACCAAGAATTGTTATCAATGATATTAAGGACAGGTTTAATGTTCGTAGCACTACCAACTAATATAATGTCAAACATATTCAAGATAATATATATGAAGCAAAAGCAAAAGGAAACAATTTGGGGTTGGTGACTTTGAAAACAGTGCATCCAAATGACAGAGAATTTGTTCCTATGATATTGCGGGAACTTTGGATAAGTTGTATGTGTTAGCTGGCTATCATTGTTTGGTAAAATCTGGAGAGCGTATAATTGTTTTTTCACTCCATATTAGCCTACAAGATTGGATACGACAACACCAACTTGTAATTGGACATAGACTTAACCAAGAATTGCTATCAATTCTACGCAATATCTTGTTTTTTTATTTTTTTCCTTTTTTTATTAACTTTTCTAACACATTGAGAGCCTCAATGTGCAATGGATAGATTGTGAAAAAAATTAGTATATATTTTTTTACGAATTATTGATATTAATGACAGGTTTAACATTCGTAGCACTATCAGCTAAAATAATGTCAAGTATATTAAAGATAATATATATAAAGCAGAAGCAAAAGGAAACTATTTTAGGTTCGTGACTTTGAAACCAGTGGATCCAAATAATAGAGAATTTTGTTCCTATGGTATTACGGGAACTTTGGATAAGCAGTATATGTTGGCTGGCTATCATTATTTTGTAAAATCTGAACGGCGTATAATTGTTTTTTAACTCCACATTAGCCTACAAGATTGGATACGACAACACCAACTTGTAATCGAACATAGACTTAACCAAGAATTGCTATCAATTCTATGCAATATCTTGTTTTTGCATTTTTCATATTTTTTTATTAACTTTTCTAACACATTGAGAGCCTCAATGTGCAGTGGATAGATTTTGAAAAAAATTAGTATATATTTTTTTATGAATTATTGATATTAATGATAGATGTAATGTTTGTAGCACTACCAGCTAATATAATGTCAAATATATTAAAGATAATATATATGAAGTAGAAGCAAAAGGAAACAATTTTAGGTTGGTGACTTTGAAAACATTGCATCCAAATAACAGAGAATATTTTTCCTACGATATTGCGACAACTTTGGTTAAGCAGTATCTGTTAGCTGGCTATCATTGTTTTGTAAAATCTGGATAGCGTATAACTATTTTTTAACTCCACATTAGCTTGCAAGATTGAATACGACAACACCAACTTGTAATCGGACATAGACTTAACCAAGAATTGCTATCAATTCTACACAATATCTTGTTTTTTATTTTATTTTTCTTTTTTATTAACTTTTCTAACACATTGAGAGCCTCAATCTGCAGTGGATAGATTGTGAAAAAAATTAGTATATATTTTTTTACGAATTATTGATATTAAGGACAGGTTTAATGTTCGTAGCACTACCAGCTAATATAATGTCAAACATATTACAGATAATATATATGAAGCAGAACCAAAACGAAACAATTTTAGGTTGGTGACTT
The DNA here is from genome assembly GCA_008326845.1 of Vitis x labruscana x Vitis vinifera. NCBI lineage: Eukaryota > Viridiplantae > Streptophyta > Magnoliopsida > Vitales > Vitaceae > Vitis > Vitis x labruscana x Vitis vinifera. The sequence continues at coordinate 860,870 of BKBX01004980.1, read as the reverse complement.
TGAAAACAGTGCATCCAAATGATAAAGAATTTGTTCCTATGATATTGCGGGAACTTTGGATAAGTTGTATGTGTTAGCTGGCTATCATTGTTTGGTAAAATCTGGAGAGCGTATAATTGTTTTTTCACTCCATATTAGCCTACAAGATTGGATACGACAACACCAACTTGTAATTGGACATAGACTTAACCAGGAATTGCTATCAATTCTACGTAATATCTTGTTATTTATTTATTTTTATTTTTTTATTAACTTTCCTAACACATTGAGAGTCTCAATGTGCAGTGGATAGAGGATGAAAAAAATTACTATATATTTTTTTACGAATTATTGATATTAATGACAGGTTTAATGTCCGTAGCACTATCAGCTACTATAATGTCAAACATATTAAAGACAACATATATGAAGCAGAAGCAAAAGGAAACTATTTTAGGTTGGTGACTTTGAAAATAGTGCATTTAAATAACAGAGAATTTTGTTCCTATGATAGTGCGGGAACTTTTGATAAGTAGTATGTGTTAGTTGCCTACCATAGTTTTGTAAATTCTAGACAGCGTATAATTTTTTTTTAACTCCACATAAGCCTAGAAGATTGGATATGAAAACACCAACTGGTAATCGGACATAGACTTAACCAAAAATTGCTATCATTTCAACAGTATTTTTGCAATATATATTTTATTTACTTTTTAATGTTTTTTTATTTTATATATTTTTATTTAATTCATATTTCCTATTCGGTGACATGTTTGAAGCAATTCAATACTTGGTATCATCAAAGAAGCTGGAAGATGGATTTGGTATGGATAATGTAGCACTGGTAAACGGTAAAGAGAAAATTACAGGATTATGTGATGACAGTGTGGGACTAGATCTTCAGTTTATCCAAAATAATATTGCACGTGTGTTACACGACTTTTTGAACAACTGCTATGGGCTTGAAATAAATCAAACTAATGATTTATGATTGCTTATTGATGTTTTAAGGGATCCACGAGCATTTTATGAGTAAGATTATGCATATATTAATTGTTTTAATTTATATTAATTATTAATTGTTGGTTTTATTTGTTGTACATTGATGTTTTCACGTCCATAGATAAGCATCCCTTATTTATAACCCCTTTTTGTCGTACTACTTTTCGTTTGCTCGCCCACGTAGCATAACATCAAACGTGTTGGCCTTTATGAAGACTTTCGCACATATTTCTGCAGGATATCCATGTATTAGCTCTTCATGGACCCAATGGGTGAAAAATAATGATAGACCAAATTATAGGCAAGAATTGAAAAGGATTTTGGCATGGCCAAGTTCTCATTATTCAAATTACCCTTGGTCATTTTTTTTCTTCATGGGGAATCTTGTCCCTCACGATGTCGTGGCAATTTTAATTTATTTCTGATTTATTTATACATTTTTTTTATAAATCTAAAAGATGTATGTGTTAATATAGCATAAGGAAGTGCTCATGTTTTAGACGAAGTATTAAACTTTCTTTGGCTTTGTTTTCTTGGGATGGTATTCAATATGCTAGTAGAAGTTCACATAAATTTGATTACGAGTGAGTGTTACATACAACATACTTACGCCTGTTTTTTTTTTTTTAAATGATTAACTTTTCTAACACATTGAGAGTCTCAATGTGTAGTGGATAGATTGTGAAAAAAAATTACAGTATAATTTTTTAGGAATTATTGATATTAATAACAGGTTTAACGTCTGTAGCACTATCAGCTACTATAATGTCAAACATATTAAAGACAATATATATGAAGCATAAGCAAAAGGAAACTATTTTAGGTTGGTGACTTTGAAAAAAGTGCATCTAAATAACAGAGAATTTTGTTCCTATGATATTGCAGGAACTTTGGATAAGCAGTATCTGTTAGTTGGCTATCATAGTTTTGTAAAATCTGGACAACCAATAATTGTTTTTAACTCCACATCAGCCTACAAGATTGGATACGACAACACCAACTTGTAATCAAACATAGACTTAAGCACGAATTGATATCAATTCTATGGTATTTTTGTAATAAATATTTTATTTACTTTTTAACATTTTTTTTATTTTACATATTTTTATTTAGTTAATATTTCCTATCTGGTGATATGTTTGAAGCTATTCAATACTTGGTTTCATCAAGGAAGCTGGAAGATGGATTTGGTAGGGATAATGTAGCAGTGATGATCGGTAAAGGGAAGATGACATGATTATATGATGACAATATGAGACTAGATCTTTAGTTTATCCATAATAATATTGCATGTGTCTTGCACGACTTTTTGAACGACCGATATGCGCTTGAAATGAATCAAACTAATGATTTCAGATTGCTTATTGATGTTTTAAGGGATCCACGAGCATTTCATGAGTAAGATTCTTCACATATTAATTTTTATTTATTGTTTTAATTTATATTAATTATTAATTGTTGTATAGTGATGTTTTCATGACCATACATAAGCATTCCTTATTTACGACCCCTTCTTGTCGTACTACTTTTCGTTTGCTCGCCCAGGTATCTCTGCTTCAATATAGCATATCATCAAACGTGTTGGCCTTTAGGAGGACTTTGACACATATTTATGCAGGATATCCATGTATTGGCTCTTCGTGGACCCAATGGGTGAAAAATAATAATAGACCAAATTATAGCCAAGAATTGAAAAGCGTTTTCGCATGGCCAAGTTCTCATTATTCAAATTACCCTTGGTCATTTTTTTCTTCATGGCGAATCTTGTAGCTCATGATGTCGTAACAAGTTTAATTTATTTCTGTTTTATTTATACATTATAATTTTTTTTTTTATAAATCTAAAAGATGTATGTGTTAATGTAATATAGGGAAATGCTCAAGTTTTAGACGAAGAGTTAAACCTTCTTTGGCTTGGTTTTCTTGGGATGGTATTCTACATGCCACTAGCATTTCACATAAATTTGATTAACAATAAGTGTTACATACAACATACTTATGCCATTTTTTTTATTAACTTTTCTAACACATTGAGAGTCTCAATGTGTAGTGGATAGACTGGGATAAAAGTTACAACATATTTTTTCACGAATTATTGATATTAATGACAGGTTTAACGTCCGTAGCACTATCAACTACTATAATGTCAAACATATTAAGGATGATATATATGAAGCAAAAGCAAAAGGAAACTATTTTAGGTTGGTGACTTTGAAAACAATGCATCCAAATAAATAAGAGTTTCGTTCCTATGATATTGCGGGAACTTTGGATAAGCAGTATGTGTTAGCAGGCTATCATAGTTTTGTAAAATCTGGACAACGTATAATTGTTTTTTAACTCCACATTAGCCTACAAGATTGGATACGACAACACAACCTTAGAATTGGACATAGACTTAAGCAAGAATTGATATTAATTTTACGGTATTTTTTTAATAAATATATTTTTTTTTTACTTTTTAACGTGTTTTATTTTATATATTTTTATTTAGTTAAAATTTACTATTCGGTGACATGTGGGAAGCTATTCAATACTTGGTATCTTCAATGAAGCTGGAAGATGAATTTGGTATGGATAATGTAGCAGTGGTAAACGGTAGAGGGAAAATTACTAGATTATGTGATGACAATATGGGACTAGATCTTCAGTTTATCCATAATTATATTGTATGTGTGTTACACGACATTTTGAACAACTGCTATTGGCTCGAAATAAACCAAACTAATGATTTCAGATTGCTTATTGATGTTTTAAGGGATCCACGAGAATTTCATTAGTGTGATTATTCGTATATTAATTTTTATCTATTGTTTTAATTTATATTAATTATTAACTGTTGGTTTTATTTGTTGTATAGTGATGTTTTCACGACCATACATAAGCATCCCTTATTTATGACCCCTTCTTGTCGTACTACTTTTCATTTGCTTGCCCACGTATCTCTACTTTAATATAGCAGATGATCAAACATGTCGGTGTTTAGGAGGACTTTGGCATAAATTTCTTCAAGATATCAATGTATTAGCTCTTCATGGACCCAATAGATGAAAAATAATAATAGACCAAATTAAAGCCAAGATTTGAAAAGGGTTTTGGCATGGCCAAGTTCTCATTATTCAAATTACCCTTAGTCATTTTTTTTCTTCATGGGGAATCTTGTAGCTCATGATGTCGTGGCAAGTTTAATTTATTTCTATTTTATTTATACATTGTTTTTTTTTTTAATAAATCTAAAAGATGTATGTGTTAATGTAACGTAGAGAAATGCTCAAGTTTTAGACGAAGTGTTAAACCTTGTTTCGCTTGGTTTTCTTGGGATGGTATTCTATATGCTATTAGCATTTCACATAAATTTGATTAACCATAAGTGTTATAGACAACATACTTATGCCATTTTTAAAAAAAAAAATTTATTAACTTTTCTAACACATTGAATGTCTCAATGTACAGTGGATAGATTGTAAAAAAAATTACTATATATTTTTTTTACGAATTATGGATATTAATGACAGGTTTAACGTCTGTAGGACTATCAGCTACTATAATGTCAAACATGTTAAAGACAATATATATGAAGCTTAAGCAAAAGGAAACTATTTTAGGTTGGTGACTTTGAAAACAATGCATCTAAATAACAGAGAATTCCGTTCCTATGATATTGCGGGATCTTTGGATAAGGAGTATGTGTTAGATGCCTATCATAGTTTTGTAAAATCTAGATAACGTATAATTGTTTTTTAACTCCATATCAACCTACAAGATTGGACATGACAACACCAACTTGTAATCGAACATAAACTTAACAAATAATTGATATCAATTCTACGGTATTTTTGTAATAGTTATTTTATTTACTTTTTAATGTTTTTTTATTTTATATATTTTTATATAATTAATATTTCCTATCCGGTGGCATGTTTGAAGCTATTCAATACTTGGTATCATCAAAGAAGCTAGAAGATGAATTTGGTATGGATAATGTAGCAGTGGTAAACGGTAGAGGGAAATTACAAGATTATGTGATGACAATATGGGACTAGATCTTAAGTTTATCCATAATAATATTGCACGTATTTTACACGACATTTTGAACAACTACTATGGGCTCGAAATGAATCTAACTAGTGATTTCAAATTTCTTATTGATGTTTTAAAGGATCTACAAGCATTTCACGAGTAAGATTATTCATATATTAATTTTTATTTATTGTTTAAATATATATTAATTATTAATTGTTTGTTTTATTTGGTGTATAGTGATGTTTTCATGACCATACATAAGCATCCCTTATTTATGCCCCTTCTTGTCGTACTACTTTTCATTTGCTCGCCCACGTATCTCTGCTGCAATATAGTAGATCATCAAACATGTGGACCTTTAGGAGGACTTTGGCACATATTTCCGCAGGATAACTATGTATTAGCTCTTCATGGACCCAATGAATGAAAAATAATAATAGACCAAATTATAGCCAAGAATTGAAAAGGGTTTTCGCATGGCCAAGTTCTCATTATTCAAATTACCCTTGGTCATTTTTTTTCTTCATGGGGAATCTTGTAGCTCATGAGGTCGTGGCAAGTTTAATTTATTTATGTTTTACTTATGCATTATTCTTTTTGTATAAATATAAAAGATGTATGTGTTAATGTAATGTAGGGAAATGTTCAAGTTTTAGACGAAGAGTGGAACCTTCTTTTGCTTGGTTTTCTTGGGATGGTATTCGATATGCAACTAGCATTTCACATAAATTGGATTAAGAGTAAGTGTTACATACAACACCCTTATGCCATTTTTTGTTATTAACTTTTCTAACACATTGAAAGTCTCAATGTGCAGTGGATAGATTGTGAAAAAAATTACTATATATTTTTTTACGAATTATTGATATTAATGACAGGTTTAATGTCCGTAGCACTATCAACTACTATAATGTCAAACATATTAAAGACAACTTATATGAAGTAGAAGCAAAAGGAAACTATTTTAGGTTAGTGACTTTTAAAATGGTGCATCCAAATAACAGAGAATTTCATTCCTATGATATTGCAGAAACTTTGGATAAGTAGTATGTGTTAGACGGCAATCATAGTTTTGCAACATATGAACAACATATAATATTTTTTTTAACTCCACATTAGCCTAGAAGATTGGATACGACAACATCGACTTTTTATCGGACATAGACTTAACCAATAATTGATATCAATTCTACGGTATTTTTGTAATAAATATTTTATTTACTTTTTAATGTTTTTTACTTTATATATTTTTATTTAGTTAATATTTCCTAACCGGTGACATGTTTGAAGCTGTTCAATACTTGGTATCATCAAAGAAGCCAGAAGATGGATTTGGTATGGATAATGTGGCAATGGTGAACAGTAAAGGGAAAATAACAAGATTATGTGATGAAAATATGGGACTAGATCTTCAGTTTATCCATAATAATATTGCACGTATGTTACACGATATTTTGAACAACTGCTATGGGCTTGAAATAAATCAAACTAATGATTTCTAATTGATTATTGATGTTTTAAGGGGTCCACGAGCATTTCATGAGTAAGATTATTCATATATTAATTTTTATTTGTTTTTTAAATTTATATTAATTATTAATTGTTGGTTTTATTTGGTGTACAGTGATGTTTTCACGACCATACATAAGCATCCCTTATTTATGACCCCTTCTTGTCGTACTATTTTTCGTTTGCTTGCCCACGTATCTCTGCTGCAATATAGCAGATCATCAAACGTGTGGACCTTTAGGAGGACTTTGGAACATATTTCCGTAGGATAACCATGTATTAGCTGTTCATGGACCCAATGAATGAAAAATAATAATAAACCAATTTATAGCAAAGAATTGATGGCTAAGTTCTCATCATTCAAATTACCCTTGGTCATTTTATTTCTTCATGGGGAATCTTGTAGCTTATGAGGTTGTGGCAAGTTTAATTTATTTATGTTTTACTTATGCATTATTCTTTTTGTATACATCTAAAAGATGTATGTGTTAATGTAATGTAGGGAAATGTTCAAGTTTTAGATGAAGAGTGGAACCTTCTTTTGCTTGGTTTTCTTGGGATGGTATTCGATATGCTACTAGCATTTCACATAAATTTGATTAAGAGAAAGTGTTACATACAACACCCTTATGCCATTTTTTTTATTTTTTTATTAACTTTTCTAACACATTGAGAGTCTCAATGTGCAGTGGATAAAGTATGAAAAAAATTAATATATATTTTTTTTCAAATTATTGATATTAATGACAGGTTTAATGTCTATAGCACTATCAGCTACTATAATGTCAAACATATTAAAGACAACATATATGAAGCAAAAGCAAAAGGAAACCATTTTAGGTTGGTGACTTTTAAAATGGTGCATCCAAATAACAGAGAATTTCGTTCCTATGATATTGCGGGAACTTTGGATAAGTAGTATGTGTTAGATGGCAATCATAGTTTTGCAAAATATGAACAACGTATAATATTTTTTTAACTCAACATCAGCCTAGAAGATTGGATACAACAACATCGACTTTTAATCGGACATAGACTTAACCAAGAATTGATATCAATTCTACGGTATTTTTGTAATACCTATTTTATTTACTTTTTATTTTTTTATTTTTTTTTATATTTTTATCTAGTTAATATTTCCTATCCGGTGACATGTTTGAAGCTATTCAATACTTGGTGTTATCAAAGAAGTTGGGAGATGGATTTGGTATGAATAATGTAGTAGTGGTAAACGGTAGAGGGAAATTAAAAGATTATGTGATGACAATATGTGACTCGATCTTAAGTTTATCCATAATAATATTGCATGTGTGTTACACGACATTTTGAACAACTGTTATGGGTTCAAAATAAATCAAACTAATGACTTCAGATTGCTTATTAATGTTTTAAGGGATCCACGAGCATTTAATGAGTCAGATTGTTCATATATTAATTTATATTTATTATTTTAATTTATATTAATTATTAATTGTTGGTTTTACTTGTTGCACATAGATGTTTTCATGACCATACATAAGCATCCCTTATTTATGACCCCTTCTTATCGTACTACTTTTCGTTTGCTCGCCCACATATCTCTTCTTCGATATAGCATATCATCAAAACATGTTGGCCTTTAGGAGGACTTTGGCACATATTTTTGCAGGATATCCATGTATTAGCTCTTCATGGACCCAATGGGTGAAAAATAATAATAGACCAAATTATAGCTAAGAATTGAAAAGGGTTTTGGCATAGCCAAGTTCTCATTATTCAAATTACCCATGGTCATTTTTTTTTCTGCATGGGGAATCTTGTAGCTCATGATGTTGTGGCAATTTTACTTTCTTTTTTATTTATTTATGCATTATTTTTTTTTTTTATAAATCTAAAAGATGTATGTGTTAATGTAGTGTAGTGAAATGCTCAAGTTTAGACGAAGAATTAAACCTTCTTTGGCTAGGTTTTCTTAGGATTGTATTTGATATGCTACTAGCATTTCACATACATTTGATTCTCAATGTGTAGTGGATAGATTGTAAAAAAAATTAATATATACTTTTTTTACGAATTATTGATATTAATGACAGGTTTAATGTTCGTAACACTATCAGCCACTATAAGGTCAAACATATTAAAGACAATACATATGAAGCAGAAGCAGAAGGAAACTATTTTAGGTTGGTGACTTTGAAAACGATGCATCCAAATAACATAGAATTTCGTCCCTAAGATATTGCGGGAACTTTGGATAAGCAGTATGTTTTAGCTGGCTATCATAGTTTTGTAAAATCTGGACAACGTATAATTGTTTTTTAACTCCACATCAGCCTACAATATTGGCTACAACAACACTAACTTGTAATCGGACATAGACTTAAGCAAGAATTGATATCAATTCTACGGTATTTTTGTAATAATCGTTTTATTTACTTTTTAACATTTTTTTATTTTATATATTTTTATTTAGTTAATATTTCCTATCCGGGAACATGTTTGAAGCTATTCAATACTTTGTGTCATCGAAGAAGCTGGAAGATGAATTTGGTATGGATAATGTAGCAGTGGTGAATGGTAGAAGGAAAATTACAAGATTATATGATGACAATATGGGACTAGATCTTCACTTTATCCATAATAATATTGCACGTGTGTTACACGACATTTTGAACAATTGCTATGGGCTCGAAATGAATCAAACTAATGATTTCAAATTGCTTATTAATGTTTTAAGGGATCCATGAGCATTTCATGAGTAAGATTATTCATATATTAATATTTATTTATTGTTTTAATTTATATTAATTATTAATTGTTGGTTTTATTTGTTGTACACTGATGTTTTCATGACCATACATAATCATCCCTTATTTATGACCCCTTCTTGCCGTCCTACTTTTCGTTTGCTTGCCCACATATCTCTATTTCAATATAGCATATCATCAAATGTGTTGGCCTTTAGGAGGACTTTGGCACATATTTCTGTAGGATATCCATGTATTAGCTCTTCATGGACCCACTGGGTGAAATATAATAATAGACCAAATTATAGCCAAGAATTGAAAAGCGTTTTCGCATGGCCAAGTTCTCATTATTGAAATTACCCTTGGTCCTTTTTTTTTCTTCATGGGAAATCTTGTTGCTCATGATGTTGTGGCAATTTTAATTTATTTATGATTTATTTATACATTTTTTTTTATAAATCTAAAAGATGTTTGTGTTAATGTAGTATATGGAAATGCTGAATTTTTAGACGAAGAGTTAAACCTTCTTTGGCTTGGTTTTCTTGGGATGGTATTCGATATGCTACTAGCATTTCACATAAATTTGATTAAGAGTAAGTGTTATATACAACATACTTATGCCATTTATTTTTATTAACTTTTCTAACATATTGAGAGTCTCAATGTGCAGTGGATAGATTGTGAAAAAAATTACTATATATTTGTTTACGAATTATTGATATTAATGACAGGTTTAATGTCCATAGCACTATCAACTACTATAATGTGAAACATATTAAAGACAATATATATGAAGCAGAAGCAAATTTAGGTTGGTGACTTTGAAAACAGTGCATCCAAATGACAGAGCATTTTGATCCTATGTTATTGCGGAAACCTTGGATAAACAGTATCTGTTGGATGGCAATCATAGTTATGTAGAATCTGGATAACGTATAATTGTTTTTGAACACTACATCAGCCTACAAGATTGGATCCATTAACACCAACTTGTAATCTTTCATAGACTTAACCAAGAATTGATATCAATTCTACAATATTTTTGTAATAAACATTTTATTTACTTTTTAAATTTTATTTATTTTATTTATTTTTATTTAGTTAACATTTTCTATCGAGCGACATGTTTGAAGCTATTCAATACTTGGTATCATCAAAGAAGCTAGAAGATGGATTTGGTATGGATAATGTAGTCGTGGTGAACGGTAGAGGGAATATCACAAGATCATGTGATGGCAATATGGGACTAGATCTTCAGTTTATCTATAATAATATTGCACGTATCTTGCACGACTATTTGAACAACTACTATGGGCTTGAAATGAATCAAACTAATGATTTCAGATTGCTTAATAATGTTTTAAGGGATCCATGAGCATTTCATGAGTAAGATTATTCATATATTAATTTTTATTTATTGTTTTAATTTATATTAATTATTAATTTTTGGTTTCAGTTGTTGTACAGTGATGTTTTCACAACCATACATAAGCATCCCTTATTTATGACCCCTTTAGCCTGATTTTCTTGGGATGGTATTCCATATGCTAATAGCATTTCACATAAATTTGATTAATAGTAAGTGTTGCGTACAGGATACTTATGCCAATTTTTTTTTTATTAACTTTTCTAACACTTTGAGAGTCTTAATGTGTAGTGGATAGATTGTGAAAAAAAATAATATATTTTTTTTTATGAATGATTGGTATTAATGACAGGTTTAACGTCCGTAGCACTATCAAATACTATAATGTCATACTTATTAAAGACAATATCTGTGAAGTAGATGGAAAAGGAAACTACTTTAGGTTGGTGACTTTGAAAACAATGCATCCAAATGATAGAGAATTTTATTCCTATGATATTGTAGAAACTTTGGATAAGCAGTATGTTTTGGATGGCTCTCATAGTTATGTAGAATTTGGACAACGTATAATTGTTTTTTAGCACCACATTAGCCTACATGATTGGATCCAACAACACCAACTTGTAATCGGACATAGGCTTAACCAAGAATTGATATCAATTCTACAGTATTTTTGTAATAAACATTTTATTTACATTTTAATGTTTTTTATTTTATATATTTTTATTTAGTTAATATTTCCTATCAGGAGACATGTTTGAAGCTATTCAATACTTGGTATCAACAAAGAAGCTAGAAGATGGATTTTGTATGGATAATGTAGTAGTGGTGAATGATAGAGGGAAAATCACAAGATTATGTGATGACAATATGGGACTAGATCTTCGGTTTATCCATAATAATATTGCACGCGTGTTACACAATATTTTAACAACTGATATTGTCTCGAAATGAATCAAATTAATGATTTCAGATTGCTTATTGATGTTTTAAGGGATCCACGAGCATTTCATGAGTAAGATTATTCATATATTAATTTTTATTTATTGTTTTAATTTATATTAATTATTAGTTATTGGTTTCATTTGTTGTACAGTGATGGTTTCATGACCATACATAAGCATCCCTTATTTATGACCCCTTGTTGTCGTACTACTTTTCATTTGCTCGCCCACGTATCTCTGCTTCAATATAGCAGATCATCAAATGTGTTAGCCTTTAGGAGGACTTTGGCACATATTTCTATAAGATATCCATGTATTATCTCTTCATGGACCCAATGGGTGAAAATAATAATACACCAAATTATAGCCAAGAATTGAAAAGTGTTTTGGCATAGCCAAGTTCTCATTATTCAAATTACCCTTGGTTATTTTTTTTCTTCATGGGAAATCTTGTAGCTCATGATGCCATGGTAAGTTTAATTAATTTCTATTTTATTTATATATTATTTAGTTTTATAAATCTAAAAGATATGTGTTTATGTAATGTTGGGAAATGCTCAAGTTTTAGATGAAGAATTGAACCTTCTTTGACCTGGTTTTCTTGGGATGGTATACCATAGGTATCTTTATCATCTTTTCTTCATTCATTTCAAATGAACAAGGAGAATTGTTCTCTTTAAGGTTCTGTTTTTGCTTATTCTCATCTCCCTAGAAAAGGATGTGGCCTATTGGTACGCAACCTTCTAGGTCCTGATCTGCTACTGTGCGAGTCCTATGAACTTTGCAATTTGGTTTATTTTCTACTTGCTTCTATTGATTTTGTTGTTGGGAAATCAAGGATAAACTCCCCCCTCAGGAACACATGTGGTTATATTTTTTATTCATCATTTTCTCGAATGATTCTAATTATCATTCATGATTATAATGAGAAAGTTATCATTTTCTGGTTGCTAGGACATGGAACCTAATGGGCATAGGAAAATGAGGAGAAGGAATCTTATTACTAAAAAGAGTAGTAGTTTGAAATTGTCATAAGTTATTGATGAATTTGATCCATGGATGACAAGGGCTTATATACCTCACACCATTAATTTTTGTTTATAGGCACATGTTTTCTTATGCAACTCCTATATGATTGTGAGGTTGTTGTCCTTAAGAGTCAAGATGCATTTTTTTCCTTCATAATTCAAAAGTTCTTTGTTAAGTGTGACCAAATATGAAGCCCTTTTACTTCTAGCTCAAAGATCCTAACTATTTCCTTTTGTGGAAGATTTGGCTACTCTTTTATGATTTTAGCTTAATAGTAAAAGTCATTTTCTTTTTTATTTGCAAAAAAAAAAAGCTTTTTTCTTGCTTTGTAAGATTCTAACTATTATTCACTCTTTATTTATCTCTTTATCCCAACTGATGGTACATGTTTTTTTTGTGGGTGCCGCCAAATTCAATGCCCATGTTTGCTCTCCTATAAAATCTGCATCTTGGACTTTCCAACTCATTACCAAGTTTGCTATTATAAATCGATTGACTGTTGCTCTTTTGGCTTTATTTGATGAGATGGATTGATTTGCCATTACAATCCCAGTACTATTAAAGATGAAGTTTGTCTATATGTCAAAATTACTATTGTAATTCTTCATATTGTTACCATCTATCATCCAAACCTCTGTATCTTAAAGTTGATTGGGTTTAACTTAGAGTTCTTTCTAAACATGTACCTCTTACGTAAGTGTAGAACATATCATTACATCAAAGTTTCTCTCATTAATCTTTAAGGCAGATTTTTGTTTTCCTTAATACTCTGAAAATTCCACGTCTTTACATATGATTGCACTGTAAGCTAGATCTAGTCTTTGCCAAGGGTCTCTTACTTGGTAGCTTCCTTCCATTCTTATATGTATATCTTGCTGTGTAGGAGCTATAAGATCTCCCTTAGTAAATTTTCTGGACTAACATGGATGGTATTATGAAGAGCCTAGTCCATGTTTGGAAGTGTTATCTTATTGATCTTTGACTTGTGATCACTTAATTAAATTGATCGTTGTTCTAGTCTTTTGAGGTAATAATGATTTCGTGGAATGAGTGGGATGTTATTTTGGTGCTTATCATTGTTTTAGCTTGTTTTTTTATGTGATTAATGACTCAATGGAGTGATAAGTTATCGTATGTTTATTGGTACTTGTCAGTTGGGCAAGTGGAGCCCTTGATCTAGATAATAGTTCAGTTCATATGGTGATCTTGTGACCTCTGTGAAAAGGGGTGCATTTCTGAGTGTGATTTATTTGACTTTGAGTTATGTCATTGATATTTTTTCCAAAGTAATTATTTTAGTACATATGTTTTATATTGCTTTTGGTTGGGGATATGAGTGACAATTGTAGTTTTTCTTGCTTATAGCTTACTTGAAGCACCTACAACATAAGTTAAAGTTAGAAGTTTATTTTGAAACAACCTTCATCTTAAAATATTTGGTATAATATATGTAGTGCCAAAATGGCAACCATGTCATTGCCAAATGGAAACCAAGATGAAATGGTTAGTCAAGTACATATATAAACAGATGAAAGTTGTACCCTATTTGGTATATCTTGTAATAAATTTCCTTATTTTAGGAAGTAGATTAGTTGATTTTATAGACTAAGTTGTATTTTGTTAAAATGTTAGCCAAATATGTGGGAAAATTTTGAAGTCAATGCTTCTTGTAATATTTTATAAATTTTAATGAGAATAAATGAAAAAAATAATATATGTTTGAAAACAAATAGAAAAGTTATTTGCAAGTTTTCAACTTTGATCTTAGAGTATAGTGATTTATCAATTCCAATCAAGCATTTGGCTTAATCTTATTGATTAATTCTGCGATTAGCAATGTTGAGTGAGTCTGCTGTGTTGGTCGAGTGGCTTCAGATGCACATCATTCCCTATACCTTGTTGTTTTGCCTATTTTAAGTTTGCTCTCATGAAAGAATGGGAGGTCCATGAATCAATATATGGGTTGAGATGAAGGCAAAGTTGGAACACAAGTTTTTGCATGTTGATTATGACTAGGCATTGTTTTGCCAAATTCATCACCCACACAAATGAAAGACCAAAGTGTGTGTGCTTATAACACAGTGCATGAGCAATCCTAAGATCTTGTGAGAGTACCTAAGTCAATCTCCACTCAAACCTTTGGAAGACCCATAATTTTTTGGATGGTATTCCATATGGTACCATCATTTCACATAAATTTGATTAATAGAAAGTGTTGCATTCAACATACTTATGCCATTTTTTTTATTAACTTTTCTAACACCTTGAGAGTCTCAATGTGCGGTGGATAGATTGTGAAAAAAATTAGTATATATTTTTTTTACGATTGATTGATATTAATGATAAGTTTAACGTTTGTAGCACTATCAGCTACTATAATGTCAGACATATTAAAGACAATATATATGAAGCAGAAGCAAAAGGAAACTATTTTAGGTTGGTGACTTTGAAAATCGTGCATCCAAACGATAGAGAATTTTGTTCCTATGCAGGAACTTTGGATAAGCAGTATGTGTTAGCTAGCTATCATAGTTATGTAAAATATGGACAACGTATAATTGTTTTTTAACTCCACATCAGCCTACAAGATTGGATACGACAACACAAACTTGTAATCGAACATAGACTTAAGCTAGAATTGATATCAATTCTACCGTATTTTTATAATAAATATTTTATTTACTTTTTAATGTTTTTTTTATTTATAGATTTTTATTTAGTTAATATTTCCTATCCATTGACATGTTTGAAGCTATTCAATACTTGGTGTCATCAAAGAAGCTGGAAGATGGATTTGGTATGGATAATGTAGCAGTGGTGAACGGTAGAAGGAAAATCACAAGGTCAAGTGATGACACTATGGGACTAGATCTTATGTTTATCCATAATAATATTGCACGTGTCTTCCACGACTTTTTGAACGACTACTATGGGCTCGAAATGAACCAAACTAATTATTTCAGATTGCTTATTGATGTTTTAAGGGATCTACGAGCATTTCATGAGTAAGATTATTCATATATTAATTTTTATTTATTATTTTAATTTATATTAATTATTAATTGTTGTTTTAATTTGTTGTACAATGATGTTTTCACGACCATGCATAAGCATCCCTTATTTATAACCCTTCTTGTCGTACTACTTTTCGTTTGCTCGCCCACATATCTCTACTTCAATATAGCAAATCATCAAACGTGTTCACCTTTAGGAGGACTTTGACAAATATTTATGCAGGATATCCATGTATTAGTTTTTCATGGACCCAATGGGTTAAAAATAATAATAGACCATATTATAGCTAAGAATTGAAAAGGGTTTTGGCATGGCCAAGTTCTCTTTATTCAAATTACCCTTGGTCATTTTTTGTTTTCATGGGAAATCTTGTAGCTGATGATGTCGTGGCGAGTTTAATTTATTTTTGTTTTATTTATACATTTTTTTTATAAATCTAAAAGATATATGTGTTTATCTAATGTAGGGAAATGCTCAAGTTTTAGATGAAGAGTTAAACCTTCATTTACTTGGTTTTTTTTTTTTTGGATGGTATTCGATATGGTATTATCATTTCACATAAATTGGATTAATAGAAAGTGTTGCATTCAACATACTTATGCCAATTTTTTTTATTAACTTTTCTAACACCTTGAGAGTATCAATGTGCAGTGGATATATTGTGAAAAAAATTAGTGTATATTTTTTTACGAATGATTGATATTAATGACATGTTTAACCTCTATAGCACTATTAGCTACTATAATTTTAGACAAATTAAAGATAACATATATGAAGCAAAAGCAAAATGAAACTATTTTAGGTTGGTGACTTTGAAAACAATGCATCCAAACGACAGAGAATTTCAATCCAATGATATTGCGGGAACTTTGGATAAGCAGTATGTGTTAGCAAGCTATCATAGTTTTGTACAATCTGGAACTCGTATAATTGTTTTTTAACTCCACATCAACCTACTAAATTGGATACGACAACAAAAACTTGTAATCGGACATAGACTTAGGCAAGAATTCATATCAATTCTACTGTATTTTTGTAATAAATATTTTATTTACTTTTTAAAGTTTTTTTTATTTTATATATTTTTATTTAGTTAATATTTCCTATCCAGTGACGTGTTTGAAGCTATTCAATACTTGGTATCATCAAAGAAGCTGGAAGATGGATTTGGTATGGATAATGTAGCAGTGGTGAACGGTAGAGGGAAAATCACAAGGTCATGTGATAACAATATGGGACTAGATCTTCTATTTATCCATAATAATATTGCACGTGTCTTCCACGACTTTTTGAACGACTGCTATGGGCTCGCAATGAATCAAACTAATGATTTCAGATTGCTTATTGATGTTTTAAGGGATCCACGAGCATTTCATGAGTAAGATTATTAAGATATTAAGTTTTATTTATTGTTTTAATTTATATTAATTATTAATTATTGATTTCATTTGTTGTATAGTGATGTTTTCACGACCATACATAAGCATCCCTTATTTATGACCCCTTCTTATCGTACTACTTTTCGTTTACTCGCCCATGTATCTTTACTTCAATATAGCAGATCATCAAACCTGTTGGCCTTTAGGAGGCCTTTGGCAAATATTTCTGCAAGATATCCATGTATTAGTTTTTGATGGACCCAATGGGTTAAAATTAATAATAGACCATATAATAGCCAAGAATTGAAAAGGGTTTTGGCATGGCCAAGTTCTCAATATTCAAATTACCCTTGGTCATTTTTTGTTTTTATGGGAAATCTTGTAGCTCATGATGCCGTGGCAAGTTTAATTTATTTTCGTTTTATTTATACATTTTTTTTTATAAATCTAAAAGATATATGTGTTTATGTAATGTAGGGAAATGCTCATGTTTTAGACGAAGAGTTAAACCTTCTTTTGCTTAGTTTTTTTGGGATGGTATTCCATATGGTACTATCATTTCACATTAATTTGATTAATAGAAAGTGTTGCATTCAGCATACTTATGCAATTTTTTTTATTAACTTTTCTAACACCTTGAGAGTCTCAATGTGCAGTAGATAGATTGTGACAAAAATTAGTAAATACTTTTTTAGGAATGATTGATATTAATGACAGGTTTAACGTCTGTAGCACTATTAGCTACTATAATGTCAAACTTATTAAAGACAATATATATGAAGCAGAAGCGAAAGGAAACTATAATGTCTGTAGCACTATTTTAATTGTTGGTTTTATTTGTTGTACAGTGATGTTTTCACGACCATACATAAGCATTCCTTATTTATGACGCCTTCTTGTCGTACTACTTTTCGTTTGCTTGCCCACATATCTCTGCTTCGATATAGCATATAATCAAACGTGTTGGCCTTTAGGAGGACTTTGGCACATATTTCTGCAGGATATCCATGTATTGGCTCTTCGTGGACCTAGTGGGTGAAAAATAATAATAGACCAAATTATAGCCAAGAATTAAAAAGGGTTTTGGCATGGCTAAGTTCTCATTATTCAAATTACCCTTGGTCATTTTTTTCCTTCATGGGGAATCTTGCAACTCATGATGTCGTAGCAAGTTTAACTTATTTCTCTTTGGTTTATTCATTATTATTTTTTTAATAAATCTAGAAGATGTATGTGTTAATGTAATGTAGGGAAATGCTCAAGTTTTAGACGAAGAGTTAAACCTTCTTTGCCTTGGTTTTCTTGGGATGATATTCTATATGCTACTAGCATTTCACATAAATTTGATTAACAGTAAGTGTAACATACTTATGCCATTTTTTTTATTAACTTTTCTAACACATTGAGAGTCTCAATGTGCAGTGGATAGATTGTCAAAAAAAATTAATATATATATATATATATATATTATGAATTATTGATATTAATGATAGGTTTAACGTCCGTAGCATTATCAGCTACTATAATATCAAACATATTAAAGACAATATATATGAAGCAGAAGCAGAAGCAAAAGGAAATTGTTTTAGTCTTGTGACTTTGAAAACGGTGCATCTAAATAACAGAGAATTTCGTTCCTATGATATTGCAGGAACTTTGGATAAGCGTGATGTGTTAACTGGTAATCATAGTTTTGTAAAATCTGGACAACGTATAATTTTTTTTAACTCCACATCAGCCTAGAAGATTGGATACGACAACACCAACTTGTAATCGAACATAGACTTAACCAAGAATTTATATCAATTCTACGGTATTTTTGTAATACATATTTTATTTACTTTTTATTTTTTTTATTTTATACATTTTTATTTGGTTAATATTTCCTATCCGATGACATGTTTGAGGTAATTCAATACTTGGTATCATTAAAGAAGCTAGAAGATGGATTTGGTATGGATAATGTAGCAGTGGTGAACGGTAAAGGGAAATTACAAGATTATGTGATGTTAATATGGGACTAGATCTTCAGTTTATCCAAAATAATATTGCACGTGTGTTACACGACATTTTGAACAATTGCTATGGGCTCGAAATAAATCAAACTAATGATTTCAGATTGCTTATTGATGTTTTAAGGGATCCACGAGCATTTCATGAGTAAGATTATTCATATATTTATTTTTTATGTATTGTTTTAATTTATATTAATTATTAATTGTTGGTTTTATTTATTGTACAATGATGTTTTCACGACCAAACATAAGCATCCCTTATTTATCACCCTTTCTTGTCGTACTACTTTTCGTTTGCTCGCCCACATATCTCTGCTTTGATATAGCATATAATCAAATGTGTTGGCCTTTAGGAGGACTCTGGCACATATTTCTGCAGGATATCCATGTATTGGCTCTTCGTGGACCCAATGGGTGAAAAATAATAATAGACCAAATTATAGCTAAGAATTGAAATGGGTTTTGGCATGGCCAGGTTCTCATTATTCAAATTACCCATGGTAATTTTTTTTCTTCATGGGGAATCTTGTAGCTCATGATGTCATGGCAAGTTTAATTTATTTCTGTTTTATTTATACATTATTTTTTTGATCGATCTAAAAGATGTATGTGTTAATGTAATGTAGGAAAATGCTCAAGTTTTAGATGAAGAGTTAAACCTTTTTTGGCTTGGTTTTCTTGGGATGGTATTCTATATGCTACTAGCATTTCACATAAATTTGATTAATAGTAAGTGTTACATACAACATACTTATGCCATTTTTTATTAACTTTTCTAACACATTGAGAGTCTCAATGTGGAGTGGATAGATTGTCAAAAAAAAATAATGCATATTTTTTTTTATGAATTATTGATATTAATGACCGGTTTAACGTCCGTAGCATTATCAGCTACTATAATATCAAACATATTAAAGATAATAAATATGAAGCAGAAGCAAAAGGAATATATTTTAGGCTTGTGACTTTGAAAACGGTGCATCTAAAAAACAAAGAATTTCGTTCCTATGATATTGCGGGACCTTTGGATAAGCAGTATGTATTAGCTGGCAATCATAGTTTTGTAAAATCTGGACAACATATAATATTTTTTTAACTCCACATCATCCTACAAGATTGGATACAACAACACCAACTTGTAATCGGACATAGACTTAACCAAGAATTGATATCTATTCTACGGTATTTTTATAATACATATTTTATTTACTTTTTAATGTTTTTTATTTTATATATTTTATTTAGTTAATATTTCCTATCTGATGACATGTTTGAAGCTATTCAATACTGGGTATAATCAAAGAAGCGAAAAGATGGATTTGGTATGGATAATGTAGTAGTGGTGAACGGTAGAGGGAAAATCACAAGGTCATGTGATGACTATATGGGACTAGATTTTCAGTTTATCCATGATAATATTGCACCTGTCTTGCACGACTTTTTGAATGACTATTATGGGCTTAGAATGAATCAAACTAATGATTTCAGATTAGTTATTGATGTTTTAAGGGATCCATGAGCATTTCCTGAGGAAGATTATTCATATATTATTTTTATTTATTGTTTTAATTTATATTAATTATTAATTGTTGGTTTTATTTATTGTATAATGATGTTTTCATGACCATACATAAGCATCCCTTATTTATCACCCCTTCTTGTCGTACTACTTTTCGTTTGCTCTCCCACATATCTCTGCTTCGATATAGCATATATAATCAAACGTGTTGGCCTTTAGGAGGACTTTGGCACATATTTCTGCAGGACACCCGTGTATTGGCTCTTCGTGGACCCAATGGGTGAAAAATAATAATAGACCAAATTATAGCCTAGAATTGAAAAGGGTTTTGGCATGGCCAAGTTCTCATTATTCAAAATTCCCCTGGTCATTTTTTTTCTTCACGGGGAATCTTGTACCTCATGATGTCATGGCAATTTTACTTTATTTCTAATTTATTTATACATTTTTTTTTTTATAAATCTTAAAGATGTATGTGTTAATGTAGTGTAGGAAAATGCTCAAGTTTGAGACGAAGAGTTAAACCTTCTTTGGCTAGGTTTTCTTGGGATGGTATTCGATATGCTACTAGCATTTCACATAAATTTGATTAAGAGTAAGTGTTACATTATGCCATTTTTTTATTTTTTTTTATTAACTTTTCTAACACATTGAGAGTCTCAATGTGCAATGGATAGATTGTGAAAAAAATTACTATATATTTTTTTACCAATTATTGATATTAATGAAAGGTTTAACGTCCGTAGCACTATCAGCTACTATAATGTCACACATATTAAAGACAACATATACGATGCAGAAGTAAAAAGAAAATATTTTAGGTTGGTGAGTTTGAAAATTGTGCATCCAAATAACAGAGAATTTCGTTCCAATGATATTGCAGGAACTTTGGATAAGTAGTATGTGTTAGCTGGCAATCATAGTTTTGTAAAATCTAGACAACGTATAATATTTTTTTAACTCCACATCAGCCTACAAGATTGGATACGACAACACCAACTTGTAATCGGACATAGACTTGAGCAAGAATTGATATCAATTCCACGGTCTTTTTGTAATAAAAATTTTATTTAATTTTTAACATTTTTTTATTTTATATATTTTTATTTATTTAATGTTTCCAATCCGGTAACATGTTTGAAGCTATTCAATACTTTATGTCATCAAGGAGGCTGGAAGATGCATTTGGTATGGATAATGTAGCAGTGGTGAACGGTAGAGGGAAAATTACAGGATTATGTGATGACAATATGGGACTAGATCTTGAGTTTATCCATAATAATATTGCACGTGTGTTACACGACATTTTGAACAACTGCTATGGGCTCTAAATGAATCAAACTAATGGTTTCAGATTGCTTATTAATGTTTTAAGGGATCTACGAGCATTTCATGAGTAAGATTATTCATACATAAGCATCCCTTATTTTTTACCCCTTCTTACCGTACTATTTTTCGTTTGCTTGCCCACATATCTCTGCTTCAATATAGCATATCATCAAATGCGTTGCCTTTAGGAGGACTTTGGCACATATTTATGTAGGATATCCATGTATTAGCCCTTCATGGACCCAATGGATGAAAAATACTAATAGACCAAATTATAGCCAATAATTGAAAAGGGTTTGGCATGGCCAAGTTCTCATTACTCAAATTACCCTTGGTCATTTTTTTTCTTAATGGGGAATCTTGTAGCTCAAGATGTCGTGGCAAGTTTAATTTATTTCTGTTTTATTTATACATTATTATTTTTTATAAATCTAAAAGATGTATGTGTTAATGTAATGTATGGAAATGCTCAAGTTTTATACGAAGAGTTAAACCGTCTTTGGCTTGGTTTTCTTAGGATGGTATCCGATATGCCACTAGCATTTCACATAAATTTGATTAAGAGTAAGTTTTACATACAACATACTTATGCCATTTTTTTTTATTGTTTTATTAACTTTTCTAACACATTAAGAGTCTCAATGTGCAGTGGATAGATTGTAAAAAAAATTACTATATATTTTTTCTGAATTATTGTTATTAATGACAGGTTTCATGTTCGTAGGACTATCAGCTACTATAATGTCAAACATATTAAAGACAATATATATGAAGCAGAAGCAAATGGAAACTATTTTAGGTTGGTGACTTTGGCAAATATTTCTGCAGGATATCCATGCATTAATTTTTCATGGACCCAATGGAAAATTGTTTTTTTATTTTCATGGGAAATCTTGTAGCTCATGATGTCGTGGCAAGTTTAATTTATTTCTGTTTTATTTATACATTTATTTTATAAACCTAAAAGATATATGTGTTTATGTAATGTGGGAAAATGCTCAAGTTTTAGACAAAAAGTTAAACCTTCTTTTGCTTGGTTTTTTTGGGATGGTATTCCATATGGTATTATCATTTCATATCAATTTGATTAATAGAAAGTGTTGCAATCAACATACTTATGCCATTTTTTTTATTAAAATTTCTAACACTTGAGAGTCTCAATGTGCAGTGGATAGATTGTGAGAAAAATTACTATATATTTTTTTACGAATTGTTGGTATTAATGATAGGTTTAACGTTCGTAGCACTATTACCTACTATAATGTCAAACATATTAAAGACAATATATATGAAGCAGAAGCAAAAGGAAACTATTTTAGGTTGGTGACTTTGAAAACGGTGCATCGAAATAACAGAGAATTCCGTCCCTATGATATTGCGGGAACTTTGGATAAGCAATATTTGTTAGCTGGCTATCATAGTTTTGTAAAATCTAGACAACGTATAATTTTTTTTTAATTCCACATCAGCCTACAACATTGGATACAACAAGACCAACTTGTAATCGAACATAGACTTAAGCAATAATTGATATCATTGTACGATGTTTTTGTAAGAAATATTTTATTTACTTTTTAATGTTTTTTTTTTTTATATATTTTTATATAGTTAATATTTCCTATCCGGTGACATGTGTGCAGCTATTCAATACTTGGTATCATCAAAGAAGCTGGAAGATGGATTTTGTATGGATAATGTAGCAGTGGTGAACGGTAGAGGGAAAATCACAAGGTCATGTGATGACAATATGGGACTAGATCTTCAATTTATCCATAATAATATTGCACATGTCTTGCACGACTTTTTGAACGACTACTATAGGCTCGAAATGAATCAAACTAATGATTTCAGATTGGTTATTCATGTTTTAACGAATCCACGAGCATTTCATGAGTAAGATTATTCATATATTAATTTTTATTTATTGTTTTAATTTATATTAATTACTAATTGTTGGTTTTATTTGTTGTACAATGATGTTTTCACGACTATACATAAGCATCCCTTATTTATGACTCCTTCTTATCGTACTACTTTTCATTTGCTCGCCCACGTATCTCTACTAAAATATAGCAGATCATCAAACGTCTTGGCCTTTAGGAGGACTTTGACAAATATTTCTACAGGTTATCCATGTATTAGTTTCTCATGGACCCAATGGGGTAAAAATAATAATAGACCATATTATACCCAAGAATTGAAAAGGGTTTTGGCATGGCCAAATCCTCATTATTCAAATTACCTTTGGTCATTTTTTGTTTTTTATAGCTGGCTATCATTATTTTGTAAAATCTGGACAGCGTATAATTGTTTTTTAACTCCACATTAGCCTACTAGATTGGATACGACAACACCAACTTGTAATCGGACATAGACTTAACCTAGAATTGCTATCAATTCTACCCAATATATTGTTTTTTTTTTTTCTTAACTTTTTAACACATTGAGAGCCTCAATGTGCAGTGGATAGATTGTGAAAAAAATTAGTATATATTTTTTTTACGAATTATTGATATTAAGGACAGGTTGAACGTTCGTAGCACTTTTAGCTAATATAATGTCAAACATATTAAAGATAATATATACGAAGCAGAAGCGAAAGGAAACAATTTTAGGTCGGTCACTTTGAAAACGGTCCATTCAAATAACAGAGAATTTTGTTCCTATGATATTGCGGGAACTTTGGATAAGCAGTATGTGTTAGCTAGCTATCATTGTTTTGTAAAATCTAGACAATGTATAACTGTTTTTTAACTCCACATTAGCCTATAAGATTGGATACGACAACACCAACTTGTAATCGGACATAGACTTAACCAAGAATTGCTATAAATTCTATACAATATTTTGTTCTTTTATTTTGTTTATTAACTTTTCTAACACATTGAGAGCCTCAATGTGCAGTGGATAGATTGTGAAAAAAATTAGTATATATATTTTTTACGAATTATTGATATTAAGGACAGGTTGATAGTTCGTAGCACTTTTAGCTAATATAATGTCAAACATATTAAAGATAATATATACGAAGCAGAAGCAAAAGGAAACAATTTTAGGTTGGTCACTTTGAAAACGGTCCATTCAAATAACAGAGAATTTTGTTCCTATGATATTGCGGGAACTTTGGATAAGCAGTATGTGTTAGCTGGCTATCATTGTTTTGTAAAATCTAGACAATGTATAACTGTTTTTTAACTCCACATTAGCCTACAAGATTGGATACGACAACACCAACTTGTAATCGGACATAGACTTAACCAAGAATTGCTATAAATTCTACCCAATATCTTGTTCTTTTTTTTTTTTTCTTAACTTTTCTAACACATTGAGAGCCTCAATGTGCAGTGGATAGATTGTGAAAAAAATTAGTATATATATTTTTTACGAATTATTGATATTAAGGACAGGTTGAACGTTCGTAGCACTTTTAGCTAATATAATGTCAAACATATTAAAGATAATATATACGAAGCAGAAGCAAAAGGAAACAATTTTAGGTTGGTCACTTTGAAAACGGTCCATTCAAATAACAGAGAATTTTGTTCCTATGATATTGCGGGAACTTTGGTTAAGCAGTATGTGTTAGCTGGATATCATTGTTTTGTAAAATCTAGACAATGTATAACTGTTTTTTAACTCCACATTAGCCTACAAGATTGGATACGACAACACCAACTTGTAATCGGACATAGACTTAACAAAGAATTGCTATAAATTCTACACAATATCTTGTTCTTTTATTTTTTTTTCTTAACTTTTCTAACACATTGAGAGCCTCAATGTGCAGTGGATAGATTGTGAAAAAAATTAGTATATATTTTTTTTACGAATTATTGATATTAAGGACAGGTTGAACGTTCGTAGCACTTTTAGCTAATATAATGTCAAACATATTAAAGATAATATATACGAAGCAGAAGCAAAAGGAAACAATTTTAGGTTGGTCACTTTGAAAACGGTCCATTCAAATAACAGAGAATTTTGTTCCTATGATATTGCGGGAACTTTGGATAAGCAGTATGTGTTAGCTGGCTATCATTTTTTTGTAAAATCTAGACAATGTGTAACTGTTTTTTAACTCAACATTAGCCTACAAGATTGGATACGACAACACCAACTTGTAATCGGACATAGACTTAACCAAGAATTGCTATAAATTCTATACAATATCTTGTTCTTTTATTTTGTTTATTAACTTTTCTAACACATTGAGAGCCTCAATGTGCAGTGGATAGATTGTGAAAAAAATTAGTATATATTTTTTTACGAATTATTCATATTAATGATAGGTTTAACGTTCATAACACTACCAGCTAATATAATGTGAAACATATTAAAGATAATATATATGAAGCAGAAGCAAAAGGAAACTATTTTAGGTTGGTGACTTTGAAAACAGTGCATCCAAATAACAAAGAATTTTGTTCCTATGATATTGCGGGAACTTTGGATAAGCAGTATGTGTTAGCTGGCTATCATTGTTTTGTAAAATCTGGGCAGCATATAATTTTTTTTTCACTCCACATTAGCCTACAAGATTGGATACGACAACACCAACTTGTAATCAGATATAGACTTAACCAAGAATTGCTATCAATTCTACACAATATTTTGTTATTTATTTATTATTATTTTTTTATTAACTTTTCTAACACATTGAGAGTCTCAATGTGCAGTGGATAGATTGTGAAAAAAATTAGTATATATTTTTTTACAAATCATTGATATTACTGATAGGTTTAACGTTCGTAGCACTATCAACTACTATAATGTCAAACATATTAAAGACAATATATATGAAGTAGAAGCAAAAGGAAACTATTTTAGGTTGGTGACTTTGAAAATAGTGCATCCAAATAACAGAGAATTTTGTTCCTATGATAGTGCGGGAACTTTTGATAAGCAGTATGTGTTAGCTGGCTACGATAGTTTTGTAAAATCTAGACAGCCTATAATTGTTTTTTAACTCCACATAAGCCTACAAGATTGGATACGACAACACCAACTGGTAATCGGACATAGACTTAACCAAGAATTGCTATCAATTCAACGGTATTTTTGTAATATATATTTTATTTACTTTTTAATGTTTTTTTTATTTTATATATTTTTATTTAATTCATATTTCCTATCCGGTGACATGTTTGAACCTATTCAATACTTGGTATCATCAAATAAGCTGCACGATGGATTTGGTATGGATAATGTAGCAGTGGTAAAAGGTAGAGGGAAAATTATAGGATTATGTGATGACAATATGGGACTAGATCTTCAGTTTATCCAAAATAATATTTCACGTGTGTTTCACGACTTTTTGAACAACTGCTATGGGCTCGAAATAAATCAAACTAATGATTTCAGATTGCTTATTGATGTTTTAAGGGATTTACGAGCATTTCATGAGTAAGATTATTCATATATTAATTGTTATTTATTGTTTTAAATTATATTAATTATTAATTGTTGGTTTTATTTGTTGTACATTGATTTTTTTCACGACCATACATAAGCATCCCTTATTTATTCTTGCCGTACTACTTTTTGTTTGCTCGCCCATGTATCTCTGCTTCAATATAGCATATCATCAAATGTGTTGGCCTTTATGAAGACTTTCGCACATATTTCTGCAAGATATCCATGTATTAGCTCTTCATGGACCCAATGGGTGAAAAATAATAATAGACCAAATTATAAGCAAGAATTGAAAAGAGTTTTGCCATGGCAAGGTTCTCATTATTCAAATTACCCTTGGTCATTTTTTGTTTTCATGGGAAATCTTGTAGCTCATGATGCCGTGGCAAGTTTAATTTATTTCTATTTTATTTATACATAATTTTTTTTTATAAATCTAAAAGATATATGTGTTTATGTATTGTAGGGAAATGCTCAAGTTTTAGATGAACAGTTAAACCTTCTTTGGCTTGGTTTTCTTGGGATGGTATTCGATATGCTAGTAGCATTTCACATAAATTTGATTGCGAGTAAATGTTACATTCAACATACTTACACCATTTTTTTTAAATTTTTTTATCAACTTTTCTAACACATTGAGAGTCTCAATGTGCAGTGGATAGATTGTGAAAAAAATTACTATATATTTTTTTACGAATTATTGATATTAATGACAGGTTTAACGTCCGTAGCACTATCAGCTACTATAATGTCAAACATATTAAAGACAATATATATGAAGCATAAGCAAAAGAAAACTATTTTAGGTTGGTGACTTTGAAAAAAGTGCATCTAAATAACAGAGAATTTTGTTCCTATGATATTGAGGGAACTTTGGATAAGCAATATCTGTTAGTTGCCTACCATAGTTTTGTAAAATATGGACAACGTATAATTGTTTTTAACTCCACATCAGCCTACAAGATTGGATACAACAACACCAACTTGTAATCAGACATAGACTTAAGCACGAATTGATATGAATTCTACGGTATTTTTGTAATAAATATTTTATTTAGAATTTAACATTTTTTTATTTTATATATTGAAGCTATTCAATACTTGGTATCATCAAAGAAGCTGGAAGATGGATTTGGTATGGATAATGTAGTAGTGGTGATCAGTAAAGGGAAAATGACAAGATTATATGATGACAATATGGGACTAGATCTTCAGTTTATCCATAATAATATTGCACGTGTCTTGCATGACTTTTTGAACGACCGATATGGGCTGGAAATGAATCAAACTAATGATTTCAGATTGCTTATTGATGTTTTAAGGGATCCACGAGCATTTCATGAGTAAGATTCTTCATATATTAATTTTTATTTATTGTTTTAATTTATATTAATTATTAATTGTTGGTTTTATTTGTTGTACAATGATGTTTTCACGACCATAGATAAGCATTCCTTATTTATGACCCTTTCTTGTCGTACTACTTTTCGTTTGCTCGCCCACGTATCTCTGCTTTGATATAGCATATCATTAAACGTGTTGGCCTTTAGGAGGACTTTGGCACATATTTCTACAGGATATCCATGTATTGGCTTTTCGTGGATGCAATAAGTGAAAAATAGTATTAGAGAAAATTATAGCCAAGAATTGAAAAGGTTTTGGCATGTCCAAGTTCTCATTATTCAAATTACCGTCGGTCATTTTTTTTCTTCATGGGGAATCTTGTAACTCATGATATCGTAGCAAGTTTAATTTATTTCTGTTTTATTTATACATTATTTTTTATATATATAAATCTAAAAGTGGTATGTGTTAATGTAATGTAGGGAAATGCTCAAGTTTGAGACGAAGAGTTAAACCTTCTTTGGCTTGGTTTTCTTGGGATGGTATTCTATATGCTACTAGCATTTCACATAAATTTGATTAACAGTAAGTGTTACATACAACATACTTATGCCATTTTTTTTATTAACTTTTCTAACACATTGAGAGTCTCAATGTGCAGTGGATAGATTGTGAAAAAAATTACAACATATTTTTTCACGAATATTGATATTAGTGACAGGTTTAACGTCCTTAGCAATATCAGCTACTATAATGTCAAACATATTAAAGATGATATATATGAAGCAAAAGCAAAAGGAAACTATTTTAGGTTGGTGACTTTGAAAACAGTGCATCCAAATAACTGAGAATTTCGTTCCTATGATATTGCAGGAACTTTGGATAAGTAGTATGTGTTAGCAGGCTATCATAGTTTTGTAAAATCAGGACACCGTATAATTGTTTTTTAACTCCACATCAGCCTACAAGATTGGATACGACAACACAACCTCGTAATCGGACATAGACTTAAGCAAGAATTGATATTCATTCTACGGTATTTTTGTAATAAAATTTTTTTTTTTACTTTTTAATGTTTTTTATTTTATATATTTTAATTTAGTTAAAATTTACTATTCGGTGACATGTGTGAAGCTATTCAATACTTGGTATCTTCAAAGAAGCTGGAAGATGAATTTGGTATGGATAATGTAGAAGTGGTGAACGGTAGAGGGAAAATTACTAGATTATGTGATGACAAGATGGGACTAGATCTTCAGTTTATCCATAATTATATTGTATGTGTGTTAGATGACATTTTAAACAACTGCTATGGGCACGAAATAAACAAAACTAATGATTTCAGATGCTTATTCATGTTTTAAGGGATCCACGAGAATTTCATGAGTATGATTATTCGTATATTAATTTTAATTTATATTAATTATTAACTGTTGGTTTTATTTGTTGTACAGTGATGTTTTCACGACCATACATAAGCATCCCTTATTTATCATCCCTTCTTGTCGTACTACTTTTCATTTGCTCACCCACGTATCTCTACTTCAATATAGCAGATCATCAAACATGTCAACGTTTAGGAGGACTTTGGCCCAAATTTCTTCAAGATATCAATGTATTAGCTATTCATGGACCCAATAGATGAAAAATAATAATAGACCAAATTAAAGCCAAGATTTGAAAAGGGTTTTGGCATGGCCAAGTACTCATTATTCAAATTACCCTTAGCCATTTTTTTTCTTCATGGGGAATCTTGTAGCTCATGATGTCGTGGCAAGTTTAATTTATTTCTTTTTTATTTATTCATTATTTTTTTTAATAAATCTAAAAGATGTATGTGTTAATGTAATGTAGAGAAATGCTCAAGTTTTAGACGAAGTGTTAAACCTTGTTTCGCTCGGTTTTCTTGGGATGGTATTCTATATCCTACTAGCATTTCACATAAAATTGATTAACCGTAAGTGTTACAGACAACATATTTATGCCATTTTTTTTTATTAACTTTTCTAAGACATTGAGAGTGTCAATGTGCGGTGGATATATTGCGAAAAAATTTACTATATATTTTTTTACGAATTATGGATATTAATGACAGGTTTAATGTCCGTAGGACTATCAGCTACTATAATTTCAAACATGTTAAAGACAATATATATGAAGTTGAAGCAAAAGGAAACTATTTTAGGTTGGTGACTTTGAAAACAATGCATCTAAATAACAGAGAATTTCGTTCTTATAATATTGCGAGATCTTTGGATAAGGAGTATGTGTTAGCTGCCTATCATAGTTTTATAAAATCTAGATAACGTATAATTGTTTTTTAACTCCACATCAGCCTACAAGATTGGATATGACAACACCAACTTGTAATTGAACATAGACTTAACAAAGAATTGATATCAATTCTACGGTATTTTTGTAATAGATATTTTATTCACTTTTTAATGTTTTTTTATTTTATATATTTTTATATAATTAATATTTCCTATCCAGTGGCATGTTTGAAGCTATTCAATAATTGGTATCATAAAAGAAGCTAGAAGATGGATTTGGTATGGATAATGTAGCAGTGGTGAACGGTAAAGGGAAAATTACAAGATTATGTGATGAATATATGAGACTAGATCTTTAGTTTATCAATCATAATATTGCACGTGTGTTACATGACATTTTGAACACTTGTTATGGGCTCAAAATAAATCAAACTAATGATTTCAGATTGCTTATTGATGTTTTAAGGGATCCACGGGTATTTCATGAGTAAGATTATTCATATATTAATTTTTATTTATTTTTTAAATTTATATTAATTATTAATTGTAGGTTTTATTTTGTTTATGATGATGTTTTCACAACCATACATATGCATCCCTTATTTATCACCCCTTCTTGCTGTACTACTTTTCGTTTGCTCGCCCACGTATCTCTACTTCAATATAGCATATCATCAAACGTGTTGTCCTTTAGGAAGACTTTGACACATATTTCTGCAGGATATCCATGTTTAGCTCTTTGTGGACCCACTGGGTTAAAAATAATAATAGACCAAATTATAGGCAAGAATTGAAAAGGGTTTTGGCATGGCGAAGTTCTCATTATTCAAATTACCCTTGGTCATTTTTTGTTTTCATAGGAAATCTTGTAGCTCATGATGCCATAGAAAGTTTAATTTATTTCCGTTTTATTTTTACATTTTTTTTTTTATAAATCTAAAAGATATATGTGTTGCATTCAACATACTTATGCAATTGTTTTTTATTAACTTTTCTAACACCTTGAGAGTCTCAATGTGCAGTGGATAGATTGTGAAAAAAAATACTATGAATGAGTAATATTAATGACAACTTTAACGTCTGTAACACTATTAGAAACTATAATGTCAGACATATTAAAGACAATATATATGAAGCAGAAGCAAAAAGAAACTATTTTAGGTTAGTGACTTTGAAAACAGTGCATCCAAATGACAGAGAATTTCGTTCCTATAATATTGTAGGAACTTTGGTTAAGCAGTATGTGTTAGCTGGCTATCATAGTTTTGTAAAATCTGGACAACGTATAATTGTGTTTTAACTCCACATCAACCTATAGGATTGGATACGACAACACAAACTTGTAATCAGACATAAACTTAAGCAATAATTTATATCAATTCTACGGTATTTTTGTAATAAATATTTTAATTACTTTTTAATTTTTTTATTTTATATAGTTTTATTTAGTTAATATTTCCTATCCGGTGACATATTTGAAGCTATTCAGTACTTGGTATCATCAAAGAAGGTTGAAAATGGATTTGGTATGGATAATGTAGCAGTGGTGAATAGTAGATGGAAAATCACAAGGTCATGTGATGACAATATGGGACTAGATCTACAGTTTATGCATAATTGTATTGCACTTGTCTTTAACAACTTTTTGAAGGACTGCTATCGGCTCGAAATGAATCAAACTAATGATTTCAAATTGCTTATTGATGTTTTAAGGGATCCACGAGCATTTCATAAGTAAGATTATTCATATATTAATTTTTATTTATTGTTTTAATTTATATTAATTATTAATGGTTAGTTTTATTTGGTTTACACTGATGTTTTCACGACCATACTTAAGCATCCCTTATTTATGACCCCTTTTTGCCAAACTAATTTTCGTTTGCATTCCCACGTATCTCTGCTTCAATGTATTAGATCATCAAACGTGTGGGCCTTTAGGAGCACTTTGGCACATATTTTTTCAGGATATCCATGTATTAGCTCTTCATGGACCCAATGGATGAAAAATAATAATAGACCAAATTATAGCCAAGAATTGAAAAGGGTTTTGGCATGACCAAGTTCTCATTATCCAAATTACCCTTGGTCATTACTTTTCTTCATGGGGAATCTTGTAGCTCATGATGTCGTGGCAAGTTTAATTTATTTCTGTTTTATTTATACATTATTTTTTTTTAATAAATCTAAAAGATGTATGTGTTAATGTAATGTAGGGAAATGCTCAAGTTTTAGACGAAGAGTTAAACCTTCTTTGGCTAGGTTTTCTTGGAATGGTATTCTATATGCTACTAGCATTTCACATAAATTTGATTAAGAGTAAGTGTTACATACAACATACTTATGCCATTTTTTTATTAACTTTTCTAACACATTGAAAGTATCAATGTGCAGTGGATAGATTGTGAAAAAAATTACTATATATTTTTTTACGAATTCTTTATATTAATGACAAGTTTAACGTTTGTAACATTATCAGCTACCGTAATGTCAAACATATTAAAGACAATATATATGAAGTGGAAGCAAAAGGAAACTATTTTAAGTTTGTGACTTTGAAAATGGTGCATCTAAATCACAGAGAATTTCGTTCCTATGATATTGCGGGAACTTTGGATAACCAGTATTGGTGAGCTGGCAAACATAGTTTTGAAAAATCTAGACAACTTATAATATTTTTTTAACTCCACATCAGCCTACAAGATTGGATACGACAACACCAACTTGTAATTGGACATAGACTTAACCAAGAATTGTTATCGATTCTACGATATTTTTGTAATACATACTTTATTTACTTTTAATTTTTTTATTTTATATATTTTTATTTAGTTAATATTTCCTATCCAGTGACATGTTTGAAGCTATTCGATACTTGGTATCATCAAAGAGGCTGGAAGATGGATTTGGTATGGATAACGTAGCAGTGGTGAATGGTAGGGGGAAATTACAAGATTATGTGATGACAATATGGGACTAAATCTTAAGTTTATCCATAATAATATTGCACGTATTTTACATGACATTTTGAACAACTACTATGGGCTCGAAATAAATCTAAATAATGATTTCAGATTGTTTATTGATGTTTTAAGGGATCCACGAGCATTTCATGAGTAAGATTATTCATATATTAATTTTTACTTATTGTTTAAATTTATATTAATTATTAATTGTTGGTTTTATTTGGTGTACAGTGATGTTTTCACGACCATACATAAGCATCCCTTATTTATGACCCCTTCTAGTCGTACTACTTTTCATTTGCTCGCCCACGTATCTCTGCTGCAATATAGCAGATCATCAAACGTATGGACCTTTAGGAGGACTTTGGCACATATTTCCACAGGATAACCATGTATTAGCTCTTCATGGACCCAATGAATGAAAAATAATAATAGACCAAATTATAGCCAAGAATTAAAAAGGGTTTTCGCATGGCCAAGTTCTCATTTTTCAAATTACCCTTGGTCATTTTTTTTCTTCATGAGGAATCTTGTAGCTCATGAGGTCGTGGCAAGTTTAATTTATTTATGTTTTACTTATACACTATTCTTTTTTTTATAAATCTAAAAGATGTATGGGTTAATGTAATGTAGGGAAGTACTCAAGTTTTAGACGAAGAGTTAAACCTTCTTTGGCTTGGTTTTCTTCGGATGGTATTCTATATGCTACTAGCATTTCACATAAATTTGATGAACAGTAAGTGTTACATACAACACGCTTATGCCATTTTTTTTATTTTTTTTATTAACTTTTCTAACACATTGAGAGTCTCAATCTACAGTGGATAGAGTTTGAAAAATTTTACTCCATATTTTTTTACGAATTATTTATATTAATGAAAGGTTTAATGTCCGTAGCACTATCAGCTACTATAATTTCAAACATATTAAAGACAACATATATGAAGCAGAAGCAAAAGGAAACTATTTAAGGTTGGTGACTTTTAAAATGGTGCATCCAAATAACAGAGAATTTTGTTCCTATGATATTGCGGGAACTTTGGATAAGTAGTATGTGTTAGCTGGCAATCATAGTTTTGTAAAATATGAACAACGTATAATATTTTTTTATTTCCACATCAGCCTAGAAGATTGGATACGACAACACCGACTTTTAATTAGACATAGACTTAACCAAGAATTGATATCAATTCTACGGTATTTTTGTAATACCTATTTTATTTACTTTTTATTTTTTTATCTTTTGTATATATTTTTATCTAGTTAATATTTCCTATCCGGTGACATATTTGAAGCTATTCAATACTTGGTGTCATCAAAGAAGTTGGGAAATGGATTTCGTATGAATAATATAGCAGTGGTGAATGGTAGAGGGAAATTAAAAGATTATGTGATGTCAATATGGGACTCGATCTTAAATTTATCCATAATAATATTGCACGTGTGTTACACGACATTTTGAACAATTGTTATGGACTCAAAATAAATCAAACTAATGATTTCAGATTGCTTATTGATTTTTTTCAGGGATCCATGAGCATTTCATGAGTAAGATTGTTCATATATTAATTTTTATTTATTATTTTAATTTAAATTAATTATTAATTGTTGGTTTTACTTGTTGTAGAGAGATGTTTTCACGACCATACATAAGCGTCCCTTATTTATGACACCTTCTTAACATACTACTTTTCGTTTGCTCGCCCACGTATCTCTTCTTCGAGATAGCATATCATCAAACTTGTTGGCCTTTAGGAGGACTTTGGCAAATATTTCTTCAGGATATCCATGTATTAGCTCTTCATGGACCCAATGGATGAAAAATAATAATAGACTAAATTATAGCTAAGAATTGAAAAGGGTTTTGGCATGGCCAAGTTCTCATTATTCAAATTACCAATGGTCATTTTTTTCTTCATGGGGAATCTTGTAGCTCATGATGTCGTGGAAATTTTACTTTCTTTTTTATTTATTTATGCATTATTTTTTTATATATATCTAAAAGATGTATGTGTTAATGTAGTGTAGGGAAATGCTCAAGTTTTGGACGAAGAGTTAAACCTTCTTTGGCTAGGTTTTCTTGGGATGGTATTCGATATGCTTACTAGCATTTCACATAAATTTGATTAAGAGTAAGTGTTACAAACAACATACTTATGCCATTTTTTTTTTATTAACTTTTCTAACACATTGAGAGTCTCAATGTGCAGTGGATAGATTGTGAAAAAAATTACTATATATATTTTTACGAATTATTGATATTAATGAAAGGTTTAACGTCCATAGCACTATCAGCTACTATAATGTCGAACATATTAAAGAAAATATAAATGATGCAGAAGCAAAAGGAAACTATTTTAGGTTGGTGACTTTGAAAACGGTGCATCCAAAAATAGAGAATTTTGTTCCTATGATATTGCGGAAACTTTGGATAAGCAGTATGTGTTAGCTAGTAATCATAGTTTTGTAAAATCTGGACAACGTATAATATTTTTTTAACTCCACATCAGCCTACAAGATTGGATATGAGAACTCCAACTTGTAATCGGATATAGACTTAACCAAGAATTGATATCAATTCTATAGTATTTTTGTAATACATATTTTATTTACTTTTTATTTTTTATATATTTTTATTTTGTTAATATTTCCTATCCGGTGACATGTTAGAAGCTATTCAATACTTGGTATCATCATGGATAATGTAGCAGTGGTGAATGGTAGAGGGAAATTACAAGATTATGCGATGACAATATTGGACTTGATCTTTAGTTTATCCAAAATAATATTGCATGTGTGTTACACGACATTTTGAACCACTCCTATAAGTTCAAAATGAATCAAACTAATGATTTCAGATTGCTTATTGATGTTTTAAGGGATCCACGAGCATTTCGTCAGTAAAATTATTCATATATTAATTTTTATTTTTGTTTTAATTTATATTAATTATTAATTGTTGGTTTTATTTGGTTTATAGTGATGTTTTAACGACCATACATAAGCATCCCTTATTTATGACCCCTTCCTTCCATACTACTTTTCGTTGGCTCGCCCACGTATCTCAGATTCAATATAGCATATCATCAAACGTGTTGGCCTTTAGGAGAACTTTGGCACATATTTATGTAGGATATCCATGTATTACCTCTTCATGGACCCAATGGATGAAAAATAATAATAGACCAAATTATAGCCAAGAATTGAAAAGGGTTTTGGCATGGCCAAGTTCTCATTATTCAAATTACCCTTTGTCATTTTTTTTCTTTCCACATCAGCCTACAAGATTGGATAAGACAACACAAACTTCTAATTGGACAGACTTAACCAAGAATTGATATCAATTCTACGATATTTTTGTAATAAATATTTTATTTACTTTTTAATGTTTTTTACTTTATATATTTTTATTTAGTTAATATTTCCTAACCAGTGACATGTTTGAAGCTATTCAATACTTGGTATCATCAAAGAAGCTGGAAGATGGATTTGGTATTGATAATGTGGCAGTGGTGAACGGTAGAGGGAAAATTACAAGATTACGTGATAACAATATGGGACTAGATCTTCAGTTTATCCACAATAATATTGCACGTGTGTTACACGATATTTTGAACAACTGCTATGGGCTCGAAATAAACAAAACTAATGATTTCAAATTTCTTATTGATGTTTTAAGGGATCCACAAGTATTTCATGAGTAACATTATTCATATATTAATTTTTATTTGTTGTTTTAATTTCTATTAATTATTAATTGTTGGTTTTATTTGTTGTACAGTGATATTTTCACGACCATACATAAGCATCCCTTATTTATGACCCCTTGTTGTCTTTGATTCGTTCCCAATTGGTGTCTCATCTGATTCATGTCCAGCTAGTGCTCTTTGATTGAGAGAGTAATCAACAAAATTTATAACCTATATCACCATGCATTAGGATAGCTTTAGCTAATATAGCATAGTGGCTCTAGGATAGTTCTCTGGGAAGGGTTTTCAACTCACAACTGATACCAATTCAAAGTTAAATTGGTGCTTTTTCATTTCAAGGTTAGCTTAAGAAATAAAACACAAACTTTGGTTAAACGAGGTTTTGTTTCAAGGTAACTAAAAAGAAAGTAATGGAAATTACTTATGAAGAAAAACATTCCTTGGAGGTTTGGGTTCATAGGGGAGGTTCCTTATGCAAAAACAGAGCTCCGGTCATTTGGTTCATTTCCTCGCATTAGAGAATTAACATATAGTCAATTCTCTTACCGGTGTTGTACAGATGTATCCTTTAAATGGATTTCAACTCTAATTCCCTCTCACTGATGCAACTTGCAATGGCTCGTGCAATGGCTCGTGCCTCTCACCTAGCATTTTCCATTCAAGGTGATCTTTAACTTTGGACTTCCCTTCTCAAGCTCGCAAAAGATAACTAATGGATGTCTCCTTGGAGTCCAAAAGCTTACCAAGTGTTGGCAATTCTAGAAAATCCTACCTTCAAGTCACTTCCCAAAAGCTCGCAAGAGGTAAACTAGTGTATCTCCATGGACGGAGATCACTTGCCTTACCAAGTGTTGGCTCAAGTGAATTGAAGGTGTTTTATGTTAACTAAAAAAACATAGAAATCATTAAAGGATCACACTTTCTCTTCATTAATGGCTGAAACCACAAAGCTATAAATTCTTGCACTTGGAACCTTTCCTGGCAACCTTAGCTCCAAGGAACTAAAAGTCTAGCCACTCATTCTCTGAGGAAACTTCCTCAGAGCTTGTTTGGCTAGTAAGAAAAATTAGAAGAATATAATCAATCAAAACAAGTTGGTAAGGTAGAGCAAAAACTCTCAATTTTACTTCTTTCCAAACACTATACAAAGCGTCTGTGTACAAGCCTTCTCTTCCGTCCCCCTCTTTTTTTTCTCTGAGGAAACTTACAACCTTTAAATATGGGTTTATTTACCCTTTGTTCTTACTTAAAGACTAAGGAATCCTATGATAGGTGGGTTACAAGGAGACTTTGGGGATTTAGACATCAAATATCTAAAGCAAAAAAATCTCAAAATGTCAGTCGCACATATCGGGAAGCTTCAGGAGAACATCGCGGCACTGTGCAAAAAAAACTCTCCGGGTAAGCGCTATCAGAGGATCCGGACATGTCTGACCGGGGAAGTTGAAACGCCCTCCTCTCCCATCCGGCGTCAGGCGCCGGATGTGAGATATCCAGAGAAGGTGGAACGTCGGCCGGACAGAATTCTGGATGTGAGATATTTGGAGAAGGTGGAACGTCGACCTGACAGAATTCCGAATGCGAGATATCTGGATAAGGTGGGACGTCGGCCGGACAGAATTCCGGATGTGAGATATCCGAAGAAGGTGGAACGTCGGCCGGACAGAATTCTGGATGTGAGATATCCAGAGAAGGTGGGACGTTGACCGGACAGAATTCCAGATGTGAGATATTCGGAGAAGATGGAACGTCGGCCGGATAGAATTCCTCCCCGGGTGGAATGAGCTATGTCGCGCGCCGCAAAGGGGACCGTCTGCGTGTGCAAGGGAGAGAGAGCCACGTGACATTTTTTTTAGGGAGGATCCCACACTCCTTGCATTCCGGATTTGCTTATGGCAAAGGACTTCAAAGCTTCGGTTCTTCATATTTATGAGCTTTCCATTGCTTTGCCATGGATTCCAAAGAACTCTCCTCAATCTCGGATTGCTTTGGTGATCAAAAAGCTATCAAAACACCAAAACTTAACTCAATTTGATTAGAATTGATTGCAAGGGTCCTTAACATGTTAATTGGGTTAAAAGGTGATAAATACTACTCAAAAGTGTTTAAAAGAGTTAATTACAAGCTATCAAATAGCACTTTTTGAGTAGTAATCAGTCGTACTACTTTTCGTTTGTTCGCCCATGTGTCTCTACTTCAATATAGCAGATCATCAAATGTGTTGGCCTTTAGGAGGACTTTGGCACATATTTCTGTAGGATATCCATGTATTAGCTCTTCATGGACCCAATGGATGAAAAATAATAATAGACCAAATTATAGCCAAGAATTGAAAAGGGTTTTGGCATGGCCAAGTTCTCATTATTCAAATTACCCTTGGTCATTTTTTTTCTTAATGGGGAATCTTGTTGCTAATGATGTCGTGGCAAGTTTAATTTATTTATGTTTTATTTATACATTTTTTTTATAAATCTAAAAGATATATGTGTTAATGTAGTATATGGAAATGCTCAAGTTTTAAACAAAGAGTTAAACCTTCTTTGGCTTGGTTTTCTTGGGATGGTATTCAATATGCTACTAGCATTTCACATAAATTTGATTAAGAGTAAGTGTTATATACAACATACTTATGCCACTTTTTTATTTTTTATTTTACTTCTTTATTAAATTTTTTAACACATTGAGAGTCTCAATGTGCAGTGGATAGATTGTGAAAAAAATTACTATATATTTTTTTACGAATTGTTGATATTAATGACAGGTTTAACGTTCGTAGCACTATCAGCTACTATAATTTCAAACATATTTAAGACAATATATATGAAGTAAAAGCAAAAGGAAACTATTTTAGGTTGGTGACTTTGAAAACGGTGCATCCAAATAACAGAGAATTTTTTTCCCTATGATATTGCTGAAACTTTGGATAAGCAGTATGTGTTAGCTGGCTATCATAGTTTTGTAAAATCTGGACAACGTATAATTGTTTTTTACTTCCACATCAGCCTACAACACTGGATACGATAACACAAACTTGTAATCGGACATAGACTTAAGCAAGAATTGATATCAGTTCTACAGTGTTTTTGTAATAAATGTTTTATTTACTTTTTAATGTTTTTTTACTTTATATATTTTTATTTAGTTAATATTTCCTAACCAGTGACATGTTTGAAGCTATTCAATACTTGGTATCATCAAAGAAGCTGGAAGATGGATTTGGTATGGATAATGTGGCAGTGGTGAACGGTAGAGGGAAAATTACAAGATTATGTGATGACAATATGGGACTAGATCTTCAGTTTATCCACAATAATATTGCACATGTGTTACACAATATTTTGAACAACTGCTATGGGCTCGAAATAAACCAAACTAATGATTTCAAATTGCTTATTGATGTTTTCAAGGATCCAAGAGTATTTCATGAGTAAGATTGTTCATATATTAATTTTTATTTTTTGTTTTAATTTCTATTAATTATTAATTGTTGGTTTTATTTGTTGTACAGTGATATTTTCACGACCATAGATAAGCATCCCTTATTTATGATCCCTTTTTTTCGTACTAATTTTCTATTGCTCGCCCACGTATCTCTACTTCAATATAACAGATCATAAAACGTGTTGGCCTTTAAGAGGACTTTGGCACATATTTCTGTAGGATATCCATGTACTAGCTCTTCATGGACCCAATGGATGAAAAATAATAATAGACCAAATTATAGCCAAGAATTGAAAAGGGTTTTAGCATGGCCACGTTCTCATTATTCAAATTACCGTTGGTCATTTTTTTTCTACATGGGCAATCTTATAGCTCATGATGTCATGGCAATTTTAATTTATTTCTGATTTATTTATACATTTTTTTTTTATAAATCTAAAAGATGTATGTGTTAATGTAGTATATGGAAATGCTCAAGTTTTAAACAAAGAGTTAAACCTTCTTTGGCTTGGTTTTCTTGGGATGGTATTCAATATGCTACTAGCATTTCACATAAATTTGATTAAGAGTAAGTGTTATATACAATATACTTATGCCATTTTTTATTTTTTATTTTTATTAAGTGCTCTA
Source organism: Vitis x labruscana x Vitis vinifera (assembly GCA_008326845.1). NCBI lineage: Eukaryota > Viridiplantae > Streptophyta > Magnoliopsida > Vitales > Vitaceae > Vitis > Vitis x labruscana x Vitis vinifera. The sequence continues at coordinate 819,260 of BKBX01004980.1, read as the reverse complement.
ACATATTGAGAGTCTCAATGTGTAGTGGATAGATTGTGAAAAAAATTACTATATTTTTTTTTTACGAATTATTGATATTAATAATAGGTCTAACGTCTGTAGCACTATAAGCTACTATAATGTCAGACATATTAAGGACAATATATATGAAGCCGAAGCAACAGTAAACCTATTTTAGGTTGGTGACTTTGAAAACAATGCATCTAAACAACAGAGAATTTTGTTCGAATGATTTTGCGGGAACTTTGGATAAGCAGTATGTGTTTGCTGGCTATCATAATTTTGTAAAATTTGGACAATGTATAATTGTTTTTTAACTCCACATCAGTCTACAAGATTGGATAAGACAACACAAACTTCTAATCGGACAGACTTAACCAAGAATTGATATCAATTCTACAATATTTTTGTAATAAATATTTTATTTACTTTTTAATGTTTTTTTATTTTATATATTTTTATTTAGTTAATATTCCTAACTGGTGACATGTTTGAAGCTATTCAATACTTGGTATCATCAAAGAAGCTGAAAGATGGATTTGGTAAGGATAATGTGGCAGTGGTGAACAGTAGAGGGAAAATTACATGATTATGTGATGACAATATGGGACTAGATCTTCAGTTTATCCATAATAATATTGCACGTGTGTTACACGATATTTTGAACAACTGCTATGGGCTCGAAATAAACGAAACTAATGATTTCAAATTGTTTATTGATGTTTTAAGGGATCCACGAGTATTTCATGAGTAAGATTATTCATATATTAATTTTTATTTGTTATTTTAATTTTATTAATTATTAATTGTTGGTTTTATTTGTTGTGCATTGATGTTTTCACGACCATACATAAGCATCCCTTATTTATGACCTCTTCTTGCCATACTACTTTTCGTTTGCTCGCCCACATATCTCTGCTTCAATATAGCATATCATCAAATGTTTTGGCCTTTATGATGACTTTGACACATAGTAAGTGTTAGATACAACATACTTATGCCATTTTTTATTTTTTTTTATTAACTTTTCTAGCACATTGAGACTATTGTGAAAAAAATTACTATATACTTTTTTACGAATTATTGATATTAATGATAGGTTTAACGTCCGTAGTACTATCAGCTACTATAATTCCAGACATATTAAAGGCAATATATATGAAGTAAAAGCAAAAAGTAACTATTTTAGGTTGGTGACTTTGAAAACAACGCGTCCAAATGACAGAGAACTTCGTTCCTATGATATTGCAGGAACTTTGGATAAGCAGTATGTGTTAGCTGGCTATCATAGTTTTATAAAATCTTGACAACGTATAATTGTTTTTTTTAACTCCACATCAGCCTACAAGATTGGATACGACAACTCAAACTTGTAATCCGACATAAACTTAAGCTAGAATTGATATCAATTCTAGAGTATTTTTGTAATAAATATTTTATTTACTTTTTAGTGATTTTTTGTTTTATATATTTTTATTTAGTTAAGATTTCCTACCCGATAACATGTTTGGAGATATTCAATACTTGGTATCATCAAAGAAGCTGGAAGATGGATTTGGTATGGATAATGTAGTAGTGGTGAACGGTAGAGGGAAATTACAAGAATATGTGATGACAATATGGGACTAGATCTTAAGTTTATCCATAATAATATTGCACGTGTGTTACACGACATTTTGAATAACTGTTATAGGCTCGAAATAAATCAAACTAATGATTTCAGATTGCCTATTGATGTTTTAAGGGATCCACGAGTATTTCATGAGTAAGATTATTCATATATTTATTTTTATTTATTGTTTTAATTTGTATTAATTATTTGTTGTTGGTTTTATTTTTTGTACAGTGATATTTTCACGAGCATACATAAGCATCCCTTATTTTAAGGGATCCACGAGTATTTCATGAGTAAGATTATTCATATATTTATTTTTATTTATTGTTTTAATTTGTATTAATTATTTATTGTTGGTTTTATTTTTTGTACAGTGATATTTTCACGAGCATACATAAGCATCCCTTATTTATGACCCCTTCTTGCCATACTACTTTTCATTTGCTCGTCCATGTATCCCTTCTTCAATATAGCATATCATCAAACGTGTTGGTCTTTAGGAGGACTTTTGCACATATTTCTGCAGGATATCCATGTATTAGCACTTCATGGACCCAATGGATGAAAAATAATAAAAGACCAAATTATACCCAAGAATTGTAAAGGGTTTTCGCATGGCCAAGTTCTCATTATTCAACTTACCCTTGGTGATTTTATTTCTTCAAGAGGAATCTCTTAGCTCATGTTGTTGTGGCAAGTTTAATTTATTTCTGTTTTACTTATACAGTATTTTTTCTTATAAATCTAAAATATGTATGTGTTAAAGTAATGTAGGGAAATGCTGAAGTTTTAGACGAAGAATTAAACCTTCTTTGGCTTGGTTTTCTTGGGATGGTATTCTATATGCCACTAGGATTTCACATAAATTTGATTAACAGTAAGTGTTACATACAACATACTTGTGCTTTTTTTCGTTTTTTTAATTTTTTTTATTAATTTTTCTAACACATTGAGAGTCTCAATGTCCAGTGGATAGATTGTGAAAAAAATTAGTATATATTTTTTTAGGAATTATTGATATTAATGACAGGTTTAACGTTCGTAGCACTATCAGCTACTATAATGTCAAACATATTAAAGACAATATATATGAAGCAAAAGCAAAAGGAAACAATTTTAGGTTGGTGACTTTGAAAATAGTGCATCCAATAACAAAGAATTTTGTTTCTATGATATTACAGGAACTTTGGATAAGGTATGTGTTAGCTGGCTATCATAGTTTTGTAAAATCTGGACAGGGTATAATTGTTTTTTAACTCCCCATCAGCCTACAAGATTGGATACGACAAGACCAACTTGTAATCGGACATAATATTTTATTTAATTTTTAATGTTTTTTTACTTTATATATTTTTATTTAGTTAATATTTCCAATCCGGTGACATGTTTGAAGATATTCAATACCATGTATCATCAAAGAAGCTGAAAGATGGATTTGGTTTGGATAACGTAGCAGTGGTGAACAGTAGAGGGAAAATGACAAGATTATGTGATGAAAATATGGGACTAGATCTTCAGTTTATCCATAATAATATTGCACGTGTGTTACACGACATTTTGAACAACTGCTATGGGCTCGAAATAAATCAAACTAATGATTTCAGATTGCTTATTGATGTTTTAAGGGATCCACAAGCATTTTTTAAGTAAGATTATTCATATATTAATTTTTATTTATTGCTTTAATTTATATTAATTTTTAATTGTTTGTTTTGTTTGTTGTACACTGCTGTTTTCATAACCATGCATAAGCATCCCTTATTTATGATCTCTTCTTGTCGTACTACTTTTCGTTTGCTTGCCCACGTAACTCTGCTTCAATATAGCATATCATCAAACGTGTTGGCGTTTAGGAGGACTTTGACACATATTTCTGTAGGATATCCATATATTAGCTCTTCATGGACCCAATGGGTAGAAAATAATAATAGACCAAATTATAGCCAACAATTGAAAAGGGGTTTGGCATGGCCAAGTTCTTATTATTCAACTTACCCTTGGTCATTTTTTTTTCTTCATGGGGAATCTTGTAGCTCATGATGTCGTCGCAATTTTAATTTATTTCTGATTTATTTATATATTATTTTTTTTATTTTTTTGTAAATCTCAAAGATGTATGTGTTAATGTAGTATAGGTAAATGCTCAAGTTTTAGACGAAGAGTTAAACCTTCTTTTGCTTGGTTTTCTTGGGATGATATTTGATATGCTACTAGCATTTCACATAAATTTGATTAAGAGTAAGTGTTACATACAACATGCTTACGCCAATTTTTTTTTTAACTTTTCTAACACATTGAGAGTCTCAATGTGCAATGGATAGATTGTAAAAAAATTTGCAATATATTTTTTTAAGAATTATTGATATTAATGACAGGTTTAACGTCCGTTGCACTAACAACTACTATAATGTCAACCATATTCAAGACAATATATATGAAGCAGAAGCAAAAGGAAATTATTTTAGGTTGGTGACTTTGAAAACGGTGCATCGACATAACAGAGAATTTAAGTAAGAATTGATATCAATTCTACGGTATTTTTGCAATATATATTTTATTTACTTTTTAATGTTTTTTATTTTATATATTTTTATTTAGTTAATATTTCATATCCGGTGACATGTTTCAAACTATTCAATACTTGGTATCATCAAAGAAGCTGGAAGATGGATTTGGTATGGATAATGTAGTAGTAGTAAACAATAGAGGGAAAATCACAAGGTCATGTGATGACAATATGGGACTAGATCTTCAGTTTATCCATAATAATATGTCACGTGTCTTGCATGACTTTTTGAACGACTGTTATGTGCTCAAAATGAATCAAACTAATGATTTCAGATTGCTTATTGATATTTTAAGGGATCCACGAGCATTTTTTGAGTAAGATTATTCATATATTAATTTTTATTTATTGTTTTCGTTTATATTAATTTTTAATTGTTTGTTTTTTTTGTTGTACACTGATGTTTTTGATTACTACTCAAAAAGTGCTCTTTGGTAGCTTGTATTAAACACTTTTGAGTAGTAGTTTTGGCCTTTTAACTCAATTGGCATGTTAAGGACCCTTGAAAGCAACTTTAATCACTTTGGGTAAGTTTTGGTGTTGTTGTTAGTAATTTGATCACCAAAGCAATCCAAGATTGAGGAGAGTTATGTGGAATCTAGGACAAAGCTTGGAAGTCATTTGCCAAGAGTAAATCCGGAATGCAAGGAGAAAAAGTAAAGAGAATCTGCCATGAAGCATATTCTTGATGACAGTCGTGGCAGCCACTTTTGGAGAACTTTCTGAAGTCCAATTGATGCATGCTATATACCATTTCAAAGCTCAGGAAGTCAACAATCCAATGCTTTAAATGGTGTGCAATTCGGAGTTGAAACGAAGAAGTTACAGCCATTGCAAGTCAATCACTCCAAGCTGAAGGAAGCATTTTGCAAAGTGTTGCGAAATCACCCTTTTGTTGCGAAGTGATTTCGCAGCCTTTTTGTACAGTATGGTGTATTTCCTCCTGAAGTTGCCTGATATATGCCGCAAGCTGGAAGCTGGGAACCTCAAGATGGAAGCCAACTTCGCAGCCCTGCGAGAATAGCCTTTTGCTGCGAAGTGATTTCGCAGCCCTTCTAGAGTGTCTGCGAAATCTCGCAGACACCATTTTCTCTTGCGAAATGGTCCCTAGAGCATCCCGATATTTGCTACCGACATTGGGAGATATTTTACATCAGATTTTTGTTGTCTAAATCCCAAAATACTCCTTGTAAGCCACCAATTACAAGATTCCTTAGCTTTTAAGTTAGTAAAAAGAGAAAATATCTATGTAATAATTAGTTTTATATTATGTTCATATAAATACCTCTCGGGACCCTGTTCTCGGGGAGGAGACCCTTTGTAAAGTTTTGAAAAGCAAGTAAAGTTCAGCCCCTTTGTTTTGCCTTACCTTCTCACTTTGTATTATTTATTTCTTACTAAGTTATGCACTCCCTGAGGAATTTTCCCCAGAGAATGAGTAACTAAACTTCTAGTTCCTTGGAGCTAAGATTGCCGAGGAAGGTTCCAAGTGAAAGAATGCAAAGCTTTGTGGTTTCAGCCATTAATGAAGAGGAAGTGAAATCCTTTAGTGATTTCTATGTTTTTAGTTAACTTAAAACACCTTAGAGTCACCTGGGCCAACACTTGGTAAGGCAAGTGATTTCCAACCATGGAGATGCACTAGTTTACCCCTTGCGAGCCTCTGGGAGGTGATTTTAAGGTAGGATTTTTTGGAATTTCCAACACTTGGTAAGCTTTTGGACTCCAAGGAGACATCCATTAGTTATCTCTTGCGAGCTTGAGAAGGGAAATCCAAGGTTAAAGATCACCTTGAATGGTTAAGGCTTAGTGAGAGGCTTGAACCATTTCAAGTTGCATCAGTGAGAGAATTAAAGTTGAAATCTAATTAAAGGATGTATCTGAACAACACCGGTTAGAGAATTGACTATATGTTGAATCTCTAACGCGAGGAAATGAACCATCTGACCGGAGCTATGTCTTTTGCATGAGGAACCACCCCAGTGAACCTGACTCTCCAAGGAATGCTTTTCTTTCTAAGTTATTCCCATTACTTGTTTTGTTAGTTAGTTTAAATCTAAATTTTTACAAATTAAAGGTTGTGTTTTAGTTTTTAAGCTAAACTTGAAATGAAACACTACCAATTCACTTTGAATTGATATCATTGATAATTTGGAAACCCTTCCCAGTGAACGATCCTAGAGCCACTATACTATAGTAGTTTTTTCTTTGCAACCCTAGTATATGGTGTAATAGGTTATAAATTTTGTTGATTACTCCCTCATCTAAGGAGCACCAGCTGGACACGAATCAGCTGAGACACCAATTGGGCATGAATCAGTTTTCACGACTATACATAAGCATCCCTTATTTATGACCTCTTCTTGCCATACTACTTTTCGTTTGCTCGCCCACGTAACTCTGCTTCATTATAGCATATCATCAAATGTGTTGGCGTTTAGGAGGACTTTGACACATATTTCTGCAGGATATCCATATATTAGCTCTTCATGGACCCAATGGGTGAAAAATAATAATAGACCAAATTATAGCCAACAATTGAAAAGGGGTTTGGCATGGCCAAGTTCTTATTATTCAAATTACCCTTGATCATTTTTTTTCTTCATGGGGAATCTTGTAGCTCATGATGTCGTGGAAATTTTAATCTATTTCTGATTTATTTATATATTATTTTTTTTTTATATAAATCTTAAAGATGTAGGTGTTAATGTATTATAATGAAATGCTCAAGTTTTAGAGGAAAAGTTAAACCTTCTTTTGTTTGGTTTGCCTGGGATGGTATTTGATATGCTACTAGCATTTCACATAAATTTGATTAAGAGTAGGTGTTACATACAACATACTTATGCCATTTTTTTTCTTAACTTTTCTAACACATTGAGAGTCTCAATGTGCAATGGATAGATTGTGAAAAAAAGTACAATATATTTTTTTACGAATTATTGATATTAATGATAGGTTTACCGTCCGTAGCACTATCAGCTACTATAATGTCAACCATATTAAAGACTATATATATGAAGCAGAAGCAAAAGAAAATTATTTTAGGTTGGTGACTTTGAAAACAGTGCATCGAAATAACAGAGAATTTCGTTCCTATGATATTGTGGGAAGTTTGGATAAGCAGTATGTGTTAGCTGGCTATCATAGTTTTGTAAAATCTGGACAACGTATAATTGTTTTTTAACTCCACATCAGCCTACAACATTGGATACGACAACACCAACTTGTAATCAAACATAGATTTAAGCAAGAATTGATATCAATTCTACGGTATTTTTGTAATACATATTTTATTGACTTTTTAATGTTTTTTATTTTATATATTTTTATTTAGTTAATATTTCGTATCTAGTGACATGTTTCAAACTATTCAATACTTGGTATCATCAAAGAAGCTTGAAGATGGATTTGGTATGGATAATGTAGCAGAGGTGAATGGTAGAGGGAAAATCACAAGGTCATGTGATGACAATATGGGACTAGATCTTCAGTTTATCCATAATAATATTGCACGTGTCTTGCAGGACTTTTTGAACTACTAATATGGGCTCGAAATGAATCAAACTAATGATTTCACATTGCTTATTGATGTTTTAAGGGATCCATGAGCATTTATTGAGTATGATTATTCATATATTAATTTTTATTTATTGTTTTAATTTATATTAATTATTAATTGTTGGTTTTATTTGTTATGCAATGATGTTTTCACAACCATACATAAGCATCCCTTATTTATGACCCCTTCTTGTCGTACTACTTTTCGTTTGCTCGCCCACGTATCTCTACTTCAATATAGCAGATCATCAAACCTATTGGACTTTAGGAGGCCTTTGGCAAATATTTCTGCAGGATATCCATGTATTAGTTTTTGATGGATCCAATGGGTTAAAAATAATAATAGACCATATTATAGCCAAGAATTGAAAAGAGTTTGGGCATGGCCAAGTTCCCAATATTCAAACTACCCTTGGTCATTTTTGGTTTTTATGGGAAATCTTGTAGCTCATGATGCCATGGAAAATTCAACTTATTTCCGTTTTATTTATACATTTTTTTATAAATCTAAAAGATATATGTGTTTATGTAATGTAGGGAAATGCTCAAGTTTTAGACGAATAGTTAAACCTTCTTTTGCCTTGTTTTTTTGGGATGGTATTCCTTATGGTACTATCATTACACATAAATTTGATTAATAGACAGTGTTGCATTCAACATACTTATGCCATTTTTTTGTTGACTTTTCTAAGACCTTGAGAGTCTCAATATGCAGTGGATAGATTGTGAAAAAAATTACTATATATTTTTTTGCGAATGATTGATATTAATGATAAGTTTAACGTCTGTAGCACTATCAACTACTATAATGTCAAACATATTAAAGACAATATATATGAAGCAAAAGCAAAAGGAAACTATTTTAGGTTGGTGAATTTGAAAACAGTGCATCCAAACCATAGAGAATTTTGTTCCTATGATATTGCGAGAACTTTGGATAAGTTGTATGTGTTAGCTGGCTATCATAGTTTTGTAAAATTTCAACAACGTATAATTGTTTTTTAACTCCACATCAGCCTACAAGATTGGATACGACAACACAAACTTGAAATACTTATTTTATTTACTTTTTAATATTTTTTATTTTATATATTTTTATTTAGTTAATTTTCGTATCCGATGACATGTTTGAAACTAATTAATACTCGGTATCATCAAAGAAGTTGGAATATGGATTTGGTATGGATAATGTAGCAGTGGTGAACAGTAGAGGGAAAATCACAAGGTCATGTGATGACAATATGGGACTAGATCTTCAGTTTATCCATAATAATATTGCACATGTCTTGCACGACTTTTTGAACGACTGTTATGGGCTCGAAATGAATCAAACTAATGATCTCAGATTTCTTATTGATGTTTTAAGGGATCCACGAGCATTGCATGAGTAATATTATTCATATATTAATTTTTATTTATTGTTTTAATTATTATTAATTATTAATTGTTGGTTTTATTTGTTGTACAATGATGTTTTCACGACCATACATAAGCATCCCTTATTTATGACCCCTTCTTGTCGTACTACTTTTCGTTTGCTCGCCCACGTATCTCTACTTCAATATAGCAGATCATCAAACGTGTTCGCCTTTAGGAGGACTTTGGCAAATATTTCTGCAGGATATCGATGTATTACTTTTTCATGGACCCAATGGGTTAAAAATAATAACATACCATATTATAGCCAAGAATTGAAAAGGGTTTTGGCATGGCCAAGTTTTCATTATTCAAATTACCCTTGGTCATTTTTTGTTTTCATGGGAAATCTTGTAGCTGATGATGCCGTGGCAAGTTTAATTTATTTCTGTTTTATTTATAGATAATGTTTTTTTATATAAATCTAAAAGATATATGTATTTATGTAATGTAGGGATATGCTCAAGTTTTAGACGAATAGTTAAACCTTCTTTTGCCTTGTTTTTTTTGGGATGGTATTCCATATAGTACTATCATTTCACATAAATTTGATTAATAGACAGTGTTGCATTCAACATACTTATGCCATTTTTTTGTTGACTTTTCTAAGACCTTGAGAGTCTCAATGTGCAGTGGATAGAATGTGAAAAAAATTACTATATATTTTTTTGCGAATGATTGATATTAATGACAAGTTTAACGTCTGTAGCACTATCAACTACTATAATGTCAAACATATTAAAGACAATATATATGAAGCAGAAGTAAAAGGAAACTATTTTAGGTTGGTGACTTTGGAAACAATGCATCCAAACGACAGAGAATTTCGTTCCTATGATATTGAGGGAACTTTGGATAAGCAGTATGTGTTAGCTGGCTATCATAGTTTTGTAAAATCTGGACAACGTATAATTGTTTTTTAACTCCACATCAGCCTACAACATTGGAAACGACAACAGAAACTTGTAATCGGACATGGATTTAAGCTAGAATTGATATCAATTCTACGGTATTTTTGTAATAAATATTTCATTCACTTTTTAATGTTTTTTTTATTTTATATATTTTTATTTAGTTAAGATTTCCTATCCGGTGACATGTTTTAAGCTATTCAATACTTGGTATCATCAAAGAAGCTGGAAGATGGATTTGTTATGGATAATGTAGCAGTGGTAAACAATAGAGGGAAAATCACAAGTTCATGTGATGACAATATGGGAGATCTTCAGTTTATCCATAATAATATTGCACGTATCTTGCACAACTTTTTGAATGACTGCTATGGGCTCGAAATGAATCAAACTAATGATTTCAGATTGCTTATTGATGTTTTAAGGGATCTACAAGCATTTCATGAGTAAGATTATTCATATATTAATTTTATTTATTATTTTAATTTGTATTAATTATTAATTGTTGGTTTTATTTGTTGTATAGTGATGTTTTCAGGACCATACATAAGCATCCCTTATTTATCACCCCTTCTTGCCGTACTACTTTTTGTTTGCTCGCCCACGTATCTCTGCTTCAATATAGCATATCATCAAACGTCTTGGCCTTTAGAAGGACTTTGGCACATATTTCTGGAGGATATCCATGTATTAGCTCTTCATGGACCTAATGGGTGAAAAATAATAATATACCAAATTATAACCAAGAATTGAAAAGGGTTTTGGCATGGCCAAGTTCTCATTATTCAAATTACTGTTGGTCATTTTTTTTCTTCATGGGGAATCTTGTAGCTATTGATGTCGTGGCAATTTTAATTTATTTTTGATTTATTTATACATTATTTTTTTTATAAATCTAAAAGATGTATGTGTTAATGTAGTGTAGAGAAATGCTTAAGTTTTAGACGAAGAGTTAAACCTTCTTTGGCTTGGTTTTCTTGGGATGGTATTCGATATGCTACTAGAATTTCATATAAATTTGATTACGAGTAAGTGTTACATACAACATACTTATGGCATTTTTTAATTTTTGATTAACTTTTTTAACACATTGAGAGTCTCAATGTGCAGTGGATAGATTCTGAAAAAAATTACTATAAATTTTTTTTAGGAATTATTGATATTAATGACAGGTTTAACGTCTGTAGCATTATCAACTACTATAATGTCAAACATATTAAAGACAATATATATGAAGCAGAAGCAAAAGAAAATTATTTTAGGTTGGTGACTTTGAAAACGGTGCATCTAAATAACAGAGAATTTCATTCCTTGATATTGCGGGAACTTTGGATAAGCAGAATGTGTTAGCTAGCGATCATAGTTTTTTAAAATCTAGACACCGTATAATATTTTTTAAACTCCACATCAGCCTAGAAGATTGGATACGACAACACCGACTTGTAATCGAACATAGACTTAATCAAGAATTGATATCAATTCTACAGTATTTTTGTAATGCATATTTTAGTTACTTTTTAATGTTTTTTTATTTTTCATATTTTTATTTAGTTAATATTTTTTATCTAGTGACATGTTTGAAGTAATTCAATACTTGGTATCATCAAAGAAGCTGGAAGATGGATTTGTTATGGACAATGTAGCAATGGTGAACGGTAGAGGGAAAATTACAAGATTATGTGATGACAATATGGGATTATATCTGAAGTTTATCCATATTAATATTGCACATGTGTTACACGACATTTTGAACAACTGCTTTGGGCACGAAATAAATCAAACTAATGATTTCAGATTGCTTATTAATGTTTTAAGGGATCCACGAGCATTTCATGAGTAAGATTATTCATATATTAATTTTTATTTATAGTTTTAATTTATATTAATTATTAATAATTGGGTTTATTTTTTGTACACTGATGTTTTCACGACCATACATAAGCATCCCTTATTTATGACCCCTTATTGTCGTACTACTTTTTGTTTGCTCGCCCACATATCTCTGCTTCAATATAGCATATCATCAAACGTGTTGGCCTTTAGGAGGACTTTGGCACATATTTCTGTAGGATATCTATGTATTAGCTCTTCATGGACCCAATGGGTGAAAAATAATAATAAACCAAATTATAGCCAAGAGTTGAAAAGGGTTTTGGCATGGCCAAGTTCTCATTATTCAAATTACCCTTTGTCAGTTTTTTTCTTCATGGGGAATCTTGTAGCTGATGTCGTGGCAATTTTACTTTATATTTATGCATTTTTTTTTTTTTGTAAATCTAAAAGATGTATCTGTTAATGTAGTGTAGGGAAATGCTTAAGTTTAGACGAAGAGTTAAACTTTCTTTGGCTAGCTTTTCTTAGGATGGTATTCTACATGCTACTAGCATTTCACATAAATTTGATTAAGAGTAAGTGTTACAAACAACATACTTATGGCATTTTTTTATTTTTTTATTAACTTTTCTAACACATTGAGAGTCTCAATGTGCAGTGGATAGATTGTGAAAAAAATTACTATATATTTTGTTTACGAATTATTGATATTAATGACAGGTTTAACGTCCGTAGCACTATCAGCTACTATAATATCAAACATATTAAAGACAATATATATGAAGTAGGAGTAAAAGGAAACTATTTTAGGTTCGTGACTTTGAAAACGATGCATCCAAATAAGAGAGAATTTTGTCCCTATGATATTGCGGGAACTTTGGATAAGCAGTATGTGTTAGCTGGCTATCATAGTTTTGTAAAATCTGGACAACGTAAAATTGTTTTTTAACTCCACATCAACCTACAACATTGGATACGACAACACCAACTTGTAATCGGACATAGACTTAAGTAAGAATTGATATCAATTCTACGGTATTTTTGTAAGAAATATTTTATTTACTTTTTAACATTTTTTATTTTATATATTTTTATTTAGTTAATGTTTCCTATCCAGTAACATGTTTGAAGCTATTCAATACTTTGTGTCATCAAAGACGCTGGAAGATGGATTTGGTATGGATAATGTAGCAGTGGTGAATGGTAGAGGGAAAATTACAAGATTATATGATGACAATATGGGACTAGATCTTCAATTTATCCATAATAATATTGCACGTGTGTTACACGACATCTTGAACAACTGCTATGGGCTCGAAATGAATCAAACTAATGATTTCAAATTGCTTATTGATGTTTTAAGGGATCCACAAGCATTTCATGAGTAAGATTATTCATATATTAATTTTTATTGATTGTTTTAATTTATATTAATTATTAATTGTTGGTTTTATTTGTTGTATAATGATGTTTCCATGACCATCCATAAGCATCCCTTATTTATGACCACTTCTTGTCGTACTACTTTTCGTTTGCTTCAATATAGCAGATCATCAAACGTGTGGGCCTTTAGGAGGACTTTGGCACATATTTCCATAGGATATCCATGTATTAGCTCTTTATGGACCCAATGGATGAAAAATAAAAATAGACCAAATTATAGCCAAGAATTGAAAAGGGTTTTGGCATGGCCAAGTTCTCATTATTCAAATTACCCTTGGTCATTTTTTTCTTCATGGGGAATCTTGTAGCTCATGATGTCATGGCAACTTTAATTTATTTATGTTTTACTTATACATTATTTTTTTTTATAAATCTAAAAGATGTATGTGTTAATGTAATGTAGGGAAATGCTCAAGTTTTAGACGAAGAGTTAAACCGTCTTTGGCTTGGTTTTCTTGGGATGGTATTCGATATGCCACTAGCATTTCACATAAATTTGATTAAGAGTAAGTGTTACATACAACATACTTATGCCACTTTTTTTTTATTGTTTTATTAACTTTTCTAACACATTGAGAGTCTCAATGTGCAGTGGATAGATTGTAAAAAAAATTACTATATATCTTTTTATGAATTATTGTTATTAATGACAAGTTTAACGTCCGTAACACTATCAACTACTATAATGTCAAACATATTAAAGACAATATATATGAAGCAGAAGCAAAAGGAAACTATTTTAGGTTGGTGACTTTGGCAAATATTTTTGCATGATATCCATGTATTAATTTTTCACGGACCCAATGGGTTAAAAATAATAATAGACCAAATTATAATGAAGAATTGAAAATGGTTTTGGCATGGCCAAGTTCTCGATATTCAAATTACCCTTGGTTATTTTTTGTTTTCATGGGAAATCTTGTAGCTCATGATGTCGTGGCAAGTTTAATTCATTTTTGTTTTATTTATACATTATTTTTTTTTTTTATAAACCTAAAAGATATATGTGTTTATGTAATGTGGGGAAATGCTCAAGTTTTAGATGAAGAGTTAAACCTTCTTTTGCTTGGTTTTTTTGGGATGCTATTCCATATGGTATTATCATTTCACATCAATTTGATTAATAGAAAGTGTTGCATTCAACATACTTATGCCATTTTTTTTTATTAATATTTCTAACACCTTGAGAGTCTCAATGGGCAGTGAATAGATTGTGAAAAAAATTACTATATATTTTTTAACAAATTTTTGATATTAATAACAGGTTTAACGTTCGTAGCACAATGAGCTACTATAATGTCAAACATATTAAAGACAATATATATGAAGCAGAAGAAAAAGGAAACTATTTTAGGTTGGTGACTTTGTGATTCTGTGCCCAGTTGGTGTATGTCCTGTTGATTGGTGCTCAATCAACTGGTATACCTTGATTTCGGTCCTCAGACGGGAGTAATCAACAAAATTTATAACCTATTTCACCATGTACTAGGATAGCCTCAGCTAGCATAGCATAGTGGCTCTAGGATTGTTCACTGGGAAGGGTTTCCAATTTACAACTGATATTAATTCAGAGTTGAATTAATGCTTTTTCATTTCAAGGTTAGCTTTAAAAGAAAACATAATCTTTGGTTGAAAAAGGGTTGGTTTTAAGCTAACCAAAAATAGTAATTGAAATTACTTATAAAGAAAAGTGTTTCTTGGAGTTTTTGGATCACTAAACTCAAGTTCATATTACAAAAAAGGGAGTTCCGGTCACTTGAATCTTTTCCTCGCATTAGGGATTTAACATATAGTTATTTCCCGAACCGGTGTGGTACAAATGTTTCCCTTTTATGGATTCAAACACTAAATCCCTCTCACTAATTCATCTTGTAATGGCTCGTGCCTCTCACCTAGCATTTGCCATTCAAGGTGATCCTTAACCTTGGATTACCCTTCAAAAGCTCGCAAGAGATAACTAATGGATGTCTCCTTAGAGTCCAAAAGCTTACCAAGTGTTGGCTATTCTAGAAAATCCTACCTTTGAACCACCTCCCAAAGGCTCGCAAGAGATAAACTAGTGCATCTCAATGGATGGAGATCACTTGCCTTACCAAGTGTTGGCCTAGGTGATTTTAAGGCGTTTTAAGTTAACTAAAAACATAGAAACCATTAACGGATCACACTTTCTCTTCATTAAAAGTTGAAACAACAAAACTTCCAATTTTTGCATTCGGCACCTTACCTAGCTTCCTTAACTCCAAGAGACAAAAAGCCTAGCCACTCATTCTCTGAAGAAACATCCTCAGAGTTTTTTTGGCTAGTAAGAAAAATACAATCAAAATGAGTAGGTAAGTTAGAGCAAAGCTCTGTGTATTACTTCATTCAAAACTATACAAAAAGTTTGTCTCTAAGAACAAGCTCCCGAGATGTCCTATGTAAAGAAAATTACAAAATATATATATGAGGTTATTCACCATTTCTTCTTACTTACTAACTAAGGAATCCTATGATTGGTGGATTACAAGGAGAAAATGGGGATTTAAACAACAAATATATGAAGAAAAAAATCTAAAAGAGTCGGTCGCAAATATCTAGAAGCACTCAGGTGGATTTTGCAGCATGCAACATGGGCTGCGAAATCTCACAAGCTGAAAGTCTCCATTTCGCACAAAAAGGTTGATTTCGCAACTAGCACTTTGTGATTTCGCAGCTTGCGAAATTGCCTTTCAGCTTGGTGCAATTTGCTTCCACTAGCCATAACTTCTTCATTTCATCTCTGGTTTGTGTACCATTTGAATTGTTGGACTCCTAAATTCCCGAGCTTCGAAACAATATATGGTATGCATAAAATGGACTCCAGGAAATGCTCGAAATGTGTCCAAGAGTTGTTGTCCTCTTGAATTTCTTCATGTTAGATTTCTCTCTTTGTTTCCCCTCCTTGTATTCTTGATTTGCTTTTGGCAAAGGACTATGAAGCTCTAAAGCTTAGATTCTTCTTGTAAATGAGCTTCCATTTGCTTTTCCCTGGATTCTATAGAACTCTTCTCAACCTTGGATTGCTTTGGTGATCAAAAAGCTATCAAAAACACCAAAACTTAACACAATTTGATTAGAAATGATTGCAAGGGTCCTTAACATGTCAATTGAGTTCAAAGGTAATAGCTACTACTCAAAAGTGTTTAAAAGAGTTAATTACAAGCTATAAAATAGCATTTTTTAAGTAGTAATCACTCCCTCCAATTGACATATTGCTAGTCCCTTAGCAATGAAGGAGAGAAAAAGAAAAATAAACAGTAATATAATTTACACAATCATGTTGATCACTTCAAAAAAATTTCAGTGGCATGATGATCAAACTCTCACATGGAACATTAAACATGTAAAACTCAAACTTCAGCAAGAGTTATCAAATAACTTGTCTAATCACAATTCATGAAGAGAAAGCATTATGCAAGTTTAAGTTTCAAAATAATTTCCACTTCCAAAGGGCCAAACCTTACTCTTCCACATAAATCTAAGTGTTACTTATTTGTTTCCGAATATAGTATGCTGAACTAATCTCTCCCCCCAACCTAGTTCTTTTTCAACACTTAGCAAACTGACAAACTTCAATAAGCTAAGAACGCACCTTTTGTTTCACAATTTTTTCTCATTGTAGGAGTATAAGGCTTAAAGGTATTCTTTTCTAAATTGTCCATGTAATGGGGGTCCATCGATGACTTCCAACCAATTAAGGTTTAGGGCATCAAGCTTTAAGGACCTTTCAACCACTAACTCCTCGAATTTTACCCCGGGCTTTTGAGAATGAATTTTAATACCCAAGCACCTACAATATGTTAAACTCCACCTATTCACCCTTATAACGAGCATTGAGGTCAGTGACTCCCAACCACTGAAGGCTTAGGGCACCATGTTTTAAAGATTTTCACCATATACCCCTCAGACCTTGCTCGGGTTTCAAGGCAAGTAAAACAATTTTTCTTTCTTTTTTTTTTTCAAAGGCTCATTGGCCTTTTATAAGGTGTCCCAACACTATTAAAATGAGGTCAAAGTTACCAAGTCTAAAATTTCCTAAGTCAAAAGGGGAAATAGTTTTCATCTTATAATCGGAACCTAGTGTGCACAGTGTGTGAATAGCTTAAAGTGGAAGACATACGGTTGAATTCAATAAAAGTTTCAACAATTCATCAACTTTAATAAGCATAATACAAACTCTAAGTCAAGTAAAAAGACAAAAATTCAATTTCTCCCTTTTCATTTTGAAATTTTTTCCTTAATAACCATGGAGAGTAGAATAAAAACTTCAAAAATTTTAAAAAATTAAGCAAAAACAACTAAATTACCAAAATAACTTAGCATTTAAAAGCAAAACTTCCTTCCTCAACTCTCTTCCCCCCAACCAAGCTGAACATTGCCCTCAATGTGGCAAGAGTGATTGAAAATACAGGGAGGAAGTGGTACCTCCTGAGTGACATGGAGTTTGAGTAGAATAGGAGAAACCACATGTTTCAAAAACAACAAAAATTATGAGTAGAGAAAATAAAATGATATTATGTCAAGTATACTAAAAAATGATGGATATGTATTACTTTTAGAAAGTACACTATGGAGCAAAAACAAGTAATACATCTAATCCTAATATATAAAACATCAAAAACATGGGATTACAAGTTCTACTAAAGTAAAGAAATACAAAAAAAAATATAGATAAATGATCAGATGGTGGCGGGAGGATCATGTGGAGACGATGGCTTGGATGTAGAAGTCTGAGTGCTCGGGATGGATGTCTCTATCTGTCCTGTAGTCGTCTCCTCAGGGGCATAGTCTGCTCTACTAGAGGAGGGTCCTGTGATGGATCTGTAGGCTCTAATGGGCCAGGCATATCGTGCTCAGGTGGCGATAAAATACCCAAATGTTGTTGTATCTGCCTAAAGATGGCAGTATGCTGGGTCTGGGTGGCGATAAGTTGATCCTGATGTGGACGTATGGCCGCCATCTACTGGGCAAGGATGCTCTGAGTTACGATCAATGTCTGCAAAGTATGACATAAGCCTCTGAACTCTAAAATGGATATGGTGATACTAGATTCAGATGGATAAGGCTCAGATGTAGCTGGTACAACTGGGGGAGTCCTGGGAGTGGCAGGAGGAGCAGAAAATGCAACCTTAGGTATAGGTCCTATAGAGGGCACTGCAGGAGCAGGTGCTCTGATATCCGTAGGTATCTCAGCCTGTTGTGGCTCCTTTGGATGCTCTAGCTGTGGTATCTCTGGATACTCTGGTCCAGCTGGGGCTCCTAGCTGTGCATCATAGGTCGTCATACTAGTCCATTTGTCGAGAGTGAATATCTCTTGGAAAATGTGTCTGCGCTCAAGCTGAGGCTCAGAAAGATACCCCAAGTGCTCTAATATCTGACAAAGCAACCTCGGGAATAGTAGTGGAATGGCATCCGCTCTCAGTGGCTTCTTCCTGTGGACCTTATCTTCAAAGTAAAGAAAAGTGGTCATGATGAGATGATGAGGGCCAAAGAAAAATCCCTCTGATATCCGAAACAAGGTCTCTAGTAAAGCTCCCCTCTTCTGCACTATATGCTGAAGTGGATAGATGTTGTGGCGCAAAAGTGCATCGAGAAGGAAAATGTTGGGTAGGAGCTCCTTCCTCAAAAGATATGAGCGTGTGGATGTCCCCCTGGATAGTATATGAACCATATCACTCTAAGAAGGATGAACCCACACTCTATAATCCTCTGGACGCGTTGGCTCATAAGGAATGTGCAGGGCCTCTGCTATGTGTCTAGCTCCCAAGATACCATGACGTCCATCAATACACATGTGTGCCTAAGAGGTGTTTCACAACTGCGAAAAATTTCACAGAGGGTGGTCTTGTGGCTGTGAAATGATTTCGCAGAGGAAGGCTTGTTTCACAATAAAACCCCAATTTCGCAGCATGGTCATTTTGGCTGCGAAATGATTTTGCAGAGGAAGCCTCTTTTTGCAGGAAGGCTCTTTTGGTTGTAAATTTTCGCAGGCCAATGAATTTCTTTGTTTTTGAGCTCCTTTGGTTCCCTATGGCTACCCTTCACTTCTTTTTGAAATTCCTCCTAATTTTGATCATTAAAAAAATCTAAGTTATATCAAAATAACATAAATTAAAACTAAGATTAAAATTAAAACAATTAATAAAGATTTTAAATTAACAAAATTAAACAAAAACATGGACTTTGACAAGACCAAGTCCATCTAACCCTTTTTTGGTTAGGATTTCTATGGCTCAAGGAGGTTGACTTCCTCCTTATCTTGATTGAATGGCTCCATGAATGGTTTGAGACAATGGCCATTGACTTTAAAAGTGTCTGTGATGTTGGAATTCAGTAGTTCCACTACTCCATTGAGATGCACTTTGTGAATAATGAAAGGGCCTATCCACCTTGACTTCAACTTCCCAGGAAAGATATGGAGCCTAGAGTCATAGAGTAAGACTCTTTGTCCCTTCCGGAATTCTTTGTTAGAGATTAACTGATCATGCCACCTCTTCATCCTTTGTTTTGCAACTTTGGAATTGATGTAGGCATCATTTCTTAATTCCTCCATCTCATTAAGGTCTAAGCACCTCTTTGCCCCGACTCTGGTCAAATCCATATTTACCTTCTTGATTGCCCACCAAGCCTTATATTCAACTTCCACAGGGAGATGGCACGCTTTACCATAGACTAGGCGATAAGGAGACATGCCAAGAATAGTCTTGTAAGTTGTTCTGTATGCCCATAGTGAATCATGAAGCTTAACAGACCAATCTCTTTTACTCGTGTTCATCACCTTCATCAATATATTCCTGTTTTCCCTGTTTGCTAACTCAACTTGTCCAGAAGTCTGAGAGTGATAAGGTGTAGCTACCTTATGCTTCACCCCATACTTGGCTAAAAGGGTTTCAAAAGGCTTGTTGCAAAAATGAGTACCCCCATCACTGATTATGGCCTTAGGCACCCCAAATCTTGAGAAGATGTTCTCTTTGAGAAACTTGAGAACCACCCTATGATCATTGTGTTTACATGGGATTGCCTTAACCCATTTAGAAACATAGTCTACCCCTACAGAAATGTAAGAGTTACCAAAAGACATTGGGAAAGGTCTCATGAAGTCGATGCCCCAAACATAAAAAAGATCAACTATTAGAATGGGGTTCATAGGCATTTGATTTTTTCGTGTTAGCTTCCCAAGCCTTTGTCATCTATCACAAGTCCTACACATGGTGTGGGCATCTTTGAAGATTGATGACCAACTAAAACCTGATTGTAACACCTTCATGGCTATTTTCTGAGAGGCAAAGTGACCTCCACATGCACTCTCATGGCAATGACTGAGGATTCCTTGTTGCTCTTCTTCAGGGACACACTTGCTTATTATTTTATCTGCATAATACTTGAAAAGGAAAGGTTCTTCCCAATAGTAGGCATGAATCTTTGCAAAGAAGTGCTTCATATATTGTGCTTTCCACTCACTTGGAACTTCACCAGTAACTAAATAGTTAGCAATATGAGCATACTAAGGAGTATTTTCTAGCAACATAAGTGATTCCTCTGGAAAGTCATCATTAATAAGTAAAACATGGGAATTATGCACTATAGCCAACCTTGAAAGGTGGTCAGCTACCACATTCTCCACTTCTTTCTTATCTCTGATTTGGAGATTGAATTCTTGTAGTAAGAGAATCCATCTAATCAACCTTGCTTTTGCATCTTCCTTTGTCAATAAATACTTCAAGGCTGAATGGTCAGTGAAAACAATGATGAAAGACACTACTAGATAAGCACGAAACTTGTCTAAGGCAAACATTACAGCTAACAATTCTTTCTCTATGGTTGTGTAGTTCCTTTGAGTTTCGTTCAATGTCTTTCTTGCATAGTAGATCACATAGGGCTTTCCATCTTCTCTTTGGCCAAGAACAGCTCCTATAGCAAAGTCACTGGCATCACACATCACTTCAAAAAGTAGTTGCCAGTTAGGAGCCCTCACTATTGAAGCGGTTGTCAAGAATTGCTTTAGTTTCTCAAAACTCCTTTGACATCTCTCATCCCATACAAACTTAGCATCCTTAGCCAATAGTTCACAAAAAGGCTTTGAAAGCTTAGAGAAATCTTTTATAAACCTCCTGTGGAACCCTGCATGGCCAAGGAATTGCCTTACTCCTTTTATAGTTGTTAGGGATGGCAATTTGACAATAAGTTCCACCTTTGCTTTATCAACTTCAATGACTTTCTCGGAGATGATATGGCCAAGGACAATTCCTTGTTGTACCATAAAATGGCATTTCTCCCAGTTGAGCACCAAGTTCTTTTCAATGCATCTGTTCAGAACCGCTTCCAAGTTGACTAAGCATTCTTCAAATGTACTTCCATATATGGTGATGCCATCCATGAAAACTTCCATAATTCTCTCCACCATATCACTGAAGATACTTAACATACATCGTTGGAATGTTGTGGGTGCATTGCATAAACCAAAAGGCATTCTTCTATAGGCATATGTTCCAAATGAACATGTGAAAGTGGTCTTCTCTTAGTCTTCAACATCGATTTCTATTTGAAAATACCCAAAGTAGCCGTCCAAGAAACAATAGAAAGGATGGCTTGAGACTCTCTCCAACACTTGATCAATAAATGGCAATGAAAAATGATCCTTCCTTGTCACAACATTCAATTTTCTATAATCAATACACACCCTCCAACCTGAAGTGAGGCGTGTAGCAACTTCTTCTCCCTTTTCATTTTGCACCATCGTGATCCCTGACTTCTTTGGTACCTGATTCGTCCCTAGCAGCGGAAGTGGCAATGGCACCATCTGATTCGGGGTTCGATCCCCGGAAACGGCGCCATTTGATTCGTGCCCAATTGGTGTCTCAACTGATTCGTGTCCAGCTGGTGCTCCTTGATTGAGGGAGTAATCAACAAAATTTATAACCTATTACACCATATACTAGGGTATCAAAGACAAAGCTACTATAGCATAGTGGCTCTAGGATCGTTCACTGGGATGGGTTTTCACTTCACAAATGATATTAATTCAAAGTTGAATTGGTGCCTTTTCATTTCAAGGTTAGCTTTAAAAGAAAACATAAAGATGCTTGAATGAAAAAGGTTTAGATTTAAACTAGCCAAAAATAGTAACTGATTTTACTTACAAAGAAAAGTGTTTCTTGGAGTTCAAATCACTAGGCTCAGGTTCCTCATACAAAAAGGGAGTTCCAGTCACTTGTTTCTTTTCCTCGCATTAGAGAATTAACATATAGTTCCTTCTCCAACCGGTGTTCTACAGATGCTTCCCATTAATGGGTTCAAACACTAAATCCCTCTCACTGATGCACTTTGCAATGGCTCATACCTCTCACCTAGCACTTGCCATTCAAGGTGATCTTTAACCTTGGATTACCCGTCAAAAGCTCGTAAGAGATAACTAATGGATGTCTCCTTGGAGTCCAAAAGCTTACCAAGTGTTGGCTATTCTAGAAAATCCTACCTTCAAACCACCTCCCAAAGGCTCGCAAGGAGTAAACTAGTGCATCTCCATGGACGGAGATCACTTGCCTTACCAAGTGTTGGCCCAGGTGATTTAAAGGCGTTTTAAGTTAACTAAAAAGATAAAAACCATTAACGGGTTACACTTTCTCTTCATTAAAAACTAAAACAACAAAACTTCCAAATTATACATGTGGAAACTTACCCGGCTTTCCTCACTCCAAGAGACAAAAAGCTTAGCCTCTCATCCTCTGAGGAAAAATCCTCAGAGTTTGGTTAGCTAGAAATAAAAATGAAAGAGAAGGAAAAAACAGAGCAAGGCTCTGTATATTCTATATATTGATCGATATTACATATATGATGATTTTTTACAATGGATGCAAGGGAATATATATAGAGACGTTTTTCCAACCTTCCTAACTAAGAAATCTTATGGTTGGTGGATTACAAGGAGAAGAATGAAAATTTATACAAAAATATCTTAAGAAAAGATCTAAAAGAGTCGGTGCACAAATATCGGGAAGCACTGAGGACCATTTCGCAGGTGAAAACGAGGTCTGCGAGATTTCGCAGATACTCAAGAAGGGCTGCAAAATCACTTCGCAGCAACAAGCTATCCTCGCAGGGCTGCGAAGTTGGCTTCCACCTTGAGGTGCTTAGCTTCCAGCGTGTCGCATATATCGGGTAATCTTCAGGAGGAAATCCACAACACTGTGCAAAAAGGCTGCAAAATTCTCGCAACAAAAGGTTGATTTGGCAACACTTTGCAAAATGCTTCCTTCAGCTTGGAGTGATCGGCTTGAAATGGCTGTAACTCCTTCGTTTCAACTCCGAATCGCGCACCGTTTGAAGCATTGGATTCTTGACTTCCTGAGATTTGAAATGGTATATAGTATGTACAAAATGGACTTCGGGAAGTGCTCCAAAAGTGCGAAAGAAGACTGTAGCTGCTGTCCTCTGTTTTCTTCACTCTGTTTTCCTCTCTCCAGTGCTCTTTCCTTGCATACTTTGAACGACTAAGGCAAAGGACTATCAGGCCCCAAAGCTTGTTCTTCATGAATTTGAGCTTCCAAAAGCTTTTCCATGAACTATATACAGCTCTCCCTCATTCTTGGATTGCTTTGGTGATCAAAAAGCTATCAAAACACCAAAACTTAACACAATTTGATTAGAATTGATTGCAAGGGTCCTTAACATGTTAATTGGGTTAAAAGGCAATAACTACTACTCAAAAGTGTTTAAAAGAGTTAATTACAAGCTATAAAATAGCACTTTTTGAGTAGTAATCAGTACCACCTGAGTAGGACTCACCCATGAGCTATCTGATATGGGGTAGATAATACCTGCTTGAAGTAACTTCAGAACCTCAGCTCGCACCACCTCTTGCATATGAGGATTCAATCTTCTTTGAGGTTGACGAATTGGTTTAGCTTCTTCTTCCATGTATATATGATGTGTACAGACCAAAGGACTGATGCCTTTCAAGTCAGATATTTTCCATCCTATTGCTTTCTTACACCTCTTGAAAACTTCAAGTAGACACACCTCCTGAGGAGTAGTAAGAGATGAAGATATAACAATAGGGCACTTTTGATTCTCTTCTAGGTATGTATATTTCAACTCCGTGGGCAGGGGCTTCAGATTGAGCTTTGGGGTCTCCTCTTTAGCAGCTTCTTATGCCTCCTCTTTATTAAACAAAGGTAGAATTTCTTCTCTCCTCCTCCAACCTTGTAGAGCAACAAGCAAATCTGAGGGTTCAGGCAACCCTTCTTCAAGATCCCCAAGACTTTCATTCAACTTCTCTTGCATTTTCTGATTACAATGCTCCTCCACTAGAGTGTCAATGATGCACACCTCTTCTAGACCTTCTTCTTCTTTCGGAGTGATTGGCCTTTTGGACATATAGAAGATATTAAGCTCCAATGTCATGTTGCCAAATGTGAGTTGCCTGAGTCCATTCCTACAATTTATGATTGCATTTGATGTAGCTAGGAATGGCCTTCCAAGGATAATAGGAACATAATTAGTTTCCTTGACAATTGGGTCCGTGTCAAGAACAACAAAGTCTACTGGATAGTAGAAATTATCAACCTGAACTAAGACATCTTCAATTATCCCCCTTGGAATTTTCACTGATCTATCTGCTAGAGATATAGTGATTGATGTTGGCTTCATTCACCAAGTTCCAATTGCTTGTAGACAAAGTATGGTAGCAAATTCACACTTGCTCCCAAGTCTAACAAAGCTTTCTCCACTACAGTTCCTCCAATCATGACTGAGATTGTAGAGCAACCCGGATCTTTGTACTTCAAAGGAGACTTGCATTGTATGATAGCACTTACTTGCTCGGTCAAGAAGGCTTTCTTATTCACATTCAACCCTCTTTTGATAGTACAAAAGTCCTTTAGGAATTTTGCATAAGTTGGGACTTGTTTAATCATATCTAGCAATGGGATGTTGACCTTCACCTGTCTCAATACTTCAAGAATTTCTTATGCATTTCTGATTCCCTTTTTCCCATGCAAAGCTTGAGGAAAATGTGGAGGTGTGTGTTTCTTCATCACATCTTCCTTGGTAAGTACTTTCTCCGGATTTGCATTCACTGTTGAATCATGGTCCTCTTTCCCTTCACTGCTATCTTTCTTCTTTCCTTTGATTTCCTCCCTCTTCTCTGTCTCTTCTTCTTCTTCTTCTTTAACATGTGGCTTCGGTGTTGGTAGCTCAACCTTTTTACCACTCCTTAGAGTGATCAAGGCTTTGACATCTCTCACCTGAGAAGACTCTCCTTCATGAGTTTCCACTTCATGGATACCCTTGGGGTTTTGGTGAGGTTGAGAAGGAAATCTCCCTTTCTCTTGCACTATGTTAAGGTTAGTGAGCCTTGAGATTGAATATTGGAGATTATCTATCTTCTAAGATAAGTCATTTTGCATTCCATCCATCCTTTTATTCAATGTATTCTCTACACTGTCAATTCTTTGACTAAGTTGTGCATTGGTGGATTTCTGATCTCCAACAAAATCTCCCACGACCTTGCTTAGATTCACTATTGCTTGCTCAAGAATTGAAGCTTGTTGAGATGCTTGAGTTGGCTGTGTATACTGAGGTGCTCTTGGCTTCCAGGAGAAATTTGGATGGTTTCTCCAATTTGAGTTGTAAGTATTTTCGTATGAAGCATTGTTGTTAGGTTTGAATTGTCCAATGACATTTGCTTGATCTCCAAACATTTGCCCAGCAGCTGGAATTGTAGGGCACTCCTCCACCAAGTGCTCATAAGATTGACAAATAGGACATGGCTTGACTTGCACTGGTGTTTCAGCAACTGCTTGCACTTCATGTATCTTTTTCAGTTCTAACTCCTCCAATCTTCTTGTCATAGCGGCAACTTTTGCTTTCATATCAATATCTTCATTCAAGGTGTACATCCCAGCCTTAGCATTAAAGGCAATTGGTTGAGACCTTGTCTTCCCCACTTCTCCTTTGTTCGGTTCATCCCATCCCCTTGAAACTTCAGCCACATAACTCAAGAAGTCCATGGCTTCCTCCGGATTCTTACTCATGAAATCTCCTCCACACATAGTCTCGAGGAGTTGCTTCATTGAGGAAAACATCCCATCATAAAAGTAACTCACCAATAGCCATGTATCAAAACCATGATGAGGACAAGCATTGATGGCTTCCATGTATCATTCCCAACACTCATAGAATTTCTCATTCTCTTTACCTGAGAAGTTTGAAATTTGTCTTTTCAAGCCATTTGTTCTATAAATTGGGAAAATTTTCTTAAGGAATTCAGCTTGCAAATCAGTCCAAGTTCGGATACTCCTTGGCCTTAAAGAATTAAGCCAAATCTTGGCCTTATCCTTCAAAGTAAAAGGAAATAGCTTTAGCCTCATCAAGTCGATCGAAGCTCCTTCTTCTTGGAATGTATTACAAACATCTTCAAATTCCTTGATATGTGCATAGGGATTCTCACTTTCCATCCCATGGAAAGTAGGTAGAAGCGGAACAATATGTGGTCTAATTACTAGCTGCTCTGTAAGGGGCAATATACATGATGGTACACTCATACGAGGTGGATGCATGCGGTCCCTCATTGATCTGAATGCATTGGGATTGTCCTAGTGACCATGGTGACTATGCTAATCTTCAGGTGTAGCTTCCATGATGTTTAAGCTCAATTCCAATTCCTTTTCATGAGGTGTTTTAAGTTTCACAAGCCTTCCTCCACTGTCTCATATCCAATTTGGCATACACAACTAGCATCAACTGTAACAAAAACAAAGAAACAAAAGGAAACAAAAGAAAACAAAACTACAAAAAGACTAAGATTAACTAAAACTAAATTAAAAGATATGATAAAATATGAACAAGTAGAAGAAACAATTAAAAGAGTTAATAAAATGAAAGAAAAATCACCAAACTTATGATGAAGATCAAAAGTACTCTAAAAAAAAAATAATATCACTGTGAAGTTGGCACCTTCCCCGGCAACGGCGCCATTTGATTCTATGCCCAGCTGGTCTATGTCCTGTTGATTGGTGCTCAATCAACTGGTATACCTTGATTTCGGTCCTCAGATGGGAGTAATCAACAAAATTTATAACCTATTTCACCATGTACTAGGATAGCCTCAACTAGCATAGCATAGTGGCTCTAGGATCGTTCACTAGGAAGGGTTTTCAATTTACAACTGATATTAATTCAAAGTTGAATTAGTGCTTTTTCATTTCAAGGTTAGCTTTAAAAGAAAACATAATCTTTGGTTGAAAAAGGGTTGGTTTTAAGCTAACCAATAATAGTAACTGAAATTACTTATAAAGAAAAGTGTTTCTTGGAGTTTTTGGATCACTGAGCTCAGGTTCCTATTACAAAAAAGAGAGTTCCGGTCACTTGAATCTTTTCCTCGCATTGGGAATTTAACATATAGTTATTTCTCAAATCGGTGTGGTATAGATGTTTCCTTTTTATGGATTCAAACACTAAATCCATCTCACTGATTCATCTTGTAATGCCTCATGCCTCTCACCTAGCATTTTCCAATCAAGGTGATCCTTAACCTTGGATTACCCTTCAAAAGCTCGTAAGAGATAACTAATGGATGTCTCCTTATAGTCCAAAAGCTTACCAAGTGTTGGCTATTCTAGAAAATCCTACCTTTGAACCACCTCCCAAAGGCTCGCAAGAGATAAACTAGTGCATCTCAATGGACGGAGATCACTTGCCTTACCAAGTGTTGGCCCAGGTGATTTTAAGGCATTTTAAGTTAACTAAAAACATAGAAACCATTAATGGGTCACACTTTCTCTTCATTAAAAACTGAAACAACAAAACTTCCAATTTTTGCATTCGGCACCTTACCCAGCTTCCTTAACTCCAAGAGACAAAAAGCCTAGCCACTCATTCTCTGAGGAAACATCCTCAGAGTTTGTTTGGCTAGTAAGAAAAATACAATCAAAACAAGTATGTAAGTCAGAGCAAAGCTCTGTGTATTACTTCCTTCAAAACTATACAAAAAGTTGGTCTCTGAGAATAAGCTCCTGAGATGTCCTGTGTAAATAAAATTACAAAATATATATATGAGGTTATTCACCCTTTCTTCTTACTTACTAACTAAGGAATCCTATGATTGGTGGATTACAAGGAGAAAATAGGGATTTAAACAACAAATATCTAAAGAAAAAATCTAAAAGAGTCGGTCACAAATATCTAGAATCACTCAGGTGGATTTCATAGCATGCAACATGGGCTGCGAAATTTCGCAGGCTGAAAGTCTCCATTTCGCACAAAAAGGCTGATTTCGTAGCTAGCACTTTGTGATTTTGCAGCTTGCGAAATTGCCTTTCAACTTAATGCGATTTGATTCCAATGGCTATAACTTCTTCATTTCATCTCTGATTTGTGCACCGTTTGAAGCATTGGACTCCTGACTTCCCGAGCTTCAAAACGACATATGGTATGCATAAAATGGACTCCAAGAAGTTCTCGAAATGTGTCCAAGAGTTTCTATCCTCTTGAATTTCTTCATGTTAGATTTCTCTCTTTGTTTCTCCTCCTTGTATTCTTGATTTGCTTTTGGCAAAGGACTATGAAGCTCCAAAGCCTGGATTCTTCTTGTAAATGACCTTCCATTTTCTTTGCCCTAGAATCTATAGAACTCTCCTCAATCTTGGATTGCTTTGGTGATCAAAAAGCTATCAAAGACACCAAAACTTAACACAATTTGATTAGAAACGATTGCAAGGGTCCTTAACATGTCAATTGAGTTAAAAGGTAATAGCTACTACTCAAAAGTGTTTAAAAGCGTTAATTACAAGTTATAAAATAGCATTTTTTGAGTAGTAATCACTTTGAAAACGGTGCATCGAAATAACAGAGAATTTCGTCCCTATGATATTGCGGGAACTTTGGATAAGCAGTATGTGTTAGCTGGCTATCATAGTTTTGTAAAATCTGGACAATGTATAATTGTTTTTTAATTCCACATCAGCCACAACATTGGATACGGCAATAGCAACTTGTAATTAGACATAGACTTAAGCAAGAATTGATATCAATTCTACGGTGTTTTTGTAAGAAATATTTTATTTACTTTTTAATGTTTTTAAATTTATAAATTTTTATTTAGTTAATATTTCCTATCCGGTGACATGTTTGAAACTATTCAATACTTGGTATCATCAAAGAAGTTGGAAGATGGATTTCGTATGTATAATGTAGTAGTGGTGAACGATAAAGGGAAAATCACAAGGTCAAGTGATGACAATATGGGACTAGATCTTCAATTTATCCATAATAATATTGCACGTGTCTTGCACGACTTTTTGAATGACTACTATGGGCTCGAAATGAATCAAACTAATGATTTCAGATTGGTAATTGATGTTTTAACGGATCCACGAGCATTTCATGAGTAAGATTATTCATATATTAATTTTTATTTATTGTTTTAATTTATATTAATTATTAATTGTTGGTTTTATTTGTTGTACAATGATGTTTTCATGACTATACATAAGCATCCCTTATTTATGACTCTTTCTTGTCGTACTTCTTTTCGTTTGCTCGCCCACGTATCTCTACTTCAATATAGCAGATCATCAAACGTCTTGGCCTTTAGGAGGACTTTGGCAAATATTTCTGTAGGATATCCATGTATTAGTTTTTCATGGACCCATTGGGGTAAAAATAATAATAGACCATATTATAGTCAAGAATTGAAAAGGGTTTTGGCATGGCCAAGCTCTCATTATTCAAATTACCCTTGGTCATTTTTTGTTTTCATGCGAAATCTTCTAGCCCATGATGCCGTGGCAAGTTTAATTTATTTCTGTTTTATTTATACATTTTTTTTTTTTATAAATCTAAAAGATATATATATATATATATATATATATATATATATATATATATATATATATATATATATATATATATATATATATGCTTATGTAATGTAGGGAAATGCTCAAGTTTTAGACGAAGAGTTAAAGCTTCTTTCACTGGGTTTTTTTGGGATGGTATTCCATAAAGTACTATCATTTCACATAAATTTGATTAATAGAAAGTGTTGCATTCAACATACTTATGCCATTTTTTTATTAACTTTTCTAACATATTAAGAGTCTCAATGTGCACTGGATAGATTGTGAAAAAAATTTACTATATATTTTTTAACAAATTATTGATATTAATGACAGGTTTAAAGTCCGTAAGACTATCATCTACTATAATGTCGAACATATTAAAGACAATATATATGAAGCAGAAGCAAAAGGAAACTATTTTAGTTTGGTGACTTTGAAAACGGTGCGTCAAAAAAATAGAGAATTTTGTCCCAATGATATTACAGGAACTTTGGATAAGTAATATGTGTTAGCTGGCTATCATAGTTTTGTAAAATATGGACAACGTATAATTGTTTTTCAACTCCACCTCAGCCTACAATATTGGATACGACAACACCAACTTGTAATCAGACATAGACTTAAGCAAGAATTGATATCAATTCTACGGTATTTTTGTAATAAATATTTTATTTACTTTTTAATGTTTTTTTATTTTATATATTTTTATTTAGTTAATATTTTCTATCCGGTGACATGTTTGAAGCTATTCAATACTTTGTATCATCAAAGAAGCTGGAATATGAATTTGGTATGGATAAAGTAGCAGTGGTGAACGGCAGAGAGAAAATTAAATGATTATGTGATGACAATATGGGACTAGATCTTTAGTTTATCCATAATAATATTGCACGTGTGTTACACGATATTTTGAACAACTGCTATGGGGTCGAAATAAACCAAACTAATGATTTCAAATTGCTTATTGATGTTTTAAGGGATCCACGAGTATTTCATGAGTAAGATTATTCATATATTAATTTTTATTTGTTGTTTTAATTTGTATTAATTATTAATTGTTGGTTTTTTTGTTGTATTTTCACGACCATACATAAGCATCCCTTATTTATGACCCCTTCTTGCCATACTACTTTTTGTTTGCTCGCCCACATATCTCTACTTCAATATAGCAGATCATCAAACATGTTGGCCTTTAGGAGGATTTTGGCACACATTTCAGTAGGATATCCATGTATTAGCTCTTCATGGACCCAATGGATGAAAAATAATAATAGACCAAATTATAGCCAAGAATTGAAAATGGTTTTGGCATGGCCAAGTTCTCATTACTCAAATTACCCTTGGTCAATTTTTTTCTTCGTGGGGAATCTTGTAGCTCATGATGTCGTGGCAAGTTTAATTTTTTTATTTATTTATACATTATTATTTTTTATAAATCTAAAAGATGTATGTGTTAATGTAATATAGGGAAATGCTCAAGTTTTAGATGAAGAGCTAAACCTACTTTGGCTTGGTTTTCTTGGGATGGTATTCTATATGCCACTAGCATTTCACATAAATTTGATTAACAATAAGTGTTACATACAACATACTTATGTCATTTTTTAACTCCACATTAGCCTACAAAATTGGATACTACAACACCAACTTGTAATCGGACACAGACTTAACCAAGAATTGCTATCAATTCTACGCAATATCCTGTTTTTTATTTTTTATTTTTATTAACTTTTCTAACACATTGAGAGTCTCAATGTGCAGTGGATAGATTGTGAAAAAAATTAGTACATATTTTTTTACGAATTATTGATATTAATCACAGGTTTAACGTTCGTAGCACTATCAGCTAATATAATGTCAAACATATTAAAGATAATATATGTGAAGCAAAAGTAAAAGGAAACTATTTTAGGTTGGTGACTTTGAAAACAGTGCATCTTAATAACAGAGAATTTTGTTCCTATGATATTGCGGAAACTTTGCATAAGCAGTATGTGTTAGCTGGCTATCATTGTTTTGTAAAATCTGGGCAACGTATAATTGTTTTTTAACTCCACATTAGCCTACAAGATTGGATACAACAACACCAACTTGTAATCGGACATAGATTAACCAATAATTGCTATCAATTCCATGCAATATCTTGTTTTTTATTTTTTTTATTTTTTTATTAACTTTTCTAACACATTGAGAGCCTTAATGTGCAGTGGATAGATTGTGAAAAAAATTGGTATATATTTTTTTACGAATTATTGATATTAATGACAGGTTTAACGATCGTAGCACTACCAGCTAATATAAAGTCAAACATATTAAAGATAATATATATGAAGCAGAAGCAAAAGGAAACTATTTTAGGTTGGTGACTTTGAAAACAGTGCATCCAAATAACAGAGAATTTTGTTCCTATGATATTGCGGGAACTTTGGATAAGCAGGTTGTGTTAGCTGGCTATCATTGTTTTCTAAAATATGGACAGCGTATAATTGTTTTTTAACTCCACATTAGCCTACAAGATTGGATACGACAACACCAACTTGTAATCGGACATACACTTAACCAAGAATTGCTATCAATTCTACGCAATATCTTGTTTTTTATTTTTTTATTTTTTTATTAACTTTTCTAACACATTGAGAGTCTCAATGTGCAGTGGATAGATTGTGAAAAAAAATTAGTATATACTTTTTTACGAATTATTGATATTAATGATAGGTTTAACGTTTGTAGCACTATCAACTACTATAATGTCAAACATATTAAAGACAATATATATGAAGTAGAAGGAAAAGGAAACTATTTTAGGTTGGTGACTTTGAAAATAGTGCATCCAAATAACAGAGAATTTTGTTCCTATGATAGTGCGGGAACTTTTGGTAAGGAGTATGTGTTAGCTGGCTACCATAGTTTTGTAAAATCTAGACAGCGTATAATTTTTTTTTTAACTCCACATAAGCCTACAAGATTGGATACGACAACACCAACTGGTAATTAGACATAGACTTAACCAAGAATTGCTATCAAGTCAACGATATTTTTGTAATATATATTTTATTTACTTTTTAATGTTTTTTTATTTTATATATTTTTATTTAATTCATATTTCCTATCCGATAACATGTTTGAAGCTATTCAATACTTGGTATCATCAAAGAAGTTGGAAGATGGATTTGGTATGGATAATGTTGCAGTGGTGAATGGTAGAGGGAAAATTACAGAATTATGTGATGACAATATGGTACTAGATCTTCAATTTATCCAAAATAATATTGCACGTGTGTTACACGACTTTTTGAACAACTGTTATGGGCTCGAAATAAATCAAACTAATGATTTCTGATTGCTTATTGATGTTTTAAGTGATCCACGAGCATTTCATGAGTAAGTTTATTCATATATTAATTGTTATTTATTATTTTAATTTATATTAATTATTAATTGTTGGTTTTATTTGTTGTACATTGATGTTTTCACGAGCATACATAAGCATCCCTTATTTATGACCCCTTCTTGTCGTACTGCTTTTCGTTTGCTCGCCCATGTATCTCTACTTCAATATAGCATATCATCAATTGTGTTGGCCTTTATGAAGACTTTCGCACATATTTCTGCAGGATATCCTTGTATTAGCTCTTCATGGACCCAATGGGTGAAAAATAATACTAGACCAAATCATAGGGAAGAATTGAAAAGGGTATTGGCATGGCCAAGTTCTCATTATTCAAATTACGCTTGGTCATTTTTTTTCTTCATGGGGAATCTTGTAGCTCATGATGTTGTGGCAAGTTTAATTTATTTATGTTTTATTTATACATTATTTTTTTTAATAAATCTAAAAGATGTATGTGGTAATGTAATGTAGGGAAATGCTCAAGTTTTAGACGAAGAGTTAAACCTCCTTTGGCTTGGTTTTCTTGGGATGGTATTCTATATGCCACGAGCATTTCACATAATTTTGATTACGAGTAAGTGTTACATACAACATACTTATGCCATTTTTTTTTATTAACTTTTCTGACACATTGAGAGTCTCAATGTGGAGTGGATAGATTGTGAAAAAAATTACTATATATTTTTTTACGAATTATTATTAATGATAGGTTTAACGTCCGTAGCACTATTAGCTACTATAATGTAAAACATATTAAAGACAATATATATGAAGCATAAGCAAAAGGAAACTATTTTAGGTTGCTGAATTTGAAAAAAGTGTCTAAATAACAGAGAATTTTGTTCCTATGATAACTCGAGAATTTTGGATAAGCAGTATCTGTTAGTTGGCTATCATAGTTTTGTAAAATATGGACAGCGTATAATTGTTTTTAACTCCACATCAGCCTACAAGACTGGATACGACAACACCAACTTGTAATCGAACATAGACTTAAGCACGAATTGATATCAATTCTACGGTATTTTTGTAATAAATATTTTATTTACTTTTTAACGTTTTTTTATTTTATATATTTTTATTTAGTTAATATTTTGTATCCGGTAACATGTTTGAAGCTATTCAATACTTTGTGTCATCAAAGAAGCTGGAAGATGAATTTGGTATGGATAATGTAGTAGTGGTGAATGGTAGAGGGAAAATTACAAGATTATGTGATGACAATATGGGACTAGATCTTCAATTTATCCATAATAATATTACACGTGTGTTACACGACATTTTGAACAACTGTTATGGGCTTGAAATGAATCAAACTAATGATTTTAGATTGCTTATTGATGTTTTAAGGGATCCACAAGCATTTTATGAGTAAGATTATTCATATATTAATTTTATTTATTGTTTTAATTTATATTAATTATTAATTTTTGGTTTTATTTATTGTACAATGATGTTTTCACGACTATACATAAGCATCCCTTATTTATCACCCCTTCTTGTCGTACTACTTTTCGTTTGCTCACCCACGTATCTCTACATGAATATAGCAGATCATCAAACGTGTTGGCCTTTAGGAGGACTTTGGCAAATATTTCTGCAGGATATCCATGTATTAGCTCTTCATGGACCCAATGGGTTAAAAATAATAATATACCATATTATAGCCAAGAATTGAAAAGGGTTTGAGCATGGCCAAGTTCTCATTATTCAAATTACCCTTGGTCATTTTTTTTTTATGGGAAATCTTGTAGCAGATGAAGTCGTGGCAAGTTTAATTTATTTCTATTTTATTAATACATTATTAATTTTTTATAAATCTAAAAGATATATGTGTTTATGTAATGTAGGGAAATGCTCAAGTTTTAAACGAAGAGTTAAACCTTCTTTGACCTGGTTTTCTTGGGATGGTATTATATATGTTATTAGCATTTCACATAAATTTGATTAACAGTAGGTGTTACATACAACATACTTATACCATTTTTTTTTATTAACTTTTCTAACACATTGAGAGTCTCAATGTGTAGTGAATAGATTGTGAAAAAAATTACAACATATTTTTTCACGAATTATTGATATTAATGACAGGTTTAACGTCCGTAGCACTATCAGCTACTATAATGTCAAACATATTAAAGATGATATATATGAAGCAAAAGCAAAAGGAAACTATTTTAGGTTGGTGACTTTGAAAACAGTGCATCCAAATAAGAGAGAATTTCGTTCCTATGATATTGCGGGAACTTTGGATAAGCAGTATATGTTAGCTGACTATCATAGTTTTGTAAAATCTGGACAACGTATAATTGTTTTTTAACTCCACATCAGTCTACAAGATTGGATACGACAACACAACCTTGTAATCGGACATAGACTTAAGCAAGAATTGATATCAATTCTACGATAGTTTTGTAATAAATATTTTTTTTACTTTTAAACGTTTTTTATTTTATATATTTTTATTTAGTTAAAATTTACTATTCGGTGACATGTGTGAAGCTATTCAATACTTGGTATCTTCAAAGAAGCTAGAAGATGAATTTGGTATGGACAATGTAGCAGTGGTGAACGGTAGAGGGAAAATTACTAGATTATGTGATGACAAAATGGGACTAGATCTTCAATTTATCCATAATTATATTGTATGTGTGTTACATCACATTTTGAACAACTACTATGGGCTCGAAATAAACCAAACTAATGATTTCAGATTGCTTATTGATGTTTCAAGGGATCCACGAGAATTTCATGAGTATGATTATTCGTATATTAATTTTTATTTATTGTTTTAATTTATATTAATTATTAACTGTTGGTTTTATTTGTTGTATAGTGATGTTTTCACGACCATACATAAGCATCCCTTATTTGTCACCCCTTCTTGTCGTACTACTTTTCGTTTGCTCACCCACGTATCTTTGCTTCAATATAGCAGATCATCAAACGTGTCGGCATTTAGGAGGACTTTGGCACAAAATTTTTCAAGATATCAATGTATTAGCTCTTCATGGACACAATAGATGAAAAATAATAATAGACCAAATTAAAGCCAATATTTGAAAAGGGTTTTGGCATGGCCAAGTTCTCATTATTCAAATTACCCTTAGTCATTTTTTTTCTTCATGGGGAATCTTGTAGCTCATGATGTCGTGGCAAGTTTAATTTATTTATGTTTTATTTATACATTATATTTTTTTTATAAATCTTAAAGATGTATGTGTTAATGTAATGTAGAGAAATGCTCAAGTTTTAGACGAAGAGTTAAACCTTGTTTCGCTCGGTTTTCTTGGGATGGTATTCTATATGCTACTAGCATTTCACATAAATTTGATTAACCGTAAGTGTTACAGACAACATACTTATGCCTTTTTTTTTTATTAACTTTTCTAACACATTGAGAGTCTCAATGTGCAGTGGATAGATTGCAAAAAAAATTACTATATATTTTTTATGAATTATGGATATTAATGACAGGTTTAACGTTCGTAAGACTATCAGCTACTATAATGTCAAACATATTAAAGACAGTATATATGAAGTTGAAGCAAAAGGAAACTATTTTAGGTTGATGACTTTGAAAACAATGCATCTAAATAATAGAGAATTTCGTTCCTATGATATTGCGGGATCTTTGGATAAGGAGTATGTGTTAGCTGCCTATCATAGTTTTGTAAAATCTGGATAACGCATAATTGTTTTTTAACTCCACATCAGCCTACAAGATTGGATACCACAACACCAACTTGTAATCAGACATAGACTTAACAAAGAATTGATATCAATTCTACGGTATTTTTGTAATAGATATTTTATTTACTTTTTAAAGTTTTCTTATTTTATATATTTTGATATAGTTAATATTTCCTATCCAGTGGCATGTTTGAAGCTATTCAATACTTGGTATCATCAAAGAAGCTAGAAGATGGATTTGGTATGGATAATGTAGTAGTGGTGAACGGTAAATGGAAAATTACAAGATTATGTGATGAATATATTGATTACTACTCAAAAAGTGCTATTTGATAGCCTATAATTAATCCTTTTAAACACTTTTGAGTAGTAGTTTAGGCCTTTTAACTCAATTGGCATGTTAAGGATCCTTTAAAGCAATTTTGATCACTTTGTGTAAGTTTTGGTGTTTTTGTTAGTATTTTGATCACCAAAGCAAGTCAAGGCTGAGGAGAGCTATGAGGAATCTTGGGCAAAGCTTAGAAGTCATTTGCCAAGAGTGAATCCGGATTGCAAGGAGAAAAAGCAAAGAGAATCTGCCATAAAGCATATTCTTGATGACAGTCGTAGCAGCCACTTTTGGAGCACTTTATGAAGTCCAAATGATGCATGCTATATACCATTTCAAAGATCAGGAAGTCAACAATCCAATGCTTCAAACGGTGTGCAATTCGGAGTTGAAACGAAGAAGTTTCAGCCATTACAAGCCAATCACTCCGAGCTGAAGTAGGCATTTTGCAAAGTGTTGCGAAATCACCCTTTTGTTGCGAAGTGATTTCGCAGCATTTTTGTACAGTAAGGTGTTTCTCCTTCTGACGATGCATGATTTATGCCGCGAGAAGGGAGCTGGGAACCTCAAGGTGGAAGCCAACTTTGCGGCCCTGTGAAGATAGCTTGGTGTTGCGAAAATATTTCGCAGCCCTCTTGAGTGTCTGCGAAATCTCGCAGACACCATTTTTCTCCTGCGAAATGGTTCCTGAAGCCTCCCGAAGTTTGCTACCGACATTGGGAGATATTTTCCATTAGATTTTTGTTGTCTAAATCCCAAAATACTCCTTGTAAACCACCAATTACATGATTCCTTAGTTTTTAAGTTAGTAAAAAGACTAAATATCTATGTAATAATTAGTTTTATATTATGTTCATATATATACCTCTCGGGAGCCTGTTCTCAGAGAGGAGTTCCTTCTGTAAACGTTTGGGTAAGCAAGTAAAGGTCTTTTCTTTCTACTACCTTACCTTCTCACTTTGTATTTTTATTTTATTTCTAAGTTATGAATTCTCTGAGGAGTTTTCCCCAAAGAATGAGTAACTAAACCTCTAATTCCTTGGAGCTAAGGTTGCCGGGGAAGGTTCCAAGTGCAAGAATGCAAAGCTTTGTGGTTTTAGCTATTAATGAAGAGGAAGTGAAATCCTTTAATGATTTCTATGTTTTTAGTTAACTTAAAACACCTTGGAGTCACCTAGGCCAACACTTGGTAAGGCAAGTGATTTCCAACCATGGAAATGCACTAGTTTACCCCTTGCGAGCCTCTGGTAGGTGACTTCAGGGTAGGATTTTCTAGAATAGCCAACACTTGGTAAGCTTTTGGATTCCTAGGAGGCATCCATTAGTTATCTCTTGCGAGCTTGTGACGGGTAATCCAAGGTTAAAGATCACCTTGAATGGTTAAGGCTTAGTGAGAGGCTTAAACCATTGCAAGTTGCATCAGTGAGAGAATTAAAGTGAAATCTAATTGAAGGAGTCTCTGTACATCACCGGTTAGAGAATTGACTATATGTTGAATCTCTAATACGAGGAAATGAACCATCTGACCAAAGCCGTGTCTTTTGCATGAGGAACCACCCCAGTGAACCTAACTCTCCAAGGAATGTTTTTCTTCCTAAATTATTCCAAACTTCTGTTATGTTAGTTAGTTTAAGTCTAAACTTTTACCAATCAAAGTTTGTGTTTTACTTCTTAAGCTAACCATGAAATGAAACAAGCCAATTCACTTGGAATTGGTATCATTGATTGCTTGTTAATCATTCCCAGTGAACGATCCTAGAGCCACTATACTATAGTAGCTTTTTCTTTGCTACCCTAGTGTATGGAACAATAGGTAATAAATTTTGTTGATTACTCCCTCAATCAAGGAGCACCAGCTGAACACAAATCAGCTGAGACACCAATTGGGCACGAATCATATATGGGACTAGATCTTTAGTTTATCAATCATAATATTGCACGTGTGTTACACGACATTTTGAACACTTGCTATGGGCTCGAAATAAATCAAACTAATGATGTCATATTTCTTATTGATGTTTTAAGGGATCCACGAGCATTTCATGAGTAACATTATTCATATATTAATTTTTATTTATTGTTTTAATTTATATTAATTATTAATTGTTGGTTTTATTTAGTTTACAGTGATGTTTTCACTACCATACATATGCATCCCTTATTTATCACCCCTTCTTGTCGTATTACTTTTCGTTTGTTCGTCCGTGTATCTCTGCTTCAATATAACATATCATCAAACGTGTTGTCCTTTAGGAAGACTTTGGCACATATTTCTGCAGGATATCCATGTATTAGCTCTTCATGGACCCACTGGGTTAAAAATAATAATAGACCAAATTATAGCCAAGAATTGAAAAGGGTTTTGGCATGGCCAAGTTCTTATTATTCAACTTACCCTTTGTCATTTTTTGTTTTCATAGGAAATCTTGTAGCTCATGATGCCAGAGCAAGTTTAATTTATTTCTGTTTTATTTATACATTATTATTTTTTTTATAAATCTAAAAGATATATGTGTTGATGTAATGTAGGGAAATGCTCAAGTTTTAGACGAATAGTTAAACCTTCTTTTGCTTAGGTTTTTTTGGGATGGTAGTCCATATGGTACTATCATTTCACATAAATTTGATTAATAGAAAGTGTTGCATTCAACATACTTATGCCATTTTTTTTTATCAACTTTTCTAACACCTTGAGAGTCTCAATGTGCCATGGATAGATTGTGAAAAAAATTATTATATATTTTTTTATGAATGAGTGATATTAATGACTAGTTTAACGTTTGTAGCACTATCAGCTACTATAATGTCAGACATATTAAAGACAATATGTATGAAGCAGAAGCAAAAGGAAACTATTTTAGGTTGGTGACTTTGAAAACAGTGCATCCAAACGACAGAGAATTTCGTTCCTATGATATTGTGGGAATTTTGGTTAAGCGGTATGTGTTAGCTGGCTATCATAGTTTTGTAAAATCAGGACAACGTATAATTGTTTTTTAACTCCACATCAACCTACAAGATTGGATACGACAACACAAACTTGTAATCAAACATAGACTTAAGCAAGAATTTATATCAATTCTACGGTATTTTTGTAATAAATATTTTATTTACCTTTTCATGTTTTTTTATTTTATATATTTTTATTTAGTTAATATTTCCTATTCGGTGACATGTTTGAAGCTATTCAATACTTGGTATCATCAAAGAAGCTGGAAGATGGATTTGGTATGGATAATGTAGGAGTGGTGAACGATAGAGGAAAAATCACAAGGTCATGTGATGACAATATGGGACTAGATCTTCAATTTAACCATAATAATATTGCACGTGTCTTGCACAACTTTTTGAATGACTGCTATGGGCTCGAAATGAATCAAACTAATGATTTCATATTGCTTATTGATGTTTTAAGGGATCCACGAGCATTTCATGAGTAAGATTATTCATATATTAATTTTTATTTATTGTTTGAATTTATATTAATTATTAATTGTT
Source organism: Vitis x labruscana x Vitis vinifera (assembly GCA_008326845.1). Lineage (NCBI taxonomy): Eukaryota > Viridiplantae > Streptophyta > Magnoliopsida > Vitales > Vitaceae > Vitis > Vitis x labruscana x Vitis vinifera. Next base: position 778,146 of record BKBX01004980.1, on the reverse strand, counting down.
GATTTTATTTGTTGTACCGTGATGTTTTTACGACCATACATAAGCATCCCTTATTTATGACCCCTTCTTACTGTACTACTTTTCGTTTGCTCGCCCATGTAACTCTTTTTCAATATAGCATACTGTAGACCCCCATTTTGGGGCTCGGTTTCATGCACTTTCATGCAGCTTGTTTTGCCAAGCGTCGCAACCCCAGGAGACCACATGGCGTCTTTTAATTGGCTGCTATGGAATCAGATATTGCTTTTTGAAGAGCTATCAGGAGGCGACACCTGGAAGAGGATATGCAGGGGGCGTTCAGAGTCTGTTAGAGGGGGAGCGTCTCCTGAAGGTGGTTGTCTGCTGCAGAGATTGTTGGAAGGGCAAATCCGGGAGAGAAAAGAGATATAGGCAGTGTGGTTGTTTTTAGAGAAGGTTGCAGAGATCTTTAGAGGGGGGAGCTTTTGTTTGGTTTTTCTGGCAGAGAGGGCGAGAACGAGAGAAAAAGAACAGGGAAGTTTGAGGTCGGAGCAGAGAGGTGAGTTTTTGGAGAGCTTAGAGGAGACATTAGAGCTTTAAGGGAGGAGATTTTAGCTTGAGAGAAGAAGGAACTCAGGCATTTGGAAGACGAGTCTAGGGTAACAAGGAAGAAAAGGAAATCTGAGAGGGCAGTTCCAGGTACGTTTGATGTAGTTTTTTTATCATTTCCACTCAGGACTCTGTTTTCTTTGATCTTCTATCTTTTTTTTTTTTCTATGGTTATCTCTGATTTTCTGAGCATTGGGTGATTGTTTGAGCATGTGATGACGTATTACTTTTCTCTTACATTGTTTATCTGAATATGGCTCACTCTTATGATGGAATTTTGTTGATGCTTTCATCTTGATATTTGTTATGACTTGTCTTGTTGCACCACTGGTTGGGGAACCCTTGATTTCAACATGAAAGGGGATCCCACTATGGCTCTGCTCACCTTATCTATTGGGTTTTAAGTAAGTTGTGTTTTGTCTTGCTCTCTCACCTCTATTTCCGGTGCCTCAACCCATATCTCTGCTCTCTGGTTCATATTTTTTTATCTGCTCTGGATGATCGTTTGCCTGTTCTGACCTGTGCTTGAGAATGAGAGGGCTGCACGTTAGCTTACTACCTCAAATCTGTGACCTTAGTGGACAAGACATATGCCTGGTTTACATCAGCCGCTACTCTAGCTGTTGGGTTTGCCATTGATACAGAAAGCTATATTCTCCTTTGGTGGCAGCGAGGGTAAAACGGGGTGGGGCTCCATTGGGACATGCCATGTGTGGATGTTCTCACATGTCTATATTATGCTCCTCACAATTTCCAGGTGTGGCTTTAAGCCTGTTTTATTCCTTGTCATAATAGCAAGTGAAAGAGATCATAATGAAGGAGATTTGACCATGAAATAATCCAGAGAACCAGAATTCAAGAGTTAGGGATGCCATGAGAGGTATTAATGGTTTACGGAACTCAAAAGCTCTTCGGTAACCTCTCATCCTCTCACTCAGAATCTCTGTTCCTCGGGTCTAAGCCATGACCAGCGAGAGAGAGATACGCAGACAATAGAGATGTGGCAATTCTTCTCTACTGCATCGACTAATGAAGGGTCCTCAGGCACTGGTGAGGCAGAGATTAAAGCCGCCATGGGACTATCTGGGCATGGTTTCAACTCTGTTTGTATTATAAGGATTTCCTAACTCGATCACACATAGTTAAAGCTCAGGATGGTATGAAGGCTACATTGGGATGCATGACTGAAGATGACTGTGGATAGTGACACCTAGATGTCGACTGAACAGCTTGTATCCTCATCCTTCTTGTTTGCTCTAGACCTTGCAGGACCATTATAGCCTCTTCATGAACCCGAGGCAATAACAGTGAGAATACACTAAGGTGTCGTGAAAGGTGTGCTCATGGCATAAACTTATCATCTCTCTCAATGCGATCTGCTGGAAATCGGTCAGCCGATGTATCTACTTCAGGTTCTTCATTTGATGCTCGGCAAATCTGGAGAGTTATTGAGGAGAACAAAGACCTTGACAGTCCTGCCTACAAGGCAAGGACGACTACTGTTCACCATGAAGAAATTGTTAGTGAAAAATGTTTGCATATTTTGCCTCAAATGAAGATTGGTGTCAAATTAGTGAAGATTGTGAGAACTGGTGCCATCCTTTGCTTTGGAAAGAAACTTTCTATGAAGGAAAGCTTGTGAAATAGGACCGGTTAAACCTCGTGTCATTCATGGGCCTTACCGTTGTGGAGTTTCTGATGTCTAGCCTTGATGTGGGCCCAATAACAAATCAAGTTGCAGGGTTTCATCATAATGCCATCAGTCTTGATTGCTGCATTTCAGTTATCATTTGAGGACCATTACAAGATAATATTGCAGCCATGGTTCGTCAGTATGACTTAAATATGACCTCCTCAATGCATGAGTTCGTCATGCCCATTATATCCATCATCACGCCCACCTTTTCACATCCATGTCATACCCCTCATGTCCACACCGATATTCACCCCTCTTAGCCGCACCACCTTTTCTCTCACTAACCTCTACATACCCATTAAGCCACTCCACTAAATCCATTTCACTCAACCCCATACCATCATACCCATCCGTCCTACCTATCTTCCTCTCACCACCATATACTTCCTTCAATAATCATATCCATGAATACCCATCTTCCGCAACTCTAACCTCTATACCCATCCTATCCACATGTTTTTCACTACACACCCATCCTACCATGACCATGTGAGGTGCTGTCTGAGCTAAGATGTGGAGTGCTTGTGAAGAAGGGCAAGAATACGGGTGCAAGTTAATGAAATTGATGCTGATCAAGATGACATCATTGAGTTCCCTGAGCTTTTGAATAATGGCATGCAATATGAAAGAGTTGTTTGAAACTTGGATGAGGACGGGTAAAGAGGCTGCATACTGACGGAAAGAAAGGTCCAAATGAGAACCGTCTTTGGAGCTGTGTTCACCCCTCCTGTTCAGCATTTATAGGCGCACCACCACAGGAATTCGGCGTTTGCTGGAGGAAACACCTTTTCATACAGAATGCATCTCTTATATGGATCTAAAGTTATTGTGCATGGGGACCTTCTTTCGGAAAGTTCTTGGAGCTTAGCCTTTCAAACCATGCAATTGCTAATTGTGTTGCAACTTGTGGTCATTCTTTACAAAGGGACTGCCTCTGTTTCTATGGGTTTGGGAGTATGGTTGCATTCTTTCACTACTCCCCCATTGATATTCTGTCTGTCCATTTGTCCTCAACAATGCTTGAATTCAATGGCTAGGTTCAACAAGAGTGGATAAGAAAAGAGGCTTCAGAGCTTTCGGGTAAAATTGTAAAATCCATTTGCCTATTTGCACAGTTTTAAGGCTAGAAGAAGGCAAGGAACGTATCATTGTTGGAACTCTGTACAAGCACATGAAACTTAAACCATGCAGTCTTGATGAGCACTCTAAGGAGAAATTTGTGGCCTCGCTTGTCAAGCCTCATAACTTTATGCACTTAGATGATAGTTTGGTGCTGGAGGATGAGAGTGGAAGAGTTAAACTTGGCGGAACAATGCTCTTACTAGTCTGCATGGAAAAGAAACCAGTGCCGGTGAATTTTTGGTACAAGATATTCTGGACGCTGACCTACCACCACAGATAGGGCTGCCACTAAAATCAAGGGAGGACAAGACATCTAAGAGATGAGAAGGAACAAGGTACTACAGCAGAGATAGTTCGTGTTGTAATTGTTGGGAATTCTTTTGCAGTTTCGTGTGGATTTCTGAATGGACAGAATTTAGCTTCGAATGATCAGTCAAGGTTGTTCGAACCAATTAAAAAAGCTGGATATTTTGTTGACTCAGATCGCTGCAGGCCAGAGACGATATTATAGCTTGAATCTGTTTCGATTCAGCAGCTTGTGTAGCAACAAAACAGCTCCTTGCTTGCTCTATTAGGTCCAACTGGAAACAAATTGAAGAGTAAGGGTGCTACTTTAATCCTCAAAGCATCGGAAGGATACCAAGCACAGTTCGGCAAGATCAGTTGCAAGCAATCATGGATCTGACCTACTAAACATCAATGGTGATTCCACATGAGATGAGAGAGGTTGCCAAGGTAACAAGAGGGGAGTTCATTGCAGATGCAATCATACAGTTCAACGTGTAGAATCAGTTGCATCCCAAGTCAGCCTATGTGACATCAATTTGCAAGGGGATTGATGCTGAATATGGTATGCTGCCCAATGATGAATGTTTAACTGCTTTGGAGATAGGAAGCAGTGAAGACATGCATGATCCTTTGGCAACATTTCTGTTGATTCTAGGTTGATATGGCTAGAGCTTGGTTGAACTTCTGGGTCGTCCGCAAGGTCGTCTTAACAAAATATCCCAGGCTGCGTTGAAGTTGCAGAAAGTGAATAAAAGCTTCCGAATAAGAAAATAGTTGGCTGATTGTGCAATCCTTGTGGAACAGAGATGACGAAAAATGTTGGATTTCGCTAAATTCGTTGGGATTAATGCAAGTCCTCGGGTTATGAGTTCAATGGGAAACATAGTTGGTGGAGGCAACATGGGGTGGAACATCAACTTTGGCAGAGGATCATCTATGATGAGCACTTCTACAGGTGATTTCTATGCTAGGAAATTCCTATCTTACCACTAGAGGTCCATCATCTCAAGGCGGGTCCCAATATTCAATAATCTGAACTCGAAGGGAATGTTGAAGGACGTGAACTCCAATGGAAATTCCTCATTTGACATCAATGGTTTATCTCAGCCAACAAGTTGATCACCAGCAGTTGCGTGTTTAATACTGTGGTTCAGTGGCCAGTTCATTCGCACCCCAGGCCCATTCTCTTTCCTCAAGCACGACCTGTTTTGCATGGCCACCTTTGGCATGCAACTCAAGAGCCACGTGTCAGTTTCCTTTTCTCCAATCCCCTTGGGTTTAGAAAATAATTCTTCCCGACTTCATTTTGTAATTCCAAATTATGTTTCTTTTTCTTAAATAACTTCAAATCTTCAAAGTTTTCATCCTTAGAATCTTTAGGTTCCGCAAGACTCATTTTCAATAAAATTTGGTTGTCATTTTCCCTCCGGCAAGCCACTTTTGCATTTTCTTTGTTTTTAAAATGTTTTAAAAATAAGTATGAATTAAATTCCGTAATTCCAAATAATGGAATTTATGGAATTAATTCATGCAAAAATAAATGGGCTTTGGTGGGGGCCCAACATCAAATAAATTTTGAATGAAATATCATGCGTGCTATTGGTGCTTCTTTATCTGTTTTGGTGACATGAGTGACATACTTTATGTTCATTACTATGCACTAATCTCATTTTGTGATAGCACGTTGCCGTTTGCTGATCAGGTACGCATCCACTTCCACTTCAGTTATCCTCTATTGCATATTCTGATACTCATATGTGCATGATTGATTCGAGTATTTATTGATTTTCTCATTGATTGCCATGTCAGCTTCATCTCATTAGTAGAGACCTGACTTTAGGGACTTAGAGGGGTGCTACGGTCTTTACCGTACCTTCCCGATAAGTAACCTGACCCTCGAACCCGATCCGGTTTTCACAGACCGCCTTTTCCAAAATAAGGAGTCACACTTAGGGTTTTTCTTTCTTATTTTGTTTACCCTTTAAAAATAAAACAAAAATAAGTGGTGACTCCAAGTCATTTTCAAATAATCAATAAAAATCATTTTTCAAATAAAAATTCGAGCTCGCCATCGAGTGGGAAACGCATTGAGCCGAAATGCGGGGTCCACACATACCATCAAACGTGTTGGCCTTTAAGAGGACTTTGGCACATATTTAAGTAGGATATCCATGTATTAGCTCTTCATGGACCCAATGGGTGAAAAATAATAATAGAGCAAATTATAGCCAAGAATTGAAAAGGGTTTTGGCATGGCCAAGTTCTCATTATTCAAATTACCCTTGGTCATTTTTTTTTTCTTCATGGGGAATTGATTACTACCAAAAAGTGCTATTTTGTAGACCTAATTATAATGGTTTTAAGCACCTTTGAGTAGTAATCATATTCATTTAACCCAATTAATTCATTAAGGTCCTTAGTAATTGGTTTTAACCATTTTGTGGCAAGTTTACATGTTTTTATCAGCTTATGAATCGATTCAAGCATGCCAAATGATGGAGGAGCTACTTGGACAAGTTAAAGCAAGGATTTTGAAAGTTTACAGGCTTGAATTTCAAGTGGAAACACGAGCACAAACGAACCAAGCTTTGGAGCTCCATAGCCCTTTGCCAAAGTCGTTCAAAGTATGCAAGGAAAGAACAATGGAGAAGAGGAAAACAGAGTGAAAAAAATAGAGGACAGAAGCTTCAGTCTTCTTTCGCACTTTTGGAGTACTTCCCGAATTCCATTTTCTACATGCTATATACCATTTCAAAGCTCAGGAAGTCAAGAATCCAACGCTTCAAACCGTGTACAATTTGGAGCTGAAATGAGGAATATATGGCCTTCGGAAGACAACTGCATCAAGCCATGGGAACACCATTTCGCAAGGAGATTTTCTTCATGGTGCGAAATTTGGCCATTTCGCACCATGAAGACCCACCTTGAGAAATTTTGCAAGGTGGCTTTTCACCTTGCGAAATTTGGACCCTTCATCTTTCCCCTTGCGAAAATGCCTTTGAAATCCTCTGTTTCTCCACGCACGCACCACCGACTTCCCAGATATTTTTAGCTTGATATTTTCTCGTGTAAATTCCTTTTGTAACCTTGTATTCAGCCGACATAAGGCTTTATCTTGTAATTTTTCTATATATAGAGGTGCACAAAACCTCCAAAAATAGGAGATTGGGGTGATCGATTCTCTGTACATTAACTTAGAAATATATAAAGCTCTGTTTTTCTCTCTTCTCCTGTTCTTCCCCATTTCTATTTTCTTAGTAGCCAAACAGCCTCTGAGGGCTTTTCCTCAGAGGATGATTGGCTAAAAATTTTAGTTTCTCAAAGTATGGATGTTATGTGATGGCTTGGATGCAATCCCATGGAAATTTCTCGCACCTGGAAGGTAAGGTAGTCGTTTTTCATTAATGGTTCATTAATGCAAAGTTTGGTTTTTATTTCCTTTGGACAACTTCCAACGGCCAATACTTGATAAGCTTTTGGATTTCTATCCATTAGTTATCTCCTACGAGCTATTGGAAGGTGAGGTTTTCAATTCCAAGTTTTGCATTAATCCGTTAGAACCAATTTCAATGGCCATTGAAAGGTGAGTTTATCACCTGGAATGACTTTGAGTTGCCAATATTTGGTAAGCTTTTGGCTTTAAACCATTAGTTATCTCTTACGAGCCATTCAAAGGAAGTCTAAGGTGAATAACCATTGATGAAATTCACTACCATCTGTTTTGCCATTTTAAAGGATTAAAACTTGATTTGCTAAATCCATACTGGTTCGGGAAGCAAGCATCACCATAGTTGCAACCCCAACGCGAGGAGCCTATCCTGAGATTTCCAATTTGCATAAGAGCCAGAGCATAGCTATCCTATCTTTGAGAAACTTGTTTTTACACCCTTTCATTTTAAGTCTTTAATGTTAGCTTAGATTAGTTTAAATCTTTCTAAAACATTTACATCTTCTTTTAAAGCTAACATCCATAAGAAAATCACCTATTTTCCTAATTTGAATATCACTTGTGTTTGCGAAAACCCTTCCCAGTGAACGATCCTAGAACCACTATGCTATAGTAGCTTGGCTACTTTAGTAATAGTATTCAAGGTATAAATTTTGTTGATACGCCTTTAAAGCTAAGCTACCATGAGTCGAATCAAATGGCGCCGTTTAGAGCTCTCTCGTCTCTCTTTTCTCTTTACTATTTTATTTTCTTAGTAGCCAAACAGCCTCTGAGGGCTTTTCCTCAAAGGATGATTGGCTAAAACTTTTAGTTTCTCAAAGTATGGATGTTATGTGATGGCTTGGATGCAATCCCATGGAAATTTCTCGCACCCGGAAGGTAAGGTAGACGTTTTTCATTAAAGGTTCATTAAGGCAAAGTTTGGTTTTTTATTTCCTTTGGACAACTTCCAACGGCCAATACTTGATAAGCTTTTGGATTTCTATCCATTAGTTATCTCCTACGAGCTATTGGAAGGTGAGGTTTTCAATTCCAAGTTTTGCATTAATCCGTTAGAACCAATTTCAATGGCCATTGAAAGGTGAGTTTATCACCTAGAATGACTTTGAGTTGCCAATATTTGGTAAGCTTTTGGCTTTAGACCATTAGTTATCTCTTACGAGCCATTCAAAGGAAGTCTAAGGTGAATAACCATTGATGAAATTCACTACCATCTGTTTTGCCATTTTAAAGGATTAAAACTTGATTTGCTAAATCCATACTGGTTCGGGAAGCAAGCATCACCATAGTTGCAACCCTAACGCGAGGAGCCTATCCTGAGATTTCCAATTTGCATAAGAGCCAGAGCATAGCTATCCCATCTTTGAGAAACTTGTTCTTACACCCTTTCATTTTAGTCTTTAATGTTAGCTTAGATTAGTTTAAATCTTTCTAAAACATTTACATCTTCTTTTAAAGCTAACATCCATAAGAAAATCATCTATTTTCCTAATTTGAATATCACTAGTGTTTGTGAAAACCCTTCCCAGTGAACGATACTAGAACCACTATGCTATAGTAGCTTGGCTACTTTAGTAATAGTATTTAAGGTATAAATTTTGTTGATACGCCTTTAAAGCTAAGCTACCATGAGTCGAATCAGTGATTAATCAGGCTAGTTTCTTTTGTGACGAGAACCAAGCACAACAAGGTTGTGACCGATCATATAGATGTTGTGCATGTCGAAAACAAAACTAAGCTTTCGTGTTAAATCAGACTAGGTGTGGTATGTGACAAAAACCAGACAGGACACCGACGTGACCAATTATACAAGTGTGTTCTATACCAAAAATGATATTTAATTATCATGATCTATAGGATTAGGTGTCGTCTATGACAAAAACATGACATGGCAATGATGTGACCGATCATAGAGGTGCGGTCTACGTTGAAAACGATACTAAAATTTCATGATCGATCAAATGGGGTGTCGATTGTGACGAAAACTAGGTAGGACAACTACGTGACTAATAGTACAGATGTGATCTACACCAAAAAAGAAACTGAGTTATCATGATTGATCAAACTGGGTTTGGTCTGTGATGAAAGTCAAACAAGATAACGATGTGACTAATCGTATAAGTCTAGTCTACACCAAAATCGAAACTAATTTGTCAAGACCTATCCAATTAGGTGCATTCAGTGATGAAAACCAGACAGGACAATGATGTGACTAATCATATAGGTGTGATCTACGACGAAAAAAAAATTGAGTTTTCATGACCTATCAAACCGGGTGCCATCTGTGACGAAAACCAAATAGGTCAATAACCTGACCGATCATATAGGTGCAATTTATGTGAAAACAATACTAAACTTAATGGCTAATCGAATCGGGTGCCAATTGTGATAAAACTAGATAGAAAAACTACGTGACTAATCATATAATATGATCTATGCTAAAAACAAAAATTGATCTATCGTGACTGATTGGATCAAGTATGGTCTATGATGAAAACTAGATAGGGCAACGACGTGACCAATCATATAGGTTTGGTCTAAGCTAAAATTGACTTAAACTATCGGGATCTATCTAATCGAGTGCAATTTGTGAGGAAAACCAATAGGACAACGATGTGCCTAATCGTACAAGTGTAGTCTACATCGAAAATGATACTAAGCGATCATGACTAACCTACCGGGTGCGGTTTATGATGAAAACTAGACAAGACAATGATGTGACTGAACAAACAAGTGTGGTCTATGTTGAAAACGATATTGAATTGTTGTGACCAATTGAATCGTGTGTCTTTTGTGATAAAAACCAAATAGGATAACTATGCGACTTATCATAAAGATGTGGTCTACACCAAAAATGAAATTGAGCTGCCGTGACCTATCGAATCGAGTCTGGTCTATGCCGAAAACAAAACTCAACTGTCAAGACCTATCCAACCTTATGCGGTCTATGATGAAAACCAGACAGGACAACAATGTGATCGATTATACTGGTGTGGTCTACATTGAAAATAAGACTAAGTTGTCATGACCGATCAAAACAAGTGCCATTTGTGATAAACAGGATAATGATGTGATCGATTGTATAGGTCTAGTCTACGTTAAAACCGAATTTGAATTACTGGGACCTATCTGACCGTTTGTGGTCTGTGATGAAAACCATATAGGACAACGATGAGACTGATTGTATAAGTGTTATCTACATCAAAAATGAAACTAGCCTACCGTGTCTCATTGAACTGCATGTCGTCTATGATGAAAACTAGACAGGACTACGATGTGACCAATCTATAGGTCTGGTCTACCTCGAAAGTGAACTATTAGGACCTATCTAACCAATTGTGGTTTGTGATGAAAACTAGATAGGACAACAACATGACCGATCATACAGGTGCGATCTATGTCGAAAATGAAACTGAGTTATCGTGATCGATCAGATCGGGTGCCGTCTGTGATGAAAACCACATAGGGCAACTACGTGACTAATCATAAGATGAGGTCTACACCAAAAATGAAACTAAGTTGTTATGACCGATCAAACCATGTTTAGTCTGTAATGAAAACCAGATAAAACAATGACATTACCAATTGTATAAGTGTGGTTTATACTAAAACTGAAAATAAACTATCGGGACCTATCTAACCGGGTGCGGTTTGTGATGAAAACCAGATAGGACAACAATGTCACCAATCATACAGGTGCGATCTACATTGAAAGTGAAACTAAGTGGTCATGACCAAACTACCAGGTATAGTCTATGACGAAAACCAAATAGGACAATGAGTGATCGAACAGACAGGTGTGGTCTACATCAAAAATCAAATTGGACTATTAGGACCTATCTGATCCAGTGCAGTATGTGATGAAAACCAGTTAGGACAACGATTGACTGATTATATAGGTGCGGTCTATGACGAAAACGATACTGAATTGCCATGACTAATTGAATTGGCTGTAGTCTATTTCCAAAACTAGATAGGACAATGACGTGACTGATCATATAGGTGCGATCTACATCGAAGACAAAACTGAGTTGTTGTGATTGATTGGATTGGGTGGAGTCTATCATGACAACCATACATAACAATGACATTATCGATCATACAAGTGTAGTTTACATCGAAAATAAAATTGAGTTATCGTGATCGATTAGACCGGGTGTGATCTATTATGAAAACTAGACAGGACAACGATATGATCGACCATATAGATGTAGCCTACGTAGAAAATGAAATTGAGTTGTCGCGATCAATAAGGCTTGGTGTGGTCTATGATTAAAACCAGTCAAGATAGTGATGTGATCGATCGTAGAGGTCTGGACTACATCGGAATGAAAATTAAATTGACGAGATCTATTTGATCGAGTGCAGTTTGTGATGAAAACCAAACAGGACAATGATGTAACCGATTGTACAAATGCGATCTACATCGAAAAGGAAATCGAGCTATGATGATCGATTAGATCGAGTATGCTTTGTGAAAGAAACTTAATAGAACAATGATGTGACCAATCGTATAGGTCTGGTCTATGCCGAAACCGAAACTGAATTGTTGGGACCTATAAGACCGGATGTGGTTTGTGATGAAAACTAGACAAGACAACGACATGATCGATCATGCAAGTGTGTTCTACGTTAAAAACGATATTGAATTATTATGACTAATCGAACCGGGTATTGTCTGTGACAAAAATTAGATAGGATAATGACGTGACTAATTGTATAAGTGCGTTTCATATCGAAAATGATATTGAACTTTGTGATTGATAGGATCAAGTGTAGTATGTGACGAAAATCAGACAGGACAACGATATGACCAATCAAATCAAGTGCCCACTTTGACGAAAACGAGATAGGACAACTATGTGATTGGTCATACATATACGATCTACGCTGAAAACAAAATTGGGCTATTGTGACTAATCTGACTGCACACTATCTATTATGAAAACCAGTTAGGACAACGACATGACTAATCATATGGGTTTGGTTTACGTCAAAATCAAAATTGAACTGTCGGGACCAATCGAACCAGGTGTCGTCTGTGATGAAAACTAAATAGGACAACAACATGACTGATCATATAGGTCTGGTCTACATTGAAACAGAAACTGAACTATCAGGACCTATCTAATCGGGTACGATTTGTGATGAAAAGTAGACATGATCGATCATATAGGTGCGTTTATGCGAAAAACAAAACTGAACTATCGTGACTAATTAAACTAGGTGTTGTCAGAGATGAAAATGGGATAAGACAATGACGTTATCGATCTTACAAGTGTGGTATAAACCAAAAATGATACTAAACTTTCGTAAATGATCGAATTATGTATTGACTATGATGAAAACCTGATAAGATAACTATGTGACTAATTAATAGATAAGGTTTACGCCGAAAACAAAATTAAGCTATTATGATTGATCAGACTGAGATTGGTTTATGACAGAAACCAAACAAGATAATGACTACACTGATCATATAGGTCTAGTCTACATCGAAACTAAAATGGAACTTTCGAGACCTACTAACCGAGTGCGGTTTATGATGAAAACCAGACAAGACAACGATGTGATCAATCGTACAAATTCGATCTACGCTGGAAATGAAATCGAGTTACGATGACCAATTAGACAGGGTATGATCTGTGATGAAACTTGATAGGACAACAATGCGATTGATTGTATAGGTTTGGTCTACGTCAAAACGAAAATTGAATTGTCGGGACCTATTTGATCGAGTGTAGTTTGTGATGAAAACTAGTCAGGACAACAAGGTGACCAATTTTATTGGTGCAGTCTACGTCGAAAACAAAATTGAGTTGTCATGACCAATCGGATGGAGTGCCATTTGTGATGAAAACCAAAATGCATAATGACATGACTGATCATACAAGTGAGGTCTACGTCGAAAATGATATTGAACTGTTATGATTGATCGGATCAGGTGCTAACTATGATGAAAACTAGATAGGACAACTACATAACTAATCATACAGATGTGGTCTACACCAAAAATGAAGCTGAGTTGTCGTTATCGATTGAATTGGGTCTGGTTGGTGACAAAAACCAAACAGGACAACAATGTGATCGATCGCATAAGTTTGGTCTATGTCAAAACCGAAACTTAACTATCGGGGCCTATTAGTTCGGGTGCAATTTGTGATGAAAACTAGATAAGATAACGATATGATTGATTGTACAAATGCGTTATACGTCGAAAACAATACTGAACTATCGTGACTGATTGGATTGGGTATCATATGATAAATACTAGATAGGACAATAATGTGATCAATCATACAGGTGCATTCTATGCCGAAAATGATTCTAAACTTTCGTGATCGATCAAATCGGGTGTAGTCGGTGATGAAAATCGAACAGAAAAATGACATAACCGATTGGATCGAGTGCCAACTTTGACAAAAACCAAATAAGACAACTACGTGATTGATCATATAGATGTGATCTACACTGAAAATGAAATCAAGCTATCATGCTCGATCGAACTAGGTCTAGTGTTTTTCAAAAACTAAACAAGACAACGACGTCATTGATCATATAGGTTTGGTCTACATGGAAACTGAAATTGAACTGTTGGGACCTATTTGATTGGGTACGGTCGATGATGAAAATTAGATAGGACAATGATGTGACTGATCATATAGATGCGGTTTATGCCGAAAACAAAATCGAACAACTATGTCTGATTAGGCTGATGTGATCTGTGATGAAAACCAGATAGGACAATGATGTGACCAATCTATAAGTCTATTCTATGCCGAAACAAAAAATGAATTGTCAAGACTTATCTGATCGGGTGCGGTCTGTGATGGAAACCAAACAAGACAACGACATGATTGATTGTACAGGTGCAGTCTATGTCAAAAATGACACTGAGTTATCGTGACCCATCAAATTAGGTGCCATTTGTGCCAAAAACTAGATAAGAAAACAATGTAACGGATTGTACAGGTGTAGTATATGCCAAAAATGGTATTAAACTTTCATGACCTATCGGATCAGGTGCGATTGTGACAAAAACCAAACTAGACAATGACGTGATCGATCTTAGCGGTCTAGTTTATGCCGAAAATGAAACTGAGTTGTCTTGACCGATCAGACCGAGTGTAGTCTGGGATGAAAACCAAATAAGATAACAATGTGATCAAACATACAAGTGTGATATACATAAAAATAATACTGAACTTTTGTGACTGATTAGACTGGGTGTCGTATGTAAGGAAAACCAAATAGAACAATGATGTGATAAATTGTATAGATGTGGTTGACGTCGAAAACGAAACTGATCTACTATGTTTGATCGGATTAGGTGCATTCTATTATGAAAACCTGATAGGACATAGACATGACATACATGTGTGTTTTACACCGAAAACTAAACTAAGTTATCCTGATTGATCGAATCGAGTGCCATTTATGACAAGAACCAGAGAGGACACGACATGCCCGATCGTACATGTGTTGTCTACACCAAAAATGATATTGCACTTTTGTAATTGATTAGATCAGGTGTTGATTGTGACAAAAACTAGATACGGTCTACGTTTTAACGATATTGAACTATCATGATTGATTAGATCGAGTGTCGACTTTCACAAAAACCAGATAGGATAACTATGCGACTTGTCATATAAATGTGGTGTAAGCCGAAATTGAAATTGAGCTGCTGTGACTGATTAGATCGAGTTTGATCTGTGACAAAAACCTAACTGGACAACAATGTGATAGATCGTATAGGTCTAATCTACATCGAAACTAAAACTTAACTGTCAGGAATTATCTAACTAGGTGTCATCTATGACGAAAACAAGATAGGACAATGATGTGACTGATCGTACAAGTGCGTTCTACTTTGAAAATAATATTGAACTATCGTGACTGATCGGACCAGGTGCAGTTTCTGACAAATACCAAAGAGGAAAAATATGTGACCAATTGTATAAGTACAGTCCACGCTAAAAACAATACTGAACCTTTGTGACTGATCAGATTGAGTGTCGATTGTGACGAAAGCAAGATAGGACAACTATGTGATTGATTATGCATATGCAGTCTATGTAAAAAAAAATTGAGTTATTGCGATCAACTGGACCAGGTTTGGTCTAGGATGAAAACCAATTAGGACAATGATGTGACCTATCTAACTAGTTTAGGTCAAAACCAAAACTAAAATTTTGGGACCTATCTGACTAGGGTCGGTTTGTAATGAAAACCAAGTAGGATAATGATATGACCAATCATACAGGTGCGGTCTACACCGAAAATGAAACTAAGCTCTCATGATCGATCAAACCGGATGCGATTGTGAAGAAAACCAAACAAAACAATGACATGACCAATCGTGCAAGTGCGGTCTACGTTGAAAAAAAAACCAAGTTGTCATGATCGATCCGACCAAGTGCAACTTGTGATGATAACTAGACAAAACAACGATACGACCAAACATACATATACGGTCTATGCCAAAAATGATATTGAACATTAGTGACGAAAACTAGATAGGACAACTATGTGACTAATCGTACAGATGCACCTATGCCAAAAATGAAACTAAGCTAACATGTCAGATGGGATCGAGTTCAGTATGTGATGAAAACCAGACAAGACTAAGATGCGACCAATCTATAGCTTTGGTTTACACTAAAACTGAAACTGAACTGTTGGAACCTGTCTGACCGAGTGCGTTCTGTGATGAAAACTAGATAGGACAACATCATAACTGATAGTATAGGTGCGTTCTACGCAAAAAATGATATTGAACAATCATGATTGATTAGATCTGATGCCTTATGTGACAAAAAATAGACATGATAACGACATGACTGATCATATAGGTGTGGTCTATGTTGAAAATAATACAAAACTTTCTTGTGATGAAAACTAGATAGGACAACTACGTGACTAATCGTATAAATGTGACCAACGTGTAAAAACGAAACTGAGCTACTGTGATCGATCAAATTGGGTCGTTCTATGATGAAAACCACACAAGACAATGACGTGACTAATCATATAGGTTTGGTCTACGCCGAAATCGAAACTAAACTATTAGGACCTATTTGACTGGGTGTGGTTTGTGATTAAAACAGGAGAGGACAACGACATGATTGATTATATAAGTGCATTCAACGCTGAAAATGGAACCAAGTTGTTGTGACTGATTGTATAGATGTGTTCAATGTCAAAAATGAAACTGATCTACCGTGACCAATCAGACCGAGTACGGTATATGACGAATGTTAGGATAAAACCCTTAAAAGCATGACATGATGTAATAAATTTGGAATTCATTATTTATTTAATGATGTTCCAGTTTCACTTTAATATATCCTTATTCCATGTATTACACTTTATGAGCATTCTTGCCTATATCTTTTGCATTGTACATGACTTAGGGGCATTAGGAGTTGCACATAAGATCTAAGTCATGGGTTCCTTGTAAATAGATGACTTGTTCACAACTGGTTCATGGGTCTATGCAACCCATTAGAGGTTGTAGTGTACTATCTCCTAATTGGAGGGATGAATAGTCTTGGCTATCAAGATGGGTTTCCTATGGTGAGTGCATTAGTGTGTGTATGGTTACACATTAGACAAGACTTACGGTGAGTCATGACTTGAGGCTATCAAGTAGTCATGACCTCACCAAGCCGCTTCATTGTGTTGTCTTTTAACCTTAAGAGAATATTGAGTTGTGCTAAAATTAACAATGACTTTGACCTATGGGTGAGATTGTAAGTTGATCATATATTCCCTATGGATTGGGTCACTATTGATGGAAGCCGATAACAATAGGTATTTTCAATAGAGGCACCATGATATCTCTTGAGATTGAGACAGTGTGTCCTATTGGGTGATCCTAAGGAGGTGTGTTCGTGGAAACTATGACCATAGTAATTCCTTAAATGGAACTTGACATAGGCTCTTTGGGGGCTATGATATGTCAATTGAACACATAATAGGAGGATCTATAACTCATGGAAACTATGAACACTCAACGACGTGGCCGATCATATAGATTTGATCTATGTCGAAACTGAACTATCAATCCCTATCTAACTTGGTGCGATTTGTGATGAAAATCAGAAAGGACAATGATGTGGTCCATCGTGCAGGTGCGATCTACTCCAAAAATGAAATTGAGTTGTCATGACCAATTGGATCGAGTATCATTTGTTATAAAAACTAGATAGGACAATGATGTGGTCCATTGTACAGGTGCAATCTATGTCGAACACGATACTAAATTGTCGTGATCGATCAAATCGGGTGCCAATTGTAACGAAAACCATCTAAGATGACTACATGATTGATTCTAAAGATGCGGTCTATGTCGAAAACTAAATTAAGTTGTCGTGACCAATCGGATCGTGTGCTAACTATGAAAAAAACCAAATAGAACAACTATGTGACTGATTGTATAGATGCGGTCTATGTTAAAAATGACTGATCGAACCGGGTTGGGTCTGTGACAAAATCCATATAGGTCAACGATGTAACCGATCGTACAAGTGCAGCCTATGTTGAAAAAAATTCTAAACTATCGTGATCAATCTGATTAAGTGTCGACTATGATGAAAACTAGATAGTAAAACAACGTGGCTAATTGTATAGATGCGGGGTATGTAAAAAATGAAGCTAATTTGTTGTGATAAATAGTATAGGTTTGGTCTATGTTGAAATCAAAACTGAATTGTTTGGACCTATCTAACTTGATGCGGTCTATGAGGAAACCAGATAGAACAACAACATGACTGATCATACAGGTGTGATCTATGTCAAAAATGAAACTGAGTTGTTGGTACCGATCGATTGGGTACGATATAGAGAACTATGTGATTGATTATACAGATGCGGTCTACGCCTAAAATGAAACTAAGAAGTCATGACTGATCGAACCAGGTTTCGTCTATCATGAAAACCAGATAGGACAACAACATGACCAATCATATAGGTATGGTTTATGTTGAAAATGATACTACATTGTCGTGACCGATTGGATCGAGTGTTGTTCGTGGCAAAAGCCAAGAAAAATAATGATGTGACCAATCTATAGGTCTGGTATATACCGAAATTGATACTAAATAGTCGGCACCTATCTAACTGACTACACTTTGTGATGAAAACTAGATAGGACAACGACATGATCGATTATATAGGTGCGTTCTAGTCTAAAAATGATACTAAACTGGTCTTAACCGATTGGATCAGGCGTCTTTTATGATGAATACAAGAAATTATAATGATGTGACTGATCATACAGGTGCAATCTATGATGAAAACGATGCTAAACTTTCGTGACTGATTAGATTGGGTGCTAATTGTGATGAAAACTAGATATGACAACTATATGACTAATCGTACAGATGTGGTCCACATCGAAAATGAAACTGAGTTGTAGTGACCTATCAAACTGGGTTCGGTCTGTGATGAACACAAGACATGACAACAATGTGACATATTGTATAGGTTTGGTCTACGCTGAAACCAAAACTTAATTATTAGGACCTATCTAGTTGTGAGCCATCTGTGATGAAAACCATACAGGACAATGACATGATTGATTGTACAAGTGCGGTCTACACTAAAAAAGAAACTGAGTTCTAATGATCGAATAAACCGAGTGCTATCTATGACAAAAATCAAATAGGACAATGATATGATTGATTGTACAGGAGTAGTCTACATCAAAAACGATATTGACCTGTCATGACCGATCAAATTAGATGCTAATTGTGACAAAAACCAAATAGGATAACTACGTGATTGATCGAACAATGCGGTCTATGCTGAAAACGAAAGTGGCTACCGTGACTGATCGGACTGGGTCCGGTCTATGATGAAAACAAGACACAACAATGATGTAACCAATCATATAGGTTTACTCTACGCCAAAACCAAAATTGAATTATCGGAACCTAAGTGACGGGGTATGATCTATGATGAAACTAGATAGGACAATAATGTGACAATCATATAGGTGCGGTCTATATCGAAAATGAAAATCGAACAAGACAACGACATGATGGCTTGTACAAGTGCGGTGTACACCAAAAATGATACTGAGTTATCGTGACTGATTGGACCACGTGCTAATTGTGATAAAAACCATATATGGCAACTACGTGACTGATCGCACAGATACGGTCTACTCCAAATATGAAACTGAACTATTATGACTGATTGGATCAGGTATGATCAATGACAAAAACTAGATTGGACAACAATATGATTGAT
The DNA here is from genome assembly GCA_008326845.1 of Vitis x labruscana x Vitis vinifera. Taxonomy (NCBI): domain Eukaryota; kingdom Viridiplantae; phylum Streptophyta; class Magnoliopsida; order Vitales; family Vitaceae; genus Vitis; species Vitis x labruscana x Vitis vinifera. The sequence goes on along the minus strand of BKBX01004980.1, from coordinate 758,767 downwards.
CATATAGGTCTTATCTATGTTGAAATCAAAATTGAACTGTAGGGACCTATATGACCGGGTGCTGTTTGTGATGAAAACTAGATAAGTACAAGGATGTGATCGATCGTACAGGTGCGGTTTACGTCAAATACAAAATTAGGTTATCATTATAAATCAGATCGGGTGTCGTATGTGATGAAAACTAGGTAGGATAATGATGCGACTCATGGTAGCTTAGCTTTAAAGGCGTATCAACAAAATTTATACCTTGAATACTATTACTAAAGTAGCCAAGCTACTATAGCATAGTGGTTCTAGGATCGTTCACTGGGAAGGGTTTTCGCAAACACAAGTGATATTCAAATTAGGAAAATAGGTGATTTTCTTATGGATGTTAGCTTTAAAAGAAGATGTAAATGTTTTAGAAATATTTAAACTAATCTAAGCTAACATTAAAGACTAAAATGAAAGGGTGTAAAAACAAGTTTCTCAAAGATAGGATAGCTATGCTCTGGCTCTTATGCAAATTGGAAATCTCAGGATAGGCTCCTCGCGTTGGGGTTGCAACTATGGTGATGCTTGCTTCCCGAACCAGTATGGATTTAGCAAATCAAGTTTTAATCCTTTAAAATGGCAAAACAGATGGTAGTGAATTTCATCAATGGTTATTCACCTTAGACTTCCTTTGAATGGCTCGTAAGAGATAACTAATGGTCTAAAGCTAAAAGCTTACCAAATATTGGTAACTCAACGTTATTCCAGGTGATAAACTCACCTTTCAATGGCCATTGAAATTGGTTCTAACGGATTAATGCAAAACTTGGAATTGAAAACCTCACCTTCCAATAGCTCGTAGGAGATAACTAATGGATAGAAATCCAAAAGCTTATCAAGTATTGGCCATTGGAAGTTGTCCAAAGGAAATAAAAACCAAACTTTGCATTAATGAACCTTTAATGAAAAACGTCTACCTTACCTTCCGGGTGCGAGAAATTTCCATGGGATTGCATCCAAGCCATCACATAACATCCATACTTTGAGAAACTAAAAGTTTTAGCCAATCATCCTCTGAGGAAAAGCCCTCAGAGGCTGTTTGGCTACTAAGAAAATAGAAATGGGGAAGAACAGGAGAAGAGAGAAAAACAGAGCTTTATATATTTCTAAGTTAATGTACAGAGGATCGATCCCCCAATTCCCCCCCCATCTCTTTTGGAGGTGTTGTGCACCTCTATATATAGCAAAATTACAAGATAAAGCCTTATGTCGGCTGAATACAAGGTTACAAAAGGAATTTACACGAGAAAATATCAAGCTAAAAATATCTGGGAAGTCGGTGGTGCGTGCGTGGAGAAACAGAGGATTTCAAAGGCATTTTCGCAAGGGGAAAGATGAAGGGTCCAAATTTCGCAAGGTGAAAAGCCACCTTGCAAAATTTCTCAAGGTGGGTCTTCATGGTGCGAAATGGCCAAATTTCGCACCATGAAGAAAATCTCCTTGCGAAATGGTGTTCCCATGGCTTGATGCAGTTGTCTTCCGAAGGCCATATATTCCTCATTTCAGCTCCAAATTGTACACGGTTTGAAGCGTTGGATTCTTGACTTCCTGAGCTTTGAAATGGTATATAGCATGTAGAAAATGGAATTCGGGAAGTACTCCAAAAGTGCGAAAGAAGACTGAAGCTTCTGTCCTCTATTTTTTTCACTCTGTTTTCCTCTTCTCCATTGTTCTTTCCTTGCATACTTTGAACGACTTTGGCAAAGGGCTATGGAGCTCCAAAGCTTGGTTCGTTTGTGCTCGTGTTTCCACTTGAAATTCAAGCCTGTAAACTTTCAAAATCCTTGCTTTAACTTGTCCAAGTAGCTCCTCCATCATTTGGCATGCTTGAATCGATTCATAAGCTGATAAAAACATGTAAACTTGCCACAAAATGGTTAAAACCAATTACTAAGGACCTTAATGAATTAATTGGGTTAAATGAATATGATTACTACTCAAAGGTGCTTAAAACCATTATAATTAGGTCTACAAAATAGCACTTTTTGGTAGTAATCAATTACTACTCAAAAAGTGCTTTTTGATAGCTTGGAATTAACTCTTTTAAACACTTTTGAGTAGTAGTTATTGCCTTTTAACCCAATTAACATATTAAGGACCTTTACAATCCATTCTAATAAAATTGTGTTAAGTTTTGGTGTTTTGATAGCTTTTTGATCACCAAAGCAATCCGAGTTTGAGGAGAGTTATTTGGAATCCATGGCAAAGCAATGGAAAGCTCAGAAACATGAAGAACCAAAGCTTTGAAGTCCTTTGCCATAAGCAAATGAGGAATGCAAGGAGGGGAAACAAAGAGAAATCTGCCATGAAGCATTCTTGATAACAGTCATGTCAACCATTTTTGGAGCACTTCCTGAAGTCCAATTTATTCATTCTATATGTCGTTTTGAAGCTCAGGAAGTTAAAAATCCAATGCTTCAAACGGTGAGCAATTCGGAGTTGAAATGAAGGAGTTACAGCCATTGCAATCCGATCACTCCAAACTGAAGGAAGAATTTTGCACAGCGCTGCGAAATCACTCTTTTGTTGCGAAATGATTTCGCAGCCTTTTTGTACAGTGCTATGGATTTCCCCCTGAAGTTTCCGGTCACATTGGAAGCCGAACACCGCAAGCTGAAAGACCACTTCACAGCGTTGCGAAGTCAGCCGTTTGCTGCGAAGAGATTTCGCAGCCCTTTTTGTGCATCTGCGAAATCTCGCAGACCTCGTTTACACCTGCGAAATGGTCCTTAGTGCTTCCCGATATTTACGACCGACACTTGGAGATATTTTTCATCAAATTTTTGTTGTCTAAATCCCAAAATTCTCCTTGTAAGCCACCAATTATAAGATTCCTTAGCTTTTAAGTTAGGAAAAAGAGTAAATATCCATGTAATGATTAGTATTGTAATTTTTCATATAAATTGCTTCTTGAGAGCTTGTTCTCAAGGAGACGACCCTTTTGTAAAAGTTTGAAAGAAAGTAAAATACAGAGCTTTGTTCTGCCTTACCTTCTCACTTTGATTGTATTGTTTTTATTTACTAGTTATGAATTCTCTGAGGAAGTTTCCCCAGAGTATGAGTAACTAAACCTTTAGTTCCTTGGAGTTAAGGTTGTCGGGAAAGGTTCCAAGTGCATAAATATATAGCTTTGTGGTTTCAGTCATGAATGAAGAGTAAGTATTACCCTTTTGTGATTTCTATATGTTTTTAGTTAACTTAAAACGCCTTGGAGTCACCTGGGCCAACACTTGGTAAGGCAAGTGATCTCCGTCCATGGAGATGCACTAGTTTACCCCTTGCGAGCCTCTGGGAGGTGACTTGAAGGTAGGATTTTCTAGAATTGCCAACACTTGGTAAGCTTTTGGACTCCAAGGAGACATCCATTAGTTATCTCTTGCGAGCTTTTGACGGGTAATCCAAGGTTAAAGATCACCTTGAATGGCAAGTGCTAGGTGAGAGGTATGAGCCATTGCAAGGTGCATCAGTGAGAGGGATTTAGTGTTTGAACCCATTAATGGGAAGCATCTGTACAGCACCGGTTGGAGAAGGAACTATATGTTAATTCTCTAATGCGAGGAAAAGAAACAAGTGACCGGAACTCCCTTTTTGTATGAGGAATCTGAGCCTAGTGATCTGAAACTCCAAGAAACATTTTTCTTTGTAAGTAAAATCAGTTACTATTTTTGGTTAGTTTAAATCTAAACCTTTTTCATTCAAACATCTTTATGTTTTCTTTTAAAGCTAACCTTGAAATGAAAAGACACCAATTCAGCTTTGAATTAATATCATTTGCAAAGTGAAAACCCATCCTAGTGAACGATCCTAGAGCCACTATGCTATAGTAGCTTTGTCTTTGCTACCCTAGTATATGGTGTAATAGGTTATAAATTTTGTTGATTACTCCCTCAATCAAGGAGCACCAGCTGGACACGAATCAGCTGAGACACCAATTGGGCACGAATCAAATGGCGCCGTTGCCGGGGACCGACCCCGAATCAAATGGTGTCGTTGCCACTGCCGCTGCTAGGGACGAATCAAACACTTGATGCTAAACTGCTTCTGAAAGTCATCATTTCAATTCAAAGCATTCAAATACAATAGTCTTTAAAATCAAGGTCTATACAGATAGCACAAACATAATATCACATTAAGAAAACAAACACAAAATCTAAATACAAACTCCCACTATACTAGCACGTCATCAATGTGTACAACACCCATGCGTGTGACATGCTCATGATATACTTTGGGTGGCAAACCCTTAGTGAGCGGATCCGCAATCATGGAGTTTGTGCCTATGTGTTCAATCGATACTTGAAGACTCAGAACTCTTTATTTCACAACCAAGAACTTACTGTCAACGTGTTTGGACTTTGATGAACTTCGGTTATTCTTAGAGTATAGTTCTACGGCCTTATTATCACAGTTGATTCTCAATAGTTTCTCAATCCCATCAACAATTCGTAACTGAGTGATAAAATTCCGCAGCCATATCCCATGGTTTGATGCCTCGTAACATGTTATGAACTCTGTCTCCATGGTGGAAGAAGCAATAAGTGTTTGTTTAACACTTTTCCATGAAACTGCTCCTCCAGCTAACATGAAGATGTAACTTGAAGTGGATCTCCTGCTGTCAAGACATCCCATGAAATCGGAGTCTAAATATCCCACGATCTCTAAATGACTGGACCTACGATATGTGAGCATATAATTTTTAGTTCTTTGTAAATACTGCATAACTCCTTTTGCCTTTTTCCAGTGATCCATACTTGGGTTACTCAAATATCTGCCTAACATTCCAACAATGTACACAATATCCGAACACATACAAACTTGTGTATACATGAGACTTCCTACTGCCGAGGCATAAGGAAACTTTTCCATATCCTTCTTCTCAAGTTCATTTTTCGGACATTGGTGCAAACTAAATTTATCGCCTTTTGCCATAGGCGTGTCTCCTGGTGCACAATTGCTCATGCTAAATCTACTCAACACCTTATCGATGTAGGCCTTTTGTGATAGCCCAAGTATACCTTTTGAACGATCCCTATAGATCTGTATACCCAGCACAAAAGATGCATTACCAAGATCCTTCATGTCAAATTTACTAGATAGAAATCGCTTGGTTTCATGCAAAAGTTCCACATCACTACTTGCAAGTAGAATATCATCTACATATAGCACCAAGATAATGAATTTGCTCCCACTGAACTTGAGATATATGCATTGATCAACGATGTTCTCCTTAAAACCAAATGAAGTAATTGATCACCTAATCAAACTTTTGATACCATTTTCGGGATGCTTGCTTTAAACCATATATGGACCTTTTTAATTTGCATACAAGTTGCTTTGAATCATTAGACTCAAAGTTTTATGGTTGCACCATGTCTATTGTCTCATCAATGTTACCATTAAGAAACACAGATTTAACGTCCATTTGATGCAGCTCTAAATCATAATGAGCTACAAGTGCCATGATGATTCTAAAAGAGTCATTTGACGAAACCGGTGAAAAGGTCTCCTTATAATCAATGCCTTCCTTTTGAGTGAAACCTTTTGCGACTAGGCATGCCTTATGCCTAATAATGTTACCTTTTGAATCCCGAAAAATCCATTTACAACCAATTGGTTTTACACCTTTAGGCAACTCTATTAGGTCCCAAACACCATTGTCTTTCATTGATTTCATCTCATCCTTCATGGCTTCTATCCACTTTTCAGAGTCAAAACTTTGTTTGACTTGACTAACTGAAATTGGATCGTCTTCCAGACCCATGTCAAACTCATGTTCTTGGAGATATACAACATAATCATTTGAAATTGTACTTCTCATTTCTCTAGTAGATCTCCTCAGTGACACTTGTACTTGAGGTTCTTGAGGTTGTTGAGTTACCTCTTCATGAACTTGAACTGGTTCCATAACTTGAGTAGGAGGAATCTCGGGTGTGTCTTCAATTTCTGTTACTGACTGTACATTCTGAATAGTGTTATCAAACATAATATAACCATGTCCAATCGTAATAATAGGAATATTAACAGATTCCTCTTCAAAGACCACCTTTCTTAATGGTTCTCTCCCACTTAACTCAACATCCTCAATAAATTTAGCATTGCCCATTTCAAAAAAGGATCTAGTTGAAGGGTCATAAAACTTGAAACCTCTCGACCTTTTAGAATACCCTACAAAGTAGTAGCTCACTGTTCTGGAGTCCAATTTCTTTTCATTTGGCTTGTAAGGCCTAGCTTTAGGTGGACAACCCTAGACATGCAAGTACCTAATACTAGGTTTCTTGCTAACTCATATGGGGTTTTGGCTACTACCTTGCTTGGGACTCTATTCAAAATGTAAACTGCAGTTTTGATAGCTTCACCTCAAAGTGATTCTGGTAAGGTGGAATGACTGATCATACTTCTTACCATATCTTTAAGAGTACGGTTTCACCTCTCTGCTACACCATTTTGGCTTGGAGTCCCCTGCATGATGTATTGAGGAACGATACCACACTCCATCAAATATTTGGCGAATGGCCCTAGACGTTGTTCACCGGATCCGTCATATCTACCATAATATTCACCTCCACGATCAGATCTGACGACCTTTATTTTCTTGCTTAGTTGGTTCTCAACTTCAGCTTTAAAATTCTTGAACATATCCAATGACTTAGACTTCTCATGAATCAAATAAAGATAGCCATAGCGTGAGTAATCGTCAATGAAAGGGATAAAATATTGTTGTCCATTCCAAGAAGGAGTAGGAAATGGACCACAAATGTCCGTATGTATCAATTCCAAGATGTTACCACACCTATTGGCATCATTTTCCTCATATTTGTTTGTTTACCCTTAATACACTGTATATAGACTTGAAAGTTTGAAAAATCAAGTGGATCAAGAATTCCTTCTGACACAAGCCTTTGAATACGTTGATTTGAAATATGACCTAAATGCCTGTGCCATAACATTGATGAATTCTCATTTGTTAATTTTCGCTTAATGCCATAAGTACTTGAATGCAAGGTTTCATTTCCATTAAAGGCCTTTATATTCAATTTGTATAATTTGTCTATTAGACTACCTATACCAATAACATTTGAATTTAGATAAAGACTAATCATTCCATTTCTAAATAAACAATAATATCCAAATTTGTCCAGACATAAAACATAAATTAAATTCCATTTAAATGACGGTACTACAAAAGTCTCTTCTAAATCCAAAGTACATCCAGAGTCTAAATATAATCTAAAAATACCAATAGCCTTGACTACAACCTTGCTGCCATTTCCCATATAGATGTATCTTTCACCATTAGTTGGCATTCGGCTCCTTAGGCAACCCTACATCGTGACACTTATGTGAGTAGTTGCACCCGTATCAAAGTGTCAATAGGCACTATAGCTAAATTAATTTATGAACAAACAAAGTTGAGAAGTGTACCTTTCTTTTCATGCCAAGTAGCGTATTTGGTACATGTCTTCTTCATATGACTAGCCTTCTATCAAAAGAAACAAGTGATCTCCTTATCTTGTTTCTTCTGCACCTTTTTCTTTAATGTTCCAGAAAATGCAGTTTGTTTTCCTTTATTATCCATCTTTCTTTTCTTGCTGATACCAAATCCCTGAGATGTGGAAGCCAAGTGAGCACTTTCTATCTTTTCTTGTTTCAATTTCTTCTCCTCTTGTACACATTGAGCAATAAGCTCATTCAAAGTCCATTTTTCCTTTTGTGTGTTGTAACTGATTTTGAATGGACTGAATTGTGTAGGTAGTGAGATCAAAACCAAGACCAAGACCAAGAACAAGTGCACGAGTAGGTCTTCCGACAATTCTAATTTTAGTGCCTTGCGTCTAGTCACAAGATTAGACATTTCCATTATGTACTCCCTTATATTCTCTTTTCCTTCGTATCGCATGGAGACAAGCTTACTAAGAATAGTGTTTGTCTCAACCTTTTCGTTTGCAGTGAATTGGTTTGCTATCTGGTCCAAGAATGTCTTAGCTCGGGTTTCCTTGGGCATTGCACCCCTTATAGATTCTAGAATTGAGTGCTTCATTATTATTAGACTCATGCGATTGGATCGCTCCCATTTTTCTATAGTAAACCTTTGCTCAGCAGTGCTAACACTAGTAAGGTCTAAAGGGCAATCCTCTCTTAATGCATAGTCTAAATCCATGCACCCGAGCACAATTATAATGTGCTCCTTCCATTTCTTGAAGTTTGTGCCATTAAGCACAAGAATGTTATTAACATTTGCAGATATAGAAAATGTTCAATTCATAATAATAAAGCTCACAATCAGTCACATAAACATCATACAAGATACCTAGCACAAACATTAATATTTAGTCTTTGGACAAAAATATCCACTTGTAATTGGTATCATTTTCAAAATTAATTTATAAATATTGACAATAAAACCGAAGCAATATGTCTGTCTTTGGACTGACATATAGCATACAAGATATACTTAATATGTCAGATATTTATGGCTACTTTATTTATTATTACATTAAAATTAATAATCTTTCTTTGGGCCGATTATTTTATATAATAATAATAATAATAATATGTTAACATATTATAAAATAAATAAATTATATAATATAGGTCACTTTGGCAACAAATATACATAATTCATTTATTTTAAAATATTAAACACAAATATAGCAAAAAATTAATTTAATTAAAATTATTTATTTATTTATTTATTTATGCATAAACCCATGTATATATATATAGGCCTTGATACCAATTGATGGGAGAAAAATGGGCAAATACCGGAGCAAAACGGAGTGGAATGGAGTGTAGTGAAGTGACGGCATTTGCCATTCAGACTTGTATTTTTTTTGTGGGTGGACGATAGATTAGGGGGGTGCGCGGTATGATTCGAGGGTATTTTTGGCCCAATATTTTTTGTAAAGGGAATGGTCATGGACAATTGGGCTTTGGCCCAAATTTTTTTTTTTTTTTTATTCTTTATTCATTGTAGCCGCGTCATCCACGAAGCCAAAACGACGTCGATGCAATCATCCAACGTCGCCGGCAGCGGTACAACACTGCTAAACGACCCCAAGACGGAGGTCATCTTCTCTATTTGTCAACGACGCCAAGAGCGACGTTGCAAGGAGCCTGCAATAACGCCTAAAAATGGTGTTTTTCACCAACGTGAGATGGTGCTTGAACGTCACTTGAACCGCATCTGGAAAGGACACCTGAACGACGTTTGGAACGGGGCCTAGAATGACGCCAAAACAACGTCCCTTTTGAAATCCTGAATGGTCCCCTAAATGGCTTCCTAACGGCGCCTAGAACAACTCCTATAGTGCCCAAAAAATGTCGTCGTTCCAACGACACCGTGTGCTTCTCAACGGCGTCAAATGGCACCTGAATTGAGTCCTTTTGAACGCCTGAATGACGTCTTTTGAACGCCTGTAATGGCGCCCTAAACAGAGGACGCCAACTTGAATGCCTGAAACGACGCCAAACGGTGCCTTTTCTGACCACCAGATAGGCGCCAAAACGGTGCCCCTCATCGGCGTCGTAAGCGTCGCCCCCGTCACTAGTAGCGTGTCTAACTCCAAATCACGTCGGGTTCAATACCCATTTTTTAATTATTTTACTGGCCCAGATTTTCTGTTGTTTCCCTTGGATCATTTGTTTGTGTTTAAAAAAAATGTTTTGGTGAAAATGGGAACCGCAAAAACGCTCTGATACCAATTGTCTGAATCTTTTAAATTCTCTATGATCACCCAAACACAAATACAGGATATATGTATATATATATCAATTCATTTAAAACATGCCTTCTTCCACTTTGGAACATACCCGAGTCCATTATGCATTTTGTTGAAGAGGTACGGATCTTCTAAGGTTGTAGAGGGCACCACATTTCTCTGTATTCTCTTGCAATGGGATAGAGATAGAATGAGTTCAATTCTATTAAAAAAGATGTGATATAAGAACAGACACTTTTCCTTATATTTATGTACCCTTTATGCTTTAAGGACCATATCCTTTGGACTATTAGGTCTCGAGTCTTAGGCCCATCATCTAAGACCCGTGATGGCATTGGACTCTACACATAAGGTGGCCCATAATTTAGAAAACCAATACAAAACAAATACGGTAAAGGCAAATAGCTTAGTCATGAACCATTATTAAATATGTGAGTCAATATCTTAACATGGACACCTTAGTAAGATTGGTAAGGTAGTCAAAAATTTCAATTTCCTATGTATCTGTTACTCCTTTGATCCCCAATTTATTTTACTACCTTTTTTTCTTTCTTTTTTTTGTCTTTTTTTGCATCATAGATGATAGTGAGGGGAAAAAAAACGAAAGAAATGACAGACTTTTTATCTTAAAAAATATTGTTTTCCTTCTTTTACAAAAAGTGAGGATGATTATTTCATCCCTCTAAATTGAATATCTATCCATGCTTTTTTAAAATTTTTTACAATTTCAAAGACTGGATCAGAGAGTTAGTATCAAAACCTCGAGTTCGCTAAAGATCAAGGAAGATAGCGATAGCAGAAATAGAAGCGAAAGCAAAGAAAGAAAAGAAATATCTGAAATGAAGAAAACATTGAAAAGCCATATGATAGTGGCAACACTCATAGCAATCGTAACCTTCGCGGCAGGTTTCACACTGCCTGGTGGTTACATTCATAACAAGAGCAACGACTAGGGCATGGCAGTCTTATCGCTCCCTACCAATGGCACCAATGGCAAGGATCGATACATGGCATTTGCAGTAAGGGAAAATTTTGAAAGTTTTGTAATGGAAGATAGCATAGCCATGGTATTTTCTGTGTGCTATTGGTATTTATTTCCTTGCCGTAGTCCCTAAGAATCACAAGAACACCCTCGTGGCATTCTTATTTTACAGTTATATGCTAACTGTCAGCCCCTTAGACACTTGATTCAAACCCGGAGAAATAGGCCTCATGGGTAGGCCTTGCACCCATGAGAGCCTAGGCTGAAAGCAAGGAAGGCCTGGAGGTTTGGTGGTTCAAACCCCAAGAGCTAAGTGTGGGGATCGCGGACGAGTCAAGCGTGCACCGCGCGCATACCGCGAGCGAGCCAGACGCGCACCGCGCGCACACCACGGGCGAGCCAGACGCGCACCGCGCGCGCACCACGGGCGAGCCAGACGTGCACCGCGGGCGAGCCAGACGCACACCGCGCGCGCACGACGGACGAGTCAAACGCGCACCGCACGCGCACCATGGGAGAGCCAGCCACGCACCGTGCGCGCATCATGAAGGCACTTGGGCCATGGAGTGTGATAACCCGACTCTTGGTAGCTTGGCATGTAAGGGTATCAACAAAATTTATACCTAAGGTCCTTACACTAAAGTAGCAAAGCTACTATAGCATAGTGGCTCTAGGATCGAACACTGGGAAGGGTTTTTACTTTAACTGGTGAAGTTCGGAGGATGGAGTGAACTTTTCTTAATAAAAATTAGGTTAAGATGAAAACATAAAAAGATGAAAGTGTTGTAAACTAAACTAACATGCAAATAGGTTAAAAGATAGAAAAATAAGTTTCTCAAAGCTTTGGATAGCCATGCTTAACTCACGGTGTAAAAATGGAGATTTTGGAACTTTTCACCTCGAGTTGGGGAAGCAACTCAGGTGATGCTTACTTCCCGAACCGGTATGTGTTTAACAACTGAGTTTTAGTCCTTCAAAACTTACAAAAAGGGTAGCTGAACCTCATAAATGCTCTTTTAATGATATAGGTCATCTCCTCGACTTGCAATACAATGGCTCGTAGGAGATAACTAATGAACGTCAGTGGATCTAACAATAAGAATCCACTGAGACCAAAAGGTTATCAAGTATTGGCCATTCAAAGCAAGTCAGAGGGATTAAAAGCTTTACTTTGAATGAAAACATTTATGACGCTCAGCTACTTACATTCATGGCTTGGAAATCTCCATCCTGACACGGGAGCTTCACATGACATCCATTACTTCAAGAAACTAAAAGGTTTTAGCCTCTCATCCTTGGGGATTTCATCCTCCAAGGATGTTTGGCTACTAAGAAAATAGAAAATAGTAGAGAGAAAAAGAAAGCAAAAGGTACTCTGTATTTCACTAAGTGTAATAATTACATAAGTTGGTCTCCTGGGGAAAGTTCCCCGACGTCCATAAAATGAAAATTACAAAACAATATATAACAGGTTGTTTACCCCTGTATTCTTGCTTAACAACTAAGGAATCATCTAATTGGTGGATTACAAGGAGAGAATTGGGATTTAGACAACAAATATCTGAAGCAAAATATCCAAAAACGTTGGTCGCAAATATCTGGAAGCACTCAGGAGAATTTCGCAGGCGCACAAAATGGCTGCGAAATTTCGCAGCCGAAGGCTGATTTCGCAGCCAAAGGCTGATTTCGCAGCCCTGCGAAATTGGCCTTCAGCTTGGAGTGATCTACTTCCATTGGCTCTAACTTCTTCATTTCAACTCTGATTTGCGAACCGTTTGAAGCATTGGATTGTTGACTTCCCGATCTTCGAAACGACATAAAGCATGCATAAATTGGACTTCAGGAAGTACTCCAAAAGTGGCTGAAATTACTGTCATCAAGGATGCTTCAAGGTAGATTCTCTCTTTACTTCTCCTCCTTGCATTCCGGATTGGTTATGGCAAAGGACTTTAAGGCTTCAAAGCTCTGATTCTTCATGTTTCTGAGCTTTCCACTGCTTTGCCATGGATTCCAAATAACTCTCCTCCATCTTGGATTGCCTTGGTGATCAAATTACTAACAAAAACACCAAAACTTACACAAAGTGATTAGAAGTGATTGCAAAGGTCCTTAATATGTTAATTGGGTTAAAAGGCAATAATTACTACTCAAAAGTGTTTAAAAGAGTTAATTACAAGCTATCAAATAGCCCTTTTTGAGTAGTAATCACTCCCCCCAACCGACATATTGCTAGTCCCTTAGCAATGAAGGAGAGAAAAATAAAAATAAACATTACTATAATTTACAACATCATGCTGATCAAAAAACAATTCTCAAGTGGCATGATGATCTAACTCTCACATGGAACATTAAAGAAATAAAACTCAAACTTCAACAAGAGTTATCAAATAACTTGTCTAATCACAATTCATAAAGAGAAGGCATTATGCAAATTTAAGCTTTAAAAGAGTTTCCACTCCCAAAGGGTCAAACCTTACTCTTCCACAAAAATCTAAGTGTTATTTATTAGCTTCCGAATATAGTATGTTGAACTAATCTCTCCCCCCAACCTAGTTTTTTTTCAAAGCTTAGCAAACTGATCAACCTCCAATAGGCTAAGAACGCACCTCTTTTCTCACAATTTTTTTTTCATTGTAGGAGTACAAGGCTTAAAGGTATTCTTTTCTAAATTGTCCATGTAACGGGGGTCCATCGATGACTCCCAACCAATTAAGGTTTAGGGCATCAAGCTTTAAGGATCTTTCAACCACTAACTCCTCGGATTTTACCCCAGACTTTTAAGAATGAAATTTTAATACCCAAGCACCTACAGTATGTTAGACTCCACCTATCCACCCTTGTAACGAGCATTGAGGTCGGTGACTCCCAACCAATGAAGGCTTAGGGCACCAGGTTTTAAAGATTTTCACCATATACCCCTCGGACCTTGCTCGGGTTTCAAGGCAAGCAAACATTTTTCTTTTTTTCTTTTTTTATTCTTTCTTATTTTTTTTCAAAGACTCATTGGCCTTTTATAAGGTGTCCCAACACTATTAAATGAGGTCAAAGGTACCAAGTCTAAAATTTTCTAAGTCAAGAGGGAAATAGTTTTTCATCTTATGATCGGAACCTATTGTGCACAGTGTGTGAATAGCTTAAAGTGGAAGAACTAAGCTTGAATTCAATAGAAGTTTCAACAATTCATCAACTTTAGTAAGCATAATACAATTCTAAGTCAAGTACAAAGACAAAAATTCAATTTCTCCCGTTTTATTTTTGAGAATTTCTCCTTAATAACCATGGAGAGTAGAATAAAGACTTTTAAAAATTTTAAAAATTAAACAAAAACAACTAAATTACCAAAATAACTTAGCATTATTAACAATACTTACTTCCTCAACTCTCCCCCAAACCAAGCTAAACATTGTCCTCAATGTGACAAAAGCGATTGAACAATAGGAAGGAAGTGATGCCTCCTGAGTGGTATGAAGTTCAAGTAGAATAGGAGAACCCACATGCTTAAAAAAAAAACAATAAAAGATATGAGTAGAGGAATTAAAATAATATAATGCTAAGTGTGCTAAAAAATGCTAGAGATTTGTATTACTTGATGACAGTACAATTTTATATCAAAAACAAGCAATACAACCAATCCCACTATATAATACCAAAAAGATGGGATTTCATAATGGAAATACATAAAGTAAAGTATGTAAATGATCAGAAATGGGGAGGATGATGCTGGTAAGCTGATGGCTCAGGTAGATGTCTCTGCATCTTCAGTAGCCGGCTCATGAGGGGCATGGGGCTCTGTGGTCTCTGAGTGGGGTACTGCAGTGGTAGGGGTGAGATGCTCAGTCGCTGATGGAAGACCCAGATGGTGCTGCAGCTGCCTCAAGATGGCAGTGTGTTGAGTCTGGGTGGTCAAAATCTGTTCCTGCTGAGAACGAATAGCTGACATCTCCTGAGCAAGGCTGCTCTGAGTCACGATCAGTGTCTACAATGTGTGACATAGATCTCTATACTCTAAAAAGGGTATGGCCATCCTAGGCTCGGCTGAAGTAGAGGGTTCTGATGTAGTTGGAATAACTGGAGGGTCGCTGTGGGTGGCAAGAAAAGCAGAGGGTATACCCTCATGTATGGGCTCTGTAGATGCTCTCCTGGCAGCTGGTATCTCAGCTGGCTGTGGAAGCTCTAGATGCTCTACTCTATATGTTGTCATATTGGTCCACTTGTCGAGAGTGAATACCTCTCGGCATATACGTCTACGCTCCAGCTGAGGGTCTAATGGATACCCCAGATGCTCCAAAATTTGGCATAGCAATCTTGGGAAAAGAAGTGGAATAGCATCCGCTCGCAGCAGCTTCTTCCTATGCACCTTCTCTTCAAAGTAGAGAAGGGCAGCCATAATCAGATGGTGAGGGCCAAAGAAATATCCCTCTGATATCCTGAACAGAGCCTCTAGCAGAACTCCTCTCCTCTGCACCCAATGCTGAAGTGGATAAATGTTGTGGCGCAGGAGTGCATCAATGAAGAACATGCTCGGAGGAAGTTCCTTCCTCAACAGATATGGATTTGTGGATGTTCATCTGGACAAAATATGAACCATTTCAAGCTGGGAAGGATTAGTCCATACTTGGTAATCCTCTAGACGGGCTAGCTCATATGGAATATGCAGGGCCTCTGCTATGTGGCGAGCTCCTAAAATACCATGACGTCCGTCAATGGTGAAATGGATAAGAGTAGGATCTCTGACCTGATTAGTAGTCATGGATTGATAGAAGTCCATTGCTACTCGGGGATAGAAAAAATCCCTGAGGGTCAGCAAATGCTCCATGCGATATCTGTGCAGTAGATGGAATGAGTCTACGAGTTCTGGCTGAAGCCTGAAGATGGCTGTGTCAAAACACAACTCAGAGTGAAATGGTCGAGACCGACAATCCAAATTCCCCTCAATGGGCGGCTGAGCGACCATCAGACGCTTGATCAGCACCTCAGGAGCTATCCCTGAGGGAATTTGAGACTCTGTAAGTGGCGGTTGCGACGGCTGAGGCTCCGCCGGAGGTCCTGAAGACAGCACCGGAGACGGCTCTGGAGAGAGCTCTGGAGACTGCTCCGTTAAGTCAATTGGCTCTGAATCTACTACCATGGCTTTCTTTTGCATGGGACGGCCACCTAACCTGGTCTGATAACGCCTCGTCGAAGGACTCAACGGCGCGGGTTCAGCCGGAGGTGGGGCGGCTACTTGTCGCGGAGGCTCTGATGTGGAGCCTTGAACAGGCGCCTCTCGCGCGACTCTCTTGCGGCTGGACGAAAATGATGACTTTTCTCCTCTGGTTCGCGCCATAGCGGACTGAAGAAAATGGCTGGTGGCTCGCGTGGCTTCGGGCTCAGGTGAGAGAGCGAACGGACGGTTGCTCTGGTGTTCTTCCTTTTTGAAACCTTTTGGCAGCTCAAATGACCGGTTTTTATAAAAAATAAAGGAATATCAAGGGTCGTTTTGATTTTCGCAGAGGAAGGCCGATTTCGCAGCAAAAGGTCGTTTTCGCAACAAAAGGCCATTTTCGCAGCCCATTTCGCATATGCGAAATGGGGAGAACTATGCTGCGAAAGGGCACTCGTGTGCCAAGAGGGTGCTTCGGAATTGCGCAAATTTTCTCAGAGAGGGGCCTAAGGCTACGAAATGATTTCACAGCAAAGTGGCGATTTTGTAGAGGCTTCTTTTAGGCTACGAAATCTTGCAGACCCCTGTTTTTCCCTTGTTTTACACTCTTTCTTGCTCCAAATGACTTTCCTTTAATTTCTTTGCAATTCCTCCTACATGAGATCATTCAAAAAGACTAAGTTACATATAAATACACAACTTAAGACCAAAAATTAAAATCAAAAGAATTGATAAAGCTTTGAAATTAACATATTTAACAAAATTATGGACTTTGGTGAAACCAAGTCCATCTAACCTTATTTGATTAGGCTTTCTGTGGCTCAAGGAGGTTGATTTCCTCCTTTTCTGGTTTGAATGGCTCAATGAATGGCTTGAGACGATGACCATTGACCTTGAAAATGTCAGTGCTTTTGGAATTCAGTAATTCCACCACTCCATTGGGATGCACTTGGTGAATAATGAAAGGGCCTATCCACCTTGACTTGAGCTTCCCTGGAAAGACATGGAGTCTTGAATCATAAAGCAAGACTCTTTGTCCTTTATGGAATTCTTTGTTGGAGATTAATTGATCATGCCACCTCTTCATCCTCTATTTTGCAACTTTGGAATTGATGTAAGCATCATTTCTTAATTCCTCCATCTCATTAAGGTTTAAGCATCTCTTTGCCCCAGCTCTGATCAAGTCCATGTTTAACTTCTTGATTGCCCACCAAGCTTTATATTCAACTTCCACAGGGAGGTGGCATGCTTTGCCATAGACGAGACGATAGGGGGACATGCCAAGAATAGTCTTATAAGCTGTTCTATATGCCCATAATGAATCATGCAGCTTAATAGACCAATCTTTTCTGCTTGTAATCACCACTTTCATCAGTATGTTTTTTATTTCCCTGTTTGCTAGCTCTACTTACCCGGAAGTTTGAGGATGATAAGGTGTAGCTACCTTATGCTTCACTCCATACTTGGCTAATAGGGTTTCAAAAGGTTTGTTGCAAAAATGAGTACCTCCATCACTAATTATGGCCTTGGGCACCCCAAATCTTGAGAAGATGTTCTCCTTAAGAAACTTGAGAACCATCCTGTGATCATTGTGTTTAGAGGGGATTGCCTCAACCCATTTAGAAACATAGTCCACCCCCACCAAGATATAAGAATTACCAAAAGATATTGGGAAAGGTCCCATGAAGTCAATACCCCAAACATCAAAGAGATCAACTATTAGGATGGGGTTCATGGGCATTTGATTTCTTTTTGTTAGCTTCCCAAGCCTTTGGCATCTATCACAACTCCTACACATGATGTGGGCATCTTTGAAAAGTGATGGCCAAGTAAACCTTGATTGCAACACCTTCATGGTTGTTTTCTGAGAGGCAAAGTGGCCTCCACATGCATTCTCATGGCAATGGCTGAGGATTCCTTGTTGCTCTTCTTCAGGGACACACTTCCTTATGATCTGATCTGCACAATACTTGAAAAGAAAAGGCTCTTCCCAATAATAAGCATGAATCTTTGCAAAGAAGTGCTTCCTGTCTTGTGTTTTCCACTCACTTGGAACTTCACCAGCAACCAAATAGTTAGCAATATGAGCATACCAAGGAGTTTTCTCTAGCAACATGAGTGATTCCTCAGGAAAGTCATCATTAATAGGTAAGACATGGGAATTGTGTGCTATAGCTAACCTTGAAAGGTGGTCAACTACCACATTCTCCACTCCTTTCTTATCTCTGATTTGGAGATCGAACTCTTGTAATAAAAGAATCCATCTAATCAACCTTGATTTTGCATCTTGCTTTGTCAATAAATACTTCAAGGCTGAATGGTCAGTGAAAACAATGATGAAAGACCCTACCAAATAAGTACAAAACTTGTCTAAGGCAAACACCATAGCTAACAATTCTTTCTCTGTAGTTGTGTAGTTCCTTTGAGCTTCGTTCAATGTTTTGCTTGCATAGTAGATCACATAGGGCTTCCCATCTTCTCTTTGGCCAAGTACAACTCCTATAGCAAAGTCACTAGCATCACACATTACTTCAAAGGGTAGTTGCTAGTTGGGGCCCTGATTACTACCAAAAAGTGCTATTTTGTAGACCTAATTATAATGGTTTTAAGTACCTTTGAGTAGTAATTATATTCATTTAACCCAATTAATTCATTAAGGTCCTTAGTAATTGGTTTTAACCATTTTGTGGCAAGTTTACATGTTTTTATCAGCTTATGAATCAATTCAAGCATGCCAAATGATGGAGGAGCTACTTGGACAAGTCATGGCAAAGCTTTTGGAAGCTCAAATTCATGAAGAACCAAGCTTTGGAGCTCCATAGCCCTTTGCCAAAGTCGTTCAAAGTATGCAAGGAAAGAACAATGGAGAAGAGGAAAACAAAGTGAAGAAAACAGAGGACAGCAGCTACAGTCTTCTTTCGCACTTTTTGAGCACTTCCCGAAGTCCATTTTCTACATGCTATATACCATTTCAAAGCTCAGGAAGTCAAGAATCCAAAGCTTTAAACCGTGTACGATTTGGAGCTGAAATGAGGAAGATATGGCCTTCATAAGACAACTGCATCAAGGCATGGGAACACCATTTCGCAAGGAGATTTTCTTCATGGTGCGAAATTTGGCCATTTCGCACCATGAAGACCCACCTTGCGAAATTTCGCAAGGTGGCTTTTCACCTTGCGAAATTTGGACCCTTCATTTTTCCCCTTGCGAAAATGCCTTTGAAATCCCCTGTTTTGAGACGCTGTTGATGATATTCCACCACCGACTTCCCAGATATTTTTAGCTTGATATTTTCTCGTGTAAATTCCTTTTGTAACCTTGTATTCAGCCGACATAAGGCTTTATCTTGTAATTTTTCTATATATAGAGGTGCACAACACCTCCAAAAGATTTTGGGGGGAATTGGATGATGGGGTGATCGATCATCTGTACATTAACTTAGAAATATATAAAGCTCTATTTTTCTCTCTTCTCCTGTTCTTCCCCATTTCTATTTTCTTAGTAGCCAAACAGCCTCTGAGGACTTTTCCTCAGAGGATGATTGGCTAAAACTTTTAGTTTTGCAAAGTATGGATGTTATGTGATGACTTGGATGCAATCCCATGGAAATTTCTCGCACTTGGAAGGTAAGGTAGTCGTTTTTCATTAATGGTTCATTAATGCAAAGTTCGGTTTTTATTTCCTTTGGACAACTTCCAACGGCCAATACTTGATAAGCTTTTGGATTTCTATCCATTAGTTATCTCCTACGAGCTATTGGAAGGTGAGGTTTTCAATTCCAAGTTTTGCATTAATCCGTTAAGAACCAATTTCAATGGCCATTGAAAGGTGAGTTTATCACCTGGAATGACTTTAAGTTGCCAATATTTGGTAAGCTTTTGGCTTTAGACCATTAGTTATCTCTTACGAGCCATTCAAAGGAAGTCTAAGGTGAATAACCATTGATGAAATTCACTACCATCTGTTTTGCCATTTTAAAGGATTAAAACTTGATTTGCTAAATTCATACCGGTTCGGGAAGCAAGCATCACCATAGTTGCAACCCCAACGCGAGGAGCCTATCCTGAGATTTCCAATTTGCATAAGAGCCAGAGCATAGCTATCCTATATTTGAGAAACTTGTTTTTACACCCTTTCATTTTAGTCTTTAATGTTAGCTTAGATTAGTTTAAATCTTTCTAAAACGTTTACATCTTCTTTTAAAGCTAACATCCATAAGAAAATCACCTATTTTCCTAATTTGAATATCACTTGTGTTTGCGAAAACCCTTCCCAGTGAACGATCCTAGAACCACTATGCTATAGTAGCTTGGCTACTTTAGTAATAGTATTTAAGGTATAAATTTTGTTGATACGCCTTTAAAGCTAAGCTACCATGAGTCGAATCACCACACTATGTGCAAGGGATGTGATCGGTGTTAAAGGCTTGGGAAGCTAACACGCCGAAATATGATGCCCTTGAACCCCATCTTGATAGTGGATGTCTTTGATGTTTGGGGGATAGACTTCATGGGACCATTTCCAATGTCGTTTGGACACTCCTACATTTTGGTGGGAGTGGATTATGTCTCTAAGTGGGTAGAAGCAATCCCATGTAGGAGCAATGATCATAAGGTGGTTCTCAAATTTCTCAAGGAGAACATCTTTTCAAGGTTTGGAGTGCCTAAGGCCATTATCAGTGATGGAGGAACCCACTTTTGCAACAAGCCTTTTGAGACTCTTCTAGCCAAATATGGGGTCAAGCACAAGGTAGCTACACCTTATCACCCTCAAACAAGTGGCCAAGTTGAGTTAGCCAACCGGGAAATCAAGAATATACTGATGAAGGTGGTGAATGTGAATAGGAAGGATTGGTTTATTAAGCTCCTGGATTCCTTATGGGCGTATAGGACCGCTTACAAGACCATTCTTGGAATGTCTCCTTATCGCCTTGTTTATGGCAAAGCGTGCCATCTTCCAGTGGAGGTTGAATATAAAGCATGGTGGGCAATCAAGAAGCTCAACATGGATTTGACAAGAGCCGGGTTGAAGAGATGTTTGGATTTGAATGAATTGGAGGAAATGAGGAATGATGCTTACCTCAATTCAAAAATTGCAAAAGAGAGGTTGAAGAAATGGCATGATCAATTGGTAAATCAAAAGAATTTTGCCAAGGGACAAAGAGTCTTGCTTTATGACTCTAAGCTTCATCTTTTTCCGGGAAAATTGAAATCAAGGTGGACGGGTCCTTTCATAATTCATGATGTGCAATCAAATGGAGTAGTGGAACTACTCAACTTCAATAGCACTCGAACTTTCAAAGTGAATGGGCATCGTCTCAAGCCCTATATGGAATCATTTTCCCAAGACAAGGAGGAATTCATCCTCCTTGATCCACCTCCAACATGAAAACACTCAGTTCATGGTTGAACTTAGTCTCTTCAAAGACTAAAAAGTTCATCCTCTTTTTGTTTTCTTTTTAGTTGATTTTAGTTTAATCTAGTGTTTTTTCTTGTGTTTATGCATGTTTTGATTTTTATTTTTGACTTTAATTTCGTTCTAATGTGGTTTGAATTGGTTTTTTGTGTTAACATGTAGGTAGGAAAGCTTGAAGAATGAAAACAAGGGAAAACATGGGAGAAAAGCCAAGACACAGCAAAATTTGCACCACCCATTCCC
This sequence comes from Vitis x labruscana x Vitis vinifera, assembly GCA_008326845.1. Classification (NCBI taxonomy): domain Eukaryota; kingdom Viridiplantae; phylum Streptophyta; class Magnoliopsida; order Vitales; family Vitaceae; genus Vitis; species Vitis x labruscana x Vitis vinifera. Next base: position 737,232 of record BKBX01004980.1, on the reverse strand, counting down.
CTTGTGCGAAATTTTCGCACAACACATCCACTTATGCGAATTCTCTTTTGTGACAAATTTTCAAAAGCATGCTCTCGGTCCCTCCCCAAAATCTCAGTGCGAAAATCACAGGAATGTGAACCTTGTGCGAACCTTGTGCGAATTCACTTTTGTGACCAATTTTCAAAACCATGCTCTCTGTCTTGGAGAACCACAGGAATGCGAAATTCGCACTTTCTCTTTAAAAGCCGTTTTCTCCTATTCAATTCTAAGCTTGTTCTTCTTCAATTCTCTCAACACCTCTCTTTCGATCCTCCTTTTCCATCCACAAGGTCCTCTCCTTCATCATCCCTCATCATGAACCCCACCATGGCAGCCAATCTCCATAGCTTCACTCCATAGCCGCGGCCAGCACTATTCACAACAATCCGCACCTTCAAATTTCAGCTCTTTCTCCTCCTTCCACCATCAAAAAACCTTCATTTCTTCACTCAACACTCCAAATTCATCCCTAAACCAAATCCAACCTTCATTTTTCAAAATCACAACCTCAAGCATAGCCATCAAAGCCACGGTTTCTTCATAAGAAACCCATTGCCGTCGGCTATGGGAGCTTCCAAATTCTCCATTCTCTTCTTGTAAACCTCCCAATTCCAAGCTTAGCCGCCATGAAAAACTCCTTTCCTACCTCAACCAGCATTTCCCACCCTCAAAAACCAAGAATTTTTACCATTTGAAAGCCACAAATTTTTGCATTTGGGCGGGTGAATAGTGTCTTGTGCAAAATTTACACAACACATTGCCTTGTACGAAATTCGCACAACACATCCCCTTGTGTAAAATTTTCGCACAACACCCTCCCTTGTGCGAATTTTTGAGCTTCTCCATCCCTACCCTCCCCAATCCCAAGCCTCTGAGCCTCATTTCTTTGCTTTCTCATGCCTAAGACCAGAGGAGGCTATGCCTCAACTCCCCAGAGTAGTCAGAGAGCTGCCCCTGTGCGGGCCCCACTAGATGCACCCCCACATTTACCTGATTCTGCCCCTCAGCGCAGATACCATACGAGGAGAGCATCTGCCACGCCTGTGGCCCCTACTCAGATTCCACCTAGGAGTCCTCCTACAAAGAAGGCCAAGACTTCAGAGCCCGGAGAGTCCTCCAGAGCACCTCGAGATTCACAGTCTCAACCTCTTCCCACCAGGCGCCCTATATCCAGCTCGCCCATTGAGGGTAACTCTGATTGCCGATCAAGAGCATTTCATGTCGAGGCATATTTTGATCACTCTATTTTGCGACAGCAGCCTGAGTTGCGGGATTCATACCGCCTACTTGAGAGGTACCATCTTGTACCCTTTATGACTCCGCCCCAATTCTTTTATCCTCGAGTATCTTTAGACTTTTACCAATCTATGACTCCTCGTGGCGTCTCGGTACCCGCCTCGATCCTTTTTACCATTGATGGACGCCAGGGTATATTGGACTCTAGACAGATTGCCGAGGCTTTTTATATTCCTTATGCACTAGCAGACCTCGCTGCATTTAGATGTTGGGCCCCACTTTCTGAGTGGGACATGGTTCGTATACTATCTCGAGGGACATGATTACTACCAAAAAGTGCTATTTTGTAGACCTAATTATAATGGTTTTAAGCACCTTTGAGTAGTAATCATATTCATTTAACCCAATTAATTCATTAAGGTCCTTAGTAATTGGTTTTAACCATTTTGTGGCAAGTTTACATGTTTATATCAGCTTATGAATCAATTCAAGCATGCCAAATGATGGAGGAGCTACTTGGACAAGTTAAAGCAAGCTTTTAGCTACACCAAAGCAAGCCAACAAAAGGAGAAAAGCAAAGAGAAGCAAAAAGAAGCAAAGAGGAAAACAGAGGACAGCAGCTGCAGTCTTCTTTGGCACTTTTGGAGCACTTCCCGAAGTCCATTTTCTACATGCTATATACCATTTCAAAGCTCAGGAAGTCAAGAATCTAACGCTTCAAACCGTGTACGATTTGGAGCTGAAATGAGGAAGATATGGCCTTCGGAAGACAACTGCTCCAGGTGTGCGAAAGGTGTGCGAATGGTGTGCGAAACTCGCACACCCCCCTCAGGTGTGCGAAAATTTCGCACACCCCATGCGTGGTGCGAATTTTGCTCTGTTTTTGCCGACTCCACTTTAGATATTTTCTTTTGTATTTTTTGATGTAATTTCCTTTCTTCTCCTTGTAACAAGCCAATCACAAGCTTTTGCTTTTGTAAAGACTATATAAGGGGTGGAAATCACCTCTTGGAATATATAATACATATTACGTTTTACACTCTCTCGTTTTCTCTTTTCTCTTCACTATTTTATTTTCTTGGTAGCCAAACAGCCTCTAAGGGCTTTTCCTCAGAGGATGATTGGCTAAAACTTTTAGTTTCTCAAAGTATGGATGTTATGTGATGACTTGGATGCAATCCCATGGAAATTTCTCACACCCGGAAGGTAAGGTAGTCGTTTTTCATTAAAGGTTCATTAATGCAAAGTTTGGTTTTTATTTCCTTTGGACAACTTCCAACGACCAATACTTGATAAGCTTTTGGATTTCTATCCATTAGTTATCTCCTACGAGCTATTGGAAGGTGAGGTTTTCAATTCCAAGTTTTGCATTAATCCGTTAGAACCAATTTCAATGGCCATTGAAAGGTGAGTTTATCACCTGGAATGACTTTGAGTTGCTAATATTTGGTAAGCTTTTGGCTTTAGACCATTAGTTATCTCTTACGAGCCATTCAAAGGAAGTCTAAGGTGAATAACCATTGATGAAATTCACTACCATCTGTTTTGCCATTTTAAAGGATTAAAACTTGATTTGCTAAATCCATACTGGTTCGGGAAGCAAGCATCACCATAGTTGCAACCCCAACGCGAGGAGCCTATCCTAAGATTTCCAATTTGCATAAGAGCCAGAGCATAGCTATCCTATCTTTGAGAAACTTGTTTTTACACCCTTTCATTTTAGTCTTTAATGTTAGCTTAGATTAGTTTAAATCTTTCTAAAACATTTACATCTTCTTTTAAAGCTAACATCCATAGGAAAATCACTTATTTTCCTAATTTGAATATCACTAGTGTTCGCGAAAACCCTTCCCAGTGAATGATCCTAGAACCACTATGCTATAGTAGCTTGGCTACTTTAGTAATAGTATTTAACGTATAAATTTTGTTGATACGCCTTTAAAGCTAAGCTACCATGAGTCGCATCAGGAATCTTGTAGCTCATGATGACATGGCACGTTTAATTTATTTCTGTTTTATTTATACATTAATTTTTTTTTTTATAAATCTAAAAAATGTATGTGTTAATGTGATGTAGGGAAATGCTGAAGTTTTAGACGAAGAGTTAAACCTTCCTTGGCTAGGTTTTCTTGGGATGGTATTCGATATGCTACTAGCATATCACATAAATTTGATTAAGAGTAAGTGTTACATACAACATACTTATTTTTTTTTTTTTTTTTACTTCTTTATTAAATTTTCTAACACATTGAGAGTCTCAATGTGCAGTGCATAGATTGTGAAAAAAATTACTACATATTTTTTTATGAATTATTGATATTAATGACAGGTTTAACGTCCGTAGCATTATTAGCTACTATAATGTCAAACATATTAAAGACAATAGATATGAAGCAGAAGCAAAAGGAAACTATTTTAAGTTTGTGACTTTAAAAATGGTGCATCTAAATAACAGAGAATTTTGTTCCTATGATATTGCGGGAACTTTGGATAAGCAGTATTTGTTAGCTGGAAATCATAGTTTTGTAAAATCTGGACTACTTATATTTTTTTTTTTTAACTCCACATCAGCCTACAAGATTGAATACGATAACACCAACTTGTAATCGGATATAGACTTAACCAAGAATTGATATCAATTCTACGGTATTTTTATATTACATATTTTCTTTACTTTTTAATGTTTTTTTATTTTATATATTTTTATTTAGTTAATATTTCCTATCCGGTGACATGTTTGAAGTTATTCAATACTTGGTATCCTCAAAGAAGCTGGAAGATGGATTTGGTATGGATAATGTAGCAGTGGTAAACGGTAGAGGGAAAATCACAAGGTCATGCGATGACAATATGAGACTAGATCTTCAGTTTATGCATAATAGTATTGCATGTGTCTTTCACGACTTTTTGAACGACTGCTATCGGCTCGAAATGAATCAAACTAATGATTTCAAATTGCTTTTTGATGTTTTAAGGGATCCACGAGCATTTCATGAGTAAGATTATTCATATATTAATTTTTAATTATGGTTTTAATTTATATTAATTATTAAGTGTTGATTTTATTTGGTTTACAGTGATATTTTCACGACCATACATAAGCATCCCTTATTTATGACCCATTCTTGCCAACCTATTTTTCGTTTGCTCGCCCACGTATCTCTGCTTCAATATATCAGATCATCAAACGTGTGGGCCTTTAGGAGGACTTTGGCACATATTTCAACAGGATATCCATGTATTAGCTCTTAATGGACCCAATGGATGAAAAATAATAATAGAGCAAATTATAGCCAAGAATTGAAAAGGGTTTTGGCATGGCCAAGTTCTCATTATTCAAATTACACTAGCATTTCACATAAATTTGATTAACAGTAAGTGTTACATACAACATAGTTATGTCATTTTTTTTATTTTTTTTTAGTAACTTTTCTAATACATTGGGAGTATCAATGTGCAATGGATAGATTGTGAAAAAAATTACTATATATTTTTCTATAAATTATTGAAATTAATGACAGGTTTAACGTCCGTAGCACTATCAGCTACTATAATGTCAAACATATTAAAGACAATATATATGAAGCAAAATCAAAAGGAAACTATTTTAGGTTGGCAACTTTGAAAACGGTGTATCCAAATAATAGAGAATTTCATTCCTATGATTTTCCGGGAACTTTGGATAAGCAATATATGTTAGCTGGTAATCATAGTTTTGTAAAATCTAGACAACGTATAATATTTTTTTAACTCCACATCAGCCTACAAGATTGGATACGACAACACCGACTTGTAATCAGACATAGATTTAAGCAAGAATTGATATCAATTCTATGGTATTTTTATATTACATATTTTCTTTACTTTTTAATGTTTTTTTATTTTATATATTTTTATTTAGTTAATATTTCCTATCCAGTGACATGTTTGAAGCTATTCAATACTTGGTATCATCAAAGAAGCTGGAAGATGGATTTGGTATGGATAATGTAGCAGTGGTGAACGGTAGAGGGAAAATCACAAGGTCATTTGATGACAATGTGGGACTAGATCTTCGGTTTATCCATAATAATATTGCACGTGTGTTGCACGACTTTTTGAACCACTGTTATGGGCTCGAAATGAATCAAACTAATGATTTCAGATTGCTTATTGATGTTTAAAGGGATCCACGAGCATTTCATGAGTAAGATTATTCATATATTAATTTCTATTTATTGTTTTAATTTATATTAATTATTAATTGTTGGTTTTATTTGGTTTACAGTGATGTTTTCACGACCATACATAAGAATCCCTTATTTATGACCCCTTCTTGCCGTAGTACTTTTCGTTTGCTCACCCACATATCTCTGCTTCAATATAACATTTCATCAAATGTGTTGGCCTTTAGGAGAACTTTGGCACTTTGGAGGATATCCATGTATTAGCTCTTAATGGACCCAATGGGTGAAAAATAATAATAGACCAAATTATAGCCAATAATTGAAAAGGGTTTTGGCATGGCCAAGTTCTCATTATTTAAATTACCCTTTGTCATTTTTTTTCTTCATGGAGAATCTTGTACCTCATGATGTTGTGGCAATTTTACTTTATTAATGATTTATTTATGCACTATTTTTGTTTATAACTCTAAAAGATGTATGTGTTAATGTACTGGGGGAAATTCTATAATTTTAGACGAAGAGTTAAACCTTCTTTGGCTAGGTTTTCTTGAGATGGTATTCGATATGCTACTAGCATTTCACATAAATTTGATTAAGAGTAAGTGTTACATACAACATACTTATGCCATATTTTTATTTTTTTTCTAACACATTGAGAGTCTCAATGTGTAGTGGATAGATTGTGAAAAAAATTACTATATATTTTTTTACGAATTATTGATATTAATGACAGGTTTAACGTCTGTAGCACTATCAGCTACTATAATTTCAAACATATTAAAGACAATATATATGAAGCAGAAGCAAAAGGAAACTATTGTAGGTTAGCGACTTTGAAAACGGTGTATCCAAATAAGAGAATTTCGTTCCTATGATATTTTGGGAACTTTGGATAAGCAATATGTGTTAGCTGGCAATCATAGTTTTGTAAAATCTAGACAATGTATAATTTTTTTTAACTCCACATCAGCCTACAAGATTGGATACGACAACACCAACTTGTAATCAGACATAGACTTAACCAAGAATTGATATCAATTCTAAGGTATTTTTGTAATACATATTTTATTTCCTTTTTTAATTTTTTTTATTTTATATATTTTTATCTAGTTAATATTTCATATCCGATGACATGTTTTAAGCTATTCAATACTTGGTATCATCAAAGAAGCTGGAATAAGGATTTGGTATGGATAATGTAGCAGCGGTGAACAATAGAGGGAAATTACAAGATTATGTGATGACAATATGGGACTAGATCTTAATTTTATCCATAATAATATTGCACATGTGTTACACGACATTTTGAACAACTGCTATGGGCTCGAAATAAATCAAACTAGTGATTTCAGATTGCATATTGATATTTTAAGGGATCCACGAGCATTTCATGAGAAAGATTAGTCATATATCAATTTTTATTTATTGTTTTAATTTATATTAATTATTAATTGTTGGTTTTATTTTTTGTATAGTGATGTTTTCACGACCATACATAAGCATCCCTTATTTATGACCCCTTCTTGTCGTACTATTTTTCGTTAGCTCGCCCATGTATCTCTACTGCAATATAGCAGATCATCAAACGTGTGGAGCTTTAGGAGGACTTTGGCACATATTTCCTCAGGATATCCATGTATTAGCTCTTCATGGACCCAATGAATGAAAAATAATAATAGACCAAATTATAGCCAAGAATTGAAAAGGGTTTTCGCATGGCCAAGTTCTCATTATTCAAATTACCCTTGGCCATTTTTTTTCTTCATGTGGAATCTTGTAACTCATGAGGTCGTGGCAAGTTTAATTTATTTATAAATTATTCTTTTTTTTATAAATCTAAAAGATGTATGTGTTAATGTAATGTAGGGAAATGCTCAAGTTTAGACGAAGAGTTAAACCTTCTTTGGCTTGGTTTTCTTGGGATTGTATTCTATATGATACTAGCATTTCACATAAATTTGATGAACAGTAAGTGTTACATACAACACACTTATGCCTTTTTTTCAATTTTTTTATTAACTTTTCTAACACATTAAGAGTCTCAATGTGCAGTGGATAGAGTGTGAAAAAAAATACTATATATGTTTTTACGAATTATTGATATTAATGAAAGGTTTAATGTCCGTAGCACTATCAACTACTATAATGTCAAACATAATAAGGACAAAATATATGAAGCAGAAGCAAAAGGAAACTATTTTAGGTTGGTGACTTTTAAAACGGTGCATCCAAATAACAGAGAATTTCATTCCTATGATATTGCAGGAACTTTGGATAAGCAGTATGTGTTAGCTGGCAATCATAGTTTTGTAAAAGATGGACAACGTATAATATTTTTTTAACTCCACATCAGCCTAGAAGATTGGATACGACAACACTGACTTGTAATCGAACATAGACTTAACCAATAATTGATATCAATTCTACGGTATTTTTGTAATACATATTTTATTTACTTTTTAATTTTTTTAAATTTTATATATTTTTAGCTAGTTAATATGTCCTATCCGGTGAGATGTTTGAGGCTATTCAATACTTGGTATCATCACAGAAGTTGGAAGATGGATTTGGTATGAATAATGTAGCAGTGGTGAACGGCAGAGGAAAATTAAAAGATTATGTGATGACAATATGGGACTAGATCTTGAGTTTATCCATAATAATATTGCACGTGTGTTACACGACATTTTGAACAACTGCTATGGGCTCGAAATAAATCAAACTAATGATTTCAGATTGCTTATTGATGTTTTAAGGGATCCACGGGCATTTCATGAGTAAGATTATTCGTAAATTAATTTTTATTTATTATTTTAATTTATATTAATTATTAATTGTTGGTTTTACTTGTTGCACAGAGATGTTTTCACGACCATACATAAGCATCCCTTATTTATGACCCCTTCTTGTCGTACTACTTTTCGCTTGCTCGCCCACGTATCTCTTCTTCGATATAACATATCATCAAACGTGTTGGCCTTTAGGAGGACTTTGGCAAATATTTCTGTAGGCTATCCATGTATTAGCTCTTCATGGACACAATGGGTGAAAAATAATAATAGACCAAATTATACCCAAGAATTGAAAAGGGTTTTGGCATGGCCAAGTTCTCATTATTCAAATTACCATTGGTCATTTTTTTTCTTCATGAGGAATCTTGTAGCTCATGATGTCATGGAAATTTTAATTTATTTCTGATTTATTTCTACATTTTTTTTTTTTTTTATAAATCTAAAAGATGTATGTGTTAATGTAGTATAGGAAAATGCTCAAGTTTTAGACGAAGAGTTAAACCTTCTTTGGCTTGTTGTTCTTGTGATGGTATTCGATATACTACTAGCATTTCACATAAATTTGATTGAGAGTAAGTGTTACATAACCCATACTTATGCCATTTTTTATTTTATTATAAACTTTTCTAACATATTGAGAGTCTCAATGTGTAAAGGATAGATTGTGAAAAAAATTACCCATGGTCATTTTTTTTCTTCATGGGGAGTCTTGTAGCTCATGATGTCGTGGCAATTTTACTTTCTTTTTTATCTATTTATGCATTATTATTTTTTTATAAATCTGAAAGATGTATGTGTTAATGTAGTGTAAGGAAATGCTCAAGTTTAGACGAAGAGTTAAACCTTCTTTGGCTAGGTTTTCTTGGGATGATATTTGATATGCTACTAGCATTTCACATAAATTTGATTAAGAATAAGTGTTACATACAATATACTGATGCCATTTTTTATTTTTTTATTATTTTTTCTAGCACATTAAGATTCTCAATGTGTAGTGGATATATTGCGAAAAAAATTAGTATATATTTTTTTATGAATTATTGATATTAATGACAGGTTTAACGTTCGTAGCACTATCAGCCACTATAATGTCAAACATATTAAAGACAATACATATGAAGCAAAAGCAAAAGGAAACTATTTTAGGTTGGTGACTTTGAAAACGGTGCATCCAAATAACAGAGAATTTCATCCCTAATATATTGCGGGAACTTTGGAAAAGCAGTATGTTGTCAGTTGGCTATCATAGTGTTGTAAAATCTGGACAATGTATAATTGTTTTTTAACCCCACATCAGCCTACAATATTGGATACGACAACACCAATTTGTAATCGGACATAGACTTGAGCAAGAATTGATATCAATTCTACGGTATTTTTGTAATAATCATTTTATTTACTTTTTAACTTTTTTATTTTATATATTTTTATTTAGTACCTTGTGTCAATACCGGTAACATGTTTGAAGTTATTCAATACCTTGTGTCATCGAAGAAGCTGCAAGATGAATTTGGTATGGATAATGTAGTAGTGGTGAACAATAGAGGGAAAATTACAAGATTATGTGATGACAATATGGGACTAGATCTTCAGTTTATCCATAATAATATTGCACATGTGTTACACGACATTTTGAACAACTGTTATGGGCTCGAAATGAATCAAACTAATGATTTCAAATTGCTTATTGATGTTTTAAGGTATCCACGGGCATTTCATGAGTAAGATTATTCATATATTAATATTTATTTATTGTTTTAATTTATATTAATTATTAATTGTTGGTTTTATTTGTTGTACACTGATGATTTCACGACCATACATAAGCATCCCTTATTTATGACCCCTTCTTGTCGTACTACTTTTCGTTTGCTCACCCACGTATCTCTGCTTCAATATAGCATATCATCAAACGTGTTGGCCTTTAGGAGGACTTTGGCACATATTTCTGTAGGATATCCATGTATTAGCTCTTCATGGACCCAATGGGTGAAAAATAATAATAGACCAAATTATAGCCAAGAATTGAAAAGGGTTTTGGCATGGCCAAGTTCTCATTATTCAAATTACCGTTGGTCATTTTTTTTCTTCATGGGGAATCTTGTAGCTCGTGATGTCATGGCAATTTTAATTTATTTCTGATTTCTTTTATACATTATTATTTTTTTATAAATCTAAAAGATGTATGTGTTAATGTAGTATAGCAAAATGCTCAAGATTTAGACGAAGAGTTAAACCTTCTTTGGCTTAGTGTTCTTGTGATGGTATTTGATATGCTACTAGCATTTCACATAAATTTGATTGAGAGTAAGTGTTACATAACCCATACTTTTTTTATTTTTTTTTATTAACTTTTCTAACATATTGAGAGTCTCAATGTGCAAAGGATAGATTGTGAAAAAAATTACTTTATATTTTTTTATGAATTATTGATATTAATGACAAGTTTAATGTCCGTAGCACTATCAGCTATTATAATGTGAAACATATTAAAGACAATATATATGAAGTAGAAACAAAAGGAAACTATTTTAGGTTGGTGACTTTGAAAACAATGCATCCAAATGACAGAGCATTTTGATCCTATGTTATTGCGGAAACCTTGGATAAGCAGTATCTGTTGGCTGGCTATCATAGTTATCTAGTATCTGGACAGCGTATAATTGTTTTTGAACACTACATCAGCCTACAAGATTGGATCCAATAACACCAACTTGTAATCGGACATAGACTTAACCAAGAATTGATATCAATTCTACAGTATTTTTGTAATAAACATTTTATTTACTTTTTAATGTTTTTTTATTTTATATATTTTTATTTAGTTAATATTTCCTATCGGGTGACATGTTTGAAGCTATTCAATACTTGGTATCATCAAAGAAGCTAGAAGATGGATTTTGTATGGATAATGTAGCAATGGTGAACGGTAGAGGGAAAATCACAAGATTATGTGATGACAATATGGGACTAGATCTTCAGTTTATCCATAATAATATTGCATGTGTGTTACACAATATTTTTAACAACTGATATTGTCTCGAAATGAATCAAATTAATGATTTCAGATTGCTTATTGATGTTTTAAGGGATCCACAAGCATTTCATGAGTAAGATTATTCATATATTAATTTTTATTTATTTTTTTAATTTATATTAATTATTAATTATTGTTTCATTTGTTGTACAGTGATATTTTCATGACCATTCATAAGCATCCCTTATTTATGACCCCTTGTTGTCGTACTACTTTTCGTTTGCTCGCCCACGTATCTCTGCTTCAATACAGTAGATCATCAAATGTGTTAGCCTTTAGGAGGACTTTGGCACATATTTCTACAAGATATCCATGTATGCTACTTCATGGATCCAATGGGTGAAAAATAATAATAGACCAAATTATAGCCAAGAATTGAAAAGTGTTTTGGCATAGCCAAGTTCTCATTATTCAAATTACCCTTGTTTATTTTTTGTCTTCATGGGAAATCTTGTAGCTCAGGATGCCATGGTAAGTTTAATTAATTTCTTTTTTATTTATATATTATTTAGTTTTATAAATCTAAAAGATATATGTGTTTATGTAATGTTGGGAAATGGTCAAGTTTTAGTCGAAGAATTGAACCTTCTTTGGCCTGGTTTTCTTGGGATGGTATTCCATATGCTACTAGCATTTCACATAAATTTGATTAATAGTAAGTGTTGCATTCAATATACTTATGCCAGTTTTTTTCTTTTGATTCTGTTATGCGTATGTAAGTAAAATTCAACTGTTTGAATTAATACTTTATAAAAAAACATTAAAATATTGTGATGCATATTCCAATTATCTTCTTATTTTGTGGTGTTACTTGTGTATTATTTTGTTGTAAATCACAAAACTTGACACTTACTAGATTTCTATTCTAACTTATCATAGAACACTGCATTATGTGAAGTCATTAACTAGAAGCTTATGGTAGCAATTTTATTCCTAAATCCACACATTTCTTAAATTCAACTTCTTATCGCAGGTGTCTGAAGATGGTGGTATCTTAGAGTTTCATCTCAACGAGTTATCTAATCATATTTTGGAAATAAGAATGGTTTTGGAACTTCATTTGTTCCACGTGTGCAGTTAGTTATACGTGGTCATTTTTCCTCTATTTCCTGAACACTTTGCATTCTATGTACTTCATGATTTTTAGTAATTCCATGTTGGATTGAACTTTCATCTTTAGGGGAATGAAAGCCACACACTAGGAGAATTTTACCGGAATTCATTTTGCTTAGCTTTTTGTTTATGCTAATATCTTGTACTAGCAGTTTTGGATGGAGGGTTTCAAGAGAGTTAGTTTATATTGTAGAAGTTGTTTGAAGTAATTCCTTGTTATTTTGGATCCTGCCATTACATATAGCACAATAGGTATCTTTATCATCTTCTCTTCATTCATTTCAAATGAACAAGGACAATTGCTCTCTTTAAGGTTCTGTTTTTGCTTATTCTCATCTGCCTAGAAAAGGATGTGGCCTGTTGGTACGTAGCCTTCTAGGTCCTGATCTGCTGTTGTGCGAGTCCTATGAACTTTGCAATTTGGTTTATTTTCTACTTGCTTCTATTGATTTTGTTGTTGGCCAATCGAGGATAAACTCCCTTCTCAAGAACACATGTGATTATATTTTTTATTCATCATTTTCTTGAATGATTCTAATTATCATTCATGAGTATAATGAGAAACTTATCATTTTTCTGGCTGCTAGGACATGCAACCTAATGGGCATAGGAAAATGAGGAGAAGGAATCTTATTACTAAAGAGAGTAGTAGTTTGAAATTGTCATAAGTTATTGATGAACTTGATCCATGGATGACATGGGCTTATATACCTCACACCATTAATTTTTGTTTATAGGCACATGTTTTCTTATGCAACTCCTATATGATTGTCAGGTTGTTGTCCTTAAGAGTCAAGATGCATTTTTTTTTCCTTCATAATTCAAAAGTTATTTGTTAAGTGTGACCAAATATGAAGCCCTTTTTACTTCCAGTTCAAAGATCCTAACTATTTCCTTTTGTGGAAGATTTGGCTACTCTTGCATGATTTTAGCTTAATAGTAAAAGTCATTTTCTTTTTATTTGCAAAAAAAAAAAAGCTTTTTTCTTGTTTTGTAAGATTCTAACTATTATTCACTCTTTATTTATCTCTTTATCCCAACTGATGGTACATGCTTTTTTTGTGGGTGCCGCCAAATTCAATGCCCATGTTTGCTCTCCCACAAAATCTGCATCTTGGACTTTCCAACTCATTACCAAGTTTGCTATTTTAAATCGATTGACTGGAAACTGCTCTTTTGGCTTTATTTGATGACATGGATTGATTTTCCATTACAGTCCCAGTACTATTAAAGATGAAGTTTGCCGATATGTCAAAATTACTATTGTAATTCTTCATATTGTTACCATCTATCATCCATACCTCTGTATCTTAAAGTTGATTGGGTTTAACTTAGAGTTCTTTCTAAACATGTACCTCTTAGGTAAGTGTAGAACATATCATTACATCAAAGTTTCTCTCATTAATTTTTAAGGCAGATTTCTGTTTTCCTTAATACTCTGAAAATTCCACGTTTTTACATATGATTGCACTGTAAGCTAGATCTAGTCTTTGCCAAGGGTCTCTTACTTGGCAGCTTCCTTCCATTCTTATATGTATATCTTGCTGTGTAGGAGCTATAAGATCTCCCTTAGTAAATTTTCTGGACTAACATGGATGGTATTATGAAAAGCCTAGTTCATGTTTGGAAGTGTTATCTTATTGATCTTTGACTTGTGATCACTTAATTAAATTGATCATTGTTCTAGTCTTTTGAGGTAATAATGATTTCGTGGAATGAGTGGGATGTTATTCTGGTGTTTATCAATGTTTTAGCTTGTTTTTTTATGTGATTAATGACTCAATGGAGTGATGGGTTATCATATGTTTATTGGTACTTGTCAATTGAGCAAGTGGAGCCCTTGATCCAGATAATAGTTCAGTTCATATGGTGATCTTGTGACCTCTGTGAAAAGGTGTGCATTTCTGAGTGTGATTTCTTCGACTTTGAGTTATGTGATTGATATTTTTTCCAAAGTAATTATTTTAGTACATATGTTTTATATTGATTTTGGTTGGGGATATGAGTGACAATTGCAGTTTTTCTTGCTTATAGCTTACTTGAAGCACCTACAACATAAGTTGAAGTTAGAAGTTTATTTTGAAACAACCTGCATCCTAAAATATTTGGTATAATATATGTAGTGCCAAAATAGCAGCCATGTCATTGCCAAATGGAAACCAAGTTGAAATGGTTAGTCAAGTACATATATAAACATATGAAAGTTGTACCCTATTTGGTATATCTTGTAATAAATTTCCTTATTTTAGGAAGTAGATTAGTTGATTTTATAAACTAAGTTGTATTTTGTTAAAATGTTAGCCAAATATGTGGGAAAATTTTGAAGTCAATGCTTCTCGTAATATTTTATAAATTTTAATGAGAATAAATGAAAAAAATAATATATGTTTGAAAACAAACAGAAAATTTATTTGCAAGTTTTCAACTTTGATCTTAGAGTATAGTGATTTATTGATTCCAATCAAGCATTTCGCTTAATCTTGTTGATTAATTTTATGATTAGCAATGTTGAGTGAGTCTGTTGTGTTGGTTGAGTGGCTTCAAATGCACATCATTCCCTATACCTTGTTGTTTTGCTTATTTCAAGTTTGCTCTCATGAAAGAATGGGAGGTCCATGGATCAATATATAGGTTGAGATGAAGGCAAAGTTAGAAGACAAGTTTTTGCATGTTGATTATGACTAGGCATTGTTTTGCAAATTTCATCACCCACACAAATGCAAGACCAAAGTGTGTGTGCTTATAACATAGTGCATGAGCAATCCTAAGATCTTGTTAGAGTACCTAAGTCAATCTCAACTCAAACCTTTGGAAGACCCATAATTTTTGGGATGGTATTCCATATGGTACTATCATTTCACATAAATTTGATTAACAGAAAGTGTTGCATTCAACATACTTATGCCATTTTTTTTAATTAACTTTTCTAACACCTTGAGAGTCTCAATGCGTAGTGGATAGATTGTGAAAAAAATTAATATGTACTTTTTTATGAATGATTGATATTAATGACAAGTTTAACGTCCGTAGCACTATTAGCTACTATAATATCAGACATATTAAAGACAATATATACGAAGCTGAAGCAAAATGAAAGTATTTTAGGTTGGTGACATTGAAAATGGTGCATCCAAACAACAAAGAATTTCGTTCCTATGATACTGCAGGAACTTTGGATAAGTAGTATGTGTTAGCTGCCTATCATAGTTTTGTAAAATTTGGACAATGTATAATTGTTTTTTAACTCCACATTAGCCTACAAGATTGGACACAACAACACAAACTTGTAATCGGACATAGACTTAAGCAATAATTGATATCAATTCTATGATATTTTTGTAATAAATATTTTATTTACTTTTTAAAAAAAATTATTTTATATATTTTTATTTAGTTAATATTTCCTATCCGGTGACATGTTTGCAGCTATTCAATACTTGGTATCATCAAAGAAGCTGGAAGATGGATTTGGTATGGATAATGTAGTAGTGGTGAACGGTAGAGGGAAAATCTCAAGGTCATGTGATGACTATATGGGACTAGATCTTCAGTTTATCCATAATAATATTGCACGTGTCTTGCAGGACTTTTTGAACGACTGCTATGGGCTCGAAATGAATCAAACTAATGATTTCAGATTGCTTATTGATGTTTTAAGGGATTCGCGAGCATTTCATGAGTAAGATTATTCATATATTAATTTTTATTTATTGTTTTAATTTATATTAATTATTAATTGTTGGTTTTATTTGTTGTACAATGGTGTTTTCACGACCATACATAAGCATCCCTTATTTATGACCCCTTCTTGCTGTACTACTTTTAGTTTGCTCGCCCATGTATCTCTTCTTCAATATAGCATACCATCAAACGTGTTGGCCTTTAGGAGGACTTTGGCACATATTTCTGCAGGATATCCATGTATTAGCTCTTCATGGACCCAATGGGTGAAAAATAATAATAGACCAAATTATAGCCAAGAATTGAAAAGGGTTTTGGCATAGCCAAGTTCTCATTATTCAAATTACCCTTGGTCATTTTTCTTCTTCAAGGGGAGTCTTGTAGCTCATGATGTCATGGTAATTTTACTTTCTTTTTTATTTATTTATGCATTATTATTTTTTGTAAATCTAAAAGATGTATGTGTTAATGTAGTGTAGGGAAATGCTCAAGTTTCAGACAAAGAGTTAAACCTTCTTTGGCTAGGTTTTCTTGGGATGGTATTCGATATGCTACTAGCATTTCACATAAATTTGATTAAGAGTAAGTGTTACAAACAACATACTTATGCCATTTTTTTTTTTTTTATTAACTTTTCTAACACATTGAGAGTCTCAATGTGCAGTGAATAGATTGTGAAAAAAATTACTATATATATTTTTACGAATTATTGATATTAATGAAAGGTTTAACGTCCGTAGCACTATCAGCTACTATAATGTCAAACATATTAAAGAAAATATAGATGATGTAGAAGCAAAAGAAAACTATTTTAGGTTGGTGACTCTTAAAACGGTGCATCCAAATAACAGAGAATTTCGTTCCTATGATATTGTGGAAACTTTGGACAAGCAGTATGTGTTAGTTGATAATCATAGTTTTGTAAAATCTTGACAACGTATAATATTTTTTCAACTCCACATCAGCCTACAAGATTGGATACGACAACACCAACTTGTAATCGGACATAGACTTAACCAAGAATTGATATCAATTCTACAGTATTTTTGTAATGCATATTTTATTTACTTTTTATTTTTTATTTATTTTTTATATATTTTTATTTAGTTAATATTTCCTATCCGGTGACATGTTAGAAGCTATTCAATACTTGGTATCATCAAAGAAGCTGGAAAATGGATTTGGTATGGATAATGTAGCAGTGGTGAACGGTAGAGGGAAATTACAAGATTATGTGATGACAATATTGGACTTGATCTTCAGTTTATCCAAAATAATATTGCACATGTGTTACATAACATTTTGAACTGCTCCTATAAGTTCGAAATGAATTAAACTAATGATTTCAGATTGCTTATTGATGTTTTAATGGATCCACGAGCATTTCATGAGTAAGATTATTCATATATTAATTTTTATTTTTTGTTTTAATTTATATTAATTATTAATTGTTGGTTTTATTTGGTTTACAGTGATATTTTCACGACCATACATAAGCATCTCTTATTCATGACCCCTTCTTGCCGTACTACTTTTTGTTTACTCGCCCACGTATCTCTTCTTCAATATAGCATATCATCAAACGTGTTGGCCTTTAGGAGGACTTTGGCACATATTTCTGTAGGATATCCATGTATTACCTCTTCATGGACCCAATGGATGAAAAATAATAATAGACCAAATTATAGCCAAGAATTGAAAAGGGTTTTAGCATGGCCAAGTTCTCATTATTCAAATTACCCTTGGTCATTTGTTTTCTTCATGGGGAATCTTATAGCTCCTGATGTCGTGGCAAGTTTAATTTATTTCTGTTTTATTTATACATTTTTTTTTTTATAAATCTAAAATATGTATGTGTTAATGTAATGTAGGGAAATGCTCAAGTTTCAGATGAAGAGTTAAAGCTTCTGTGGCTTGGTTTTCTTGGGATCGTATTCTATATGCCACGAGCATTTCACATAAATTTGATTAACAATAAGTGTTACATACAACATACTTATGCCATTTTTTTATTTTTTTTACTTCTTTATTAAATTTTCTAACACATTGAGAGTCTCAATGTGCAGTGGATAGATTGTGAAAAAAATTACTACATATTTTTTTACGAATTGTTGATATTAATGGCAGGTTTAACGTTCCTAGCACTATCAGCTACTATAATGTCAAACATATTAAAGACAATATATATGAAGTAAAAGCAAAAGGAAACTATTTTAGGTTGGTGACTTTGAAAGCGGTGCATCCAAATAACATAGAATTTTGTCTTTATGATATTGCGGGAACTTTGGAGAAGCAATATGTGTTAGCTACCTATCATAGTTTTGTAAAATCTGGACAATGTATAATTGTTTTTTAATTCCACATCAGCCTACAACATTGGATATGACAACACCAACTTGTAATCGGACATAGACTTAAGCAAGAATTGATATCAATTCTACGGTGTTTTGGTAATAAATATTTTATTTACTTTTTAATGTTTTTTTATTTTATATATTTTTATTTACTTAATATTTCCTATCCGATGACATGTTTGAAGCTTTTCAATACTTTGTATCATCATAGAAGCTGAAAGATGAATTCGGTATGGATAATGTAGCAATGGTGAACGGTATAGGGAAAATTACATGATTATGTGATGACAATATGGGACTAGATCTTCATTTTATCCATAATAATATTGCACGTGTGTTACACAATATTTTGAACAACTGCTATGGGCTCGAAATAAACCAAACTAATGATTTCAGATTGCTTATTGATGTTTTAAGGGATCCATGAGTATTTCATGAGTAAGATTATTCATATATTAATTTTTATTTGTTGTTTTAATTTATATTAATTATTAATTGTTGGTTTTATTTGTTGTGCAGTGATATTTTCATGACTATACATAAGCATCCTTATTTATGACCCCTTTTTGTAGTACTACTTTCGATTGCTCGCCCACGTATCTCTACTTCAATATAGCATATCATCAAACGTGTTGGCCTTTAGGAGGACATTGGCACATATTTTTGTAGGATATCCATGTATTAGCTCTTCATGGACCCAATGGATGAAAAATAATAATATACCAAATTATAGCCAAGAATTGAAAAGGATTTTGGCATGGCCAAGTTCTCATTATTCAAATTACCTTTGGTCATTTTTTTTCTTCATGGGGAATCTTGTAGCTTATGATGTCGTGGCAAGTTTAATTAATTTATATTTTATTTATACATTATTTTCTTTTATAAATCTAAAAGATGTATGTGTTAATGTAATGTAGGAAAATGCTCAAGTTTTAATTGAAGAATTAAAGCTTCTTTGGCTTGGTTTTCTTGCGATCGTATTCTATATGCCACGAGCATTTCACATAAATTTGATTAACAATAAGTGTTACATACAACATACTTATGCCATTTTTTTATTTTTTTTACTTCTTTATTAAATTTTCTAACACATTGAGAGTCTCAATGTGCAGTGGATAGATTGTGAAAAAAATTACTATATATTTTTTTACGAATTATTGATATTAATAACAGGTTTAACGTCTGTAGCACTATCAGGTACTATTATGTCAGACATATTAAGGACAATATATATGAAGCCGAAGCAAAAGTAAAACTATTTTAGGTTGGTGACTTTGGAAACAGTGCATCTAAACGACAAAGAATTTTGTTCCAATGATTTTGCGGGAACTTTGGATAAGCAGTATGTGTTTGCTGGCTATCATAATTTTGTAAAATTTGGACAATGTATAATTATTTTTTAACTCCACATCAGCCTACAAGATTAGATACGACAACACAAACTTCTAATCGGACATAGACTTAACCAAGAATTGATATCAATTCTACGGTATTTTTGTAATAAATATTTTGTTTACTTTTTAATGTTTTTTTACTTTATATATTTTTATTTAGTTAATATTTCCTAACCGATGACATGTTTGAAGCTATTCAATACTTGGTATCATCAAAGAAGCTGGAAGATGGATTTGGTATGGATAATGTGGCAGTGGTGAACAGTAGAGGGAAAATTACAAGATTATGTGATGACAATATGGGACTAGATCTTCAGTTTATCCATAATAATATTGCACGTGTGCTACACGAATTTTTGAACAACTGTTATGGGCTCGAAATAAATCAAACTAATGATTTCATATTGCTTATTGATGTTTTAAGGGATCTACGAGCATTTCATGAGTAAGATTATTCATATATTAATTTTTATTTATTTATTTAATTTATATTAATTATTAATTGTTGGTTTTATTTGTTGTACATTGATGTTTTCACGACCATACATAAGCCTCCCTTATTTATGACCCCTTCTTGCCGTACTACTTTTCGTTTGCTCGCCCACGTATCTCTACTTCAATATAGCATATCATCAAACGTGTTGTCCTTTATGACGAATTTGGCACATATTTCTACAGGATATCCATGTATTAGCTCTTCAAGGACCCAATGGGTGAAAAATAATAATAGACCAAATTATAGCCATGAATTGAAAAGGGTTTTAGCATAGCCAAGTTCTCATTATTCAAATTACCCTTGGTCATTTTTTTTCTTCATGGGGAATCTTATAGCTCATGATGTCGTGGCAATTTTAATTTATTTCTGATTTATTTATACATTTTTTTGTTATAAATCTAAGAGATGTATGTGTTAATGTAGTATAGGGAACTGCTCAAGTTTTAGACGAAGAGTTAAACCTTCTTTGGCTTGGTTTTCTTGGGATGGTATTTGATATGCTACTAGCATTTCACATAAATTTGATTAAGAGTAAGTGTTACATACAACATACTTACGCCATTTTTTTATTTTTTTTATTATCTTTTCTAACACATTGAGAGTCTCAATGTGCAGTGGATAGATTGTGAAAAAAATTACTATATGTTTTTTTACGAATTATTGATATTAATGACAGGTTTAACGTCCAAAGCACTATTAGCTACTATAATGCTAGACATATTAAAGACAATATATATGAAGCAGAAGCAAAAAGTAACTATTTTAGGTTGGTGACTTTGAAAACAGCGCATCCAAACGACAAAGAACTTCGTTCCTATGATATTGCGGGAACTTTGGATAAGCAATATGTGTTAGCTGGCTATCATAGTTTTGTAAAATCTGGACAACGTATAATTGTTTTTTAACTCCGCATCAGCCTACAGGATTGGATACGACAACACAAACTTGCAATCGGACATAGACTTAAGCTAGAATTGATTTCAATTCTACGGTATTTTTGTAATAAATATTTTATTTACTTTTTAATGATTTTTTGTTTTATATATTTTTATTTAGTTAAGATTTCCTATCCGGTGACATATTTGGAGCTATTCAATACTTGGTATCATCAAATAAGTTGGAAGATGGATTTTGTATGGATAATGTAGCAATGGTAAACAGTAGAGGGAAAATCACAAGGTCATTGTAGACCTTCCATTTTTTCCTCCTATCATATGTCCTTTACAGCAATTCCCTGGTGGCTCATTACTACTCGCGTGACCTATATTTTTATTTTTATTTTTTAGCCACCTCGGGGACTTTGGTTGAGGGATTCATTTAACCCTATTGTGACTCTTGATAGCCCTACTTTAGACTTAGGCCCATTTAGGCACTTTAGGTTCACTTAGATCCACTTAAACACTTTAGGTTCACTTAGATACACTTGGGCACCACCCTAGGCCCACTTAGACCCTTTAGGTCCATTAGGCACCCTAGGCCCACTTAGGCACACTTAGGCCCATTAGGCACCGTCATTGGTCCACTTAGACCCTTTAGGTCCATTAGATACACTCAAGGCCCATTAAACATTCTTTTCATGACTTGAGTTGCTCACATGATTGCATGGTTGCATAGATTGCATGACACTTTACTATTATTATTATTATTATTATTATTATTATCATTATTTACTTAATTATTTTGTTAATTTAATTTGTTTGTTTATTTTATAATTTTCTAAAACACTTTGGGATTCATTCATTAAGTTTAATTTTCTTTATATTTTTGTAGAGAAATTCACTAAAGGAATCATCACTGGAGAGAAAAAGGAAGGTTGAAAACGTGTATTGGCAAGGACATTCATGTGTGAGTCTTTCAGGAAATGGAGGATATTCAGTCAAAAAAAAAATTAAAAAGAGGAATTTTCATGTGTGATTATGGAAAGGAAATATTCAGCGGGTTGAAGGATAGATTCAAGGTGGTTGGAAGAGGAAAGGACGTATGGAAGGAAATGAACTAAGAAAGAAAGCAAGTATGTACCCATGCATGTGTTGATTGTGCTTCTGATGGAAGGAAATGAATGAAGAAAGAAAATTACCAAGGCTATTTTGGCATGGAAAAAGGAAAGGTTCAATGGGTATTTGGACGGAATGAAGACTACATTCGGGAAGGAGAGTCCTGATGATGCTGGACTGACGTGGATGATTGAGGCTCTCCAGGCTGGTGAGTTGTCTTCCCATGTTGGCAGAGTACTAGAGAGGAAGGTTAGATAAGAGAGGGTGGTTTTTTTAGGAAAGGGGAAGGACCAGCTGCACGATTCTTGGGACGCTTTCAGCATACATCAGAGGAGAGGGTGACACCAAAGGGGAGGGGGATCAGCAGCCGCACTAAGGGGAATCCGGGTGAGAGGAGCAAGATTATTTTCTAGAATGTGAGAGGGTGCAGCCGCACCATTGAGAGGAGGATTTCCGGAACAGCCGCACGATTGAGAGAACGATTTCTGAATCAGTCGCACCGTTGAGAGGACTTCCGGAGCAGCTGCACTATTGGAAGAAAGGAAACATTCAGCCGTGCTCCTAGGTTTCAAAGACCACCAAGAAGAAGTCTTCAGCTACAGTGCATGGGCAGCCACCACACCATGCATCCTTGGCAATGATTCTTTTAAAATAAAAAAAATAGAAATCCTACTAGTGGAAAGTGACCTACACGTTTTGGAAAAGGTGAATTTATTCTTCCTATTTCAATTTTGATTCATGAAATATTCAATTCAATGCATAATTGTTTTAGAGTTTTATCTATTTAGTTTAATTATTTCTAATATCAATATATTTCCTTATGACAATTTATTAGTTTTAAAATTATTCCCATTCAATCTTTGTATTTTAAATTTTTATTATAAATTCATGTTTAGCTTAGATGTTAATCTTTAATTTATTTTTTTAATTTTTCTTATCTAAATAAATTAATTATTATTGATTCATTATTCTAGCTTGAAGATTATGATTTTTGTTTAATGTAGTTACAATTTATTATTCTTAGTTTGACAAATTAGATTTTTTTAAATATTGGTTT
>BKBX01004980.1:708319-711869 GCA_008326845.1 Vitis x labruscana x Vitis vinifera | reverse complement strand
GATTCACACGTTTTATTGTTTTCAAATTAATTTCTTTTAATTTTAAAACATTGTTCTATTCTCAAAAGATCCCTTTAAAAATTCATTTCAAAAATTCATTTAGAGTTCTTAGAATCAAAATCTCATTCCCTTTAGAAATCCATTTCAAAAATTCATTTAGAGTTCTTAGAATCAAAATCTCATTTTCTCAAATAATGTGCAACCACGTTTTGATCGGTTTGCATCTTTCTTAAATTTCAAATAAAATTACAGTTTTGAGTAAGACATTAATCCAAGCTTGTGGTCCCAAACAAATGGGATAATTCCAGGCTAGATTTATGTATATCAATCAGGGAATTGGTGAAACCCCTACATAAGGAAATTTTTCAAAACTCATCTTTGTTGCCCCATTTTCTATTTGAGGAACTCATGTCTATTTATTTTTTAGGAATTATATAGAAGATATAAGTGATAATTGATGGTTTCGTATATTGTTATAATTTTTTTTTTCAATGCTAATTAGATAACAAGCATGCTAGGACTTTTTATTTTATTGTTTGTTATCTAACCTCTCATGTCTTGTGGAAGCACGTTACAAATTATCTATGTTATCCAGGTACGTCTCCTGTCACCTACCTTCTAAATTCTGTAAATATAATATTCATTATGAATTATACCTATGTTTGAGAATGCTTGGGATGTCTTGATATTTGCTACATTGTTTGATCATTCATGATAAAATGCATGTTGAGTGATATATTATCTAAACTAACCATTGATGTTTTATGATAGCGCTTAAGAAGTGGTCCAAGTACGCATCCTAACTTTCCTTTATGGGCATGATTGGTTTTTCTTTGTTTGGCATGCTCATTTTGAAATCACCTTAGCCTACCTAGGTACCCTCAATTAATCAGTTGATTGCCACATTTCCTTCAACGTAATCAGTAGAGACCTTTGTAGGGCTTAAAGGGGTGCTATCTCCTAGAGGTACCTTCCCAATAAGTAACCTGATCCCCGGACCTAGACTCGGGTTTTTCAAAGACATGCTTTTTCCAAAAATTATGGAGTCACATTTTAGGGTTTTTCTTTCTTGTTTTATTTTCCCTTTAAAATAAAAATAAAATAAGTGGCGACTCCGACTTTTTCCAAAATTAATTTTTCACAAATAAAAAGAGAGTCTCGCCGATCGAGTGGGGACGCACATGAAAAATGCGGGTCCACAGTCATGTGATGACAATATGGGACTAGATCTTCAGTTTATCCATAATAATATTGCATGTGTCTTGCACGACTTTTTGACCGACTGCTATGGGCTCGAAATGAATCAAACTAATGATTTCAGATTGCTTATTGATGTTTTAAGGGATCCACGAGCATTTCATGAGTAAGATTTTTCATATATTAATTTTTATTTATTGTTTTAATTTATAATAATTATTAATTGTTGGTTTTATTTGTTGTACAATGATGTTTTCACGACCATACCTAACCATCCATTATTTATAACCCCTTCTTGTCGTAGTACTTTTTGTTTGCTCGCCCACATATCTCTACTTCAATATAGCAGATCATCAAACGTGTTGGCTTTTAGGAGGACTTTGGCAAATATTTCTGCAGGATATCCATGTATTAGTTTTTCATGGACGCAATGGGTTAAAAATAATAATATACCATATTATAGCCAAGAATTGAAAAGGGTTTTGGCATGGCCAAGTTCACATCATTCAAATTACCCTTGGTCATTTTTTGTTTTGATGGGAAATCTTGTAGCTGATGATGCCATGGCAAGTTTAATTTATTTTTGTTTTATTTATACATTATTATTTTTTTAATAAATCTAAAATATATATGTGTTTATGTAATGTAGGGAAATGCTCAAGTTTTAGACGAAGAGTTAAACCTTATTTTGCTTGGTTTTTTTGGGATGGTATTCCATATGGTACTATCATTTCACATAAATTTGATTAATAGAAAGTGTTGCATTCAACATACTTATGCCATTTTTTTATTAACTTTTCTAACACCTTGAGAGTCTCAATGTGCAGTGGATAGATTGTGAAAAAAATTAGTACATATTTTTTTACGAATGATTGATATTAATGACAAGTTTAACCTCTGTAGCTGATGAGAATCAACAAGCATTCAAGGATCCATTGCATGTTCTAATTGGGCCTATTACTAAAGCAAGATCTAAGAAGATCAAAGAAGCACTTAATGGGCTAATTCAAGATATTTGGGTTGATTCTAACGCAGGACATTCCAAGCTTGGCCCAAAGGAAGATGAAGGTGTAATAAATTTAATCCAAGCTATTGATGGATAATTTGGCTTGATTGGGCGTGATTTATGGCGTGGATTAATGACTGATTGACTTTCCAACTTCATATTAGTTATTTCCTATTCTAGAGCTTCTAAATTCCAAGCTATTGAGGGCTAATCTGGCTTGATTGGGCATGATTTATGGCATGGATTAATGACTGATTGACTTTCCAGCTTCATATCTGTTATTTCCTATTCTAGAGCTTCTAAATTCAGGCCAAATCTACCTTAATTTTAGGTTTTATTATTTAGAACGTTTTTTAGCTATTTTCCTATTTTGGATCTGCTAATTTCAAACCAAATCAACCTTTATTTAGGGTTTTAATATTTAGTACGTTTTTTAGCTATTTTTCCTATTTTGGATCTGCCAATTTCAGACCAAATCAACTTTTATTTAGGGTTTTAATATTTAGTAAGTTTTTTTCTTGACATATAAATAGCATGCACTCATTATAATAGGATAATATTTATTGAATAAAAAATCAGAAAATGTGAGGCTTTGCTCTTCTTTTGGTTCTTCAAAAGCTGTGAACTTATCAGGGATTCTTCCTTGTGGCGTTCAAACTTTATACCTTCAATTCGTGATTCCATTGTAATCATTAGGTCAAGGTCTGTTACTTATACTTTTGGTTCGCATTTCACTTATAAACGTTGGGTCAGGGTTCTATCAAAAATCTGTATTTTAGCTTTCTTGGGCAACTATTCCAATACTATTTGTTGGGTCTCAAATCGTGTCGATTGAGGTTCGCATCATTTGGCATCAGAGCACAGGTTCTAAAATCAGTTTTCTATCTCTTTATCTTTTGTTTCCTGTTGTCATCCTATCTTGTTCCTTTTGTGTTCTTTATTCCTCGTTCTTTTTTTTTTACGTGCACTAGGTAAAAATCATGCACCAAGCTCCAAAAAAAAAAAAAAAGACCTTTAGAAAGGAAATAGAAAACAACAAAATAAAAATAAAAATATTGAGTGTAGTTTCAATTCTCTCAAATCAAAATATTATTTTCTTTTGTCCTCTTCCTTTGATTTAGTGTTTCTGTCATATTTTCTTACCATTGGTATTAGTTTAAATACTACAAGTTGAATTTCTTGATCAAGTTTAATAGTTTAAGCAGAACTGAAAAGGAGAAGCTACGAGTGGAAAAAGGCAAGAGAGTGTGAGACTAATATCGGGAAAAATCCAATTTAAGAGTGAAACACAAGTGTGAGTGCAAACACATGAGGGAGTGTTGTGAGGAATTATTTATAACATTTTTT
>BKBX01004980.1:698319-700819 GCA_008326845.1 Vitis x labruscana x Vitis vinifera | reverse complement strand
AAAATAAAAAATATATTTAAAATCAATAAATTATTATTATATAATACTTAATTTTTTTAAATTTTTTTAACTTTTTTATATAAAGATTAAATAATTTAAAAATATATAAAATCCTGAATAATTTTACTCATACTTGACTTTCTTTTCATAGTAAAACTAAAAATAATCTTGAATTTGCAAACAAAGAACGTAGAGGTCCAAATTTGCATAATCCAGGGCTTTGAACTCACCTCATGAGAATTTTGGATTCAGTTAAGAACAACACACAGCAAAGGCATGGAGGATTTGTATTGAAGGGCAGTCATCAAATGTGATCAATTATGGGAATGGACGAGTCTCTAGAATTTTATTTGTGAAGTGACCATGGTGCCATTGGCCTCCGGGTTTTGGGATGTCACATGAAGCTCATTAGATACTTTCAAACTCAAACTATCCAAAAGTAGACACACGAAGAAGAACAAGAAGAAGTTGCGTCTAGGGTTTCCATGGTCCATTCCGCCTAGGATGAAGCCACGCACAGAACTTGATCAATCGACCTACGGGCGCCAAACAGTGAAACCGAAACGACACGTTTCAAAGAGGCTCCCAACAACGCCGTTTGTAGAAATCCCATGAGGTTGGGACTTTCTCCGTTTATCCTTCACCAAAGCCATAGGCACGTCTCATGGCAGGCACAGATGAATAATAGAAGAGGAAGCCTTTTGAGAATACCAAGATCCTTCCCATCTGAGCGGTGCCGGAGAAGATG
Source organism: Vitis x labruscana x Vitis vinifera (assembly GCA_008326845.1). Classification (NCBI taxonomy): domain Eukaryota; kingdom Viridiplantae; phylum Streptophyta; class Magnoliopsida; order Vitales; family Vitaceae; genus Vitis; species Vitis x labruscana x Vitis vinifera. Next base: position 700,071 of record BKBX01004980.1, on the reverse strand, counting down.
AAAGTTGCATCCGTTTTGATCTCAATCACTCCAATGCTATACTTTTCCCAACGTTTTTAGCAAGCATTTTTAGCAACGTCAAAAAAATATTCGAATCTTAAATTCATGATCATAATTAGTAACTGATCATTCACTTTTTATTTTTATTTTTTTTTTTATTTATTTTTATGGGTATTTTATATTTGGTTTCTAAATCTGGTTTCCATAGCTTAGGTTTTCTATAAATAGCACAGGTGACCCATTGACATTAGAGGAGAAGCGCTGTTCTTGATCGATCTCACCCCTTTTTCTTCTGTTGCTCCACATACCCAGTGATTGAATTTTGATCAATCTTTCTTCTTCTTCTTCTTCTTCTTCTTCTTCTTCTTCAGAATGGGTCGTGGCAAGTTAAAAATGGAGTTGATCGCTAATGAGAAACTTCGGTGCAGAACTTTCCAAAATAGGCAAAAGGGCTTGAAGAAAAAGCTCCAGGAGTTGTCAACTCTATGTGATGTTGAAGCGTGTATGATCATGTATTGTGATCAGAATGGCAATGGCTCCTATTCTTCTCAGCCTGATGTTTGGCCTGAAAATCACTATGAAGTTCAACGTATAGTGAACAAGTACATGAAGGAAGACCATGGAAAGAGGACGGTGGATTTATCTGACATTCTTGAAAGCAGAAAGAGGAAGGCCGAACTTGAGCTGCAAAAGCTGCGGGAAAAAAATGGCAAAACCAAAGGGCAGACTTCTGAGACTGGATTGGAACTGGATGGGCTTTCCTATGAAAATCTGATGGAAATAAATGATCAATTGGACAGGAAACTTGAACATGTGATGAGTCTGATTGATTTGAAGAAGGGAGAAGCGGACTTGATGAGTAAGACTCCTGTGAACTCCTCTCATATCCCGGGTTTGCCTACAGCTGAGCAAGCCTTTCAAGGCATTGAAATGTTCTTATATGATTTGGATTTTCCCGATACAAGTAGTGGAGTGGTTGAATCTGATTTGAACCCGATGATGATGATGATGAATATGGAGAATAACGGATATCCAGATTTTGGAAGTGGAAAGGCATCCAGCAGTGAGCTCCTGCACCACAGTACTCAATTTCAGGACCCAATTCATTATGATCCAGCTCATGGGATGGTCAAGAATAACACTGATCCTTCAACTTCATATCAGAAGATGGGGACTGTTCCTACCATGCAAGAGATGTCGGTATCCAAGAATACGATGATGTTTAACACCCATCCCACAAATTCCATGCCGCAGATGGGGTTGTCTGAGAATGTGATGTTCGACATGGATCATAGCATCTCTATGCAGCAAATATCGGCATATAGGCAGTACCTCTTGGACGGTTATTTGTTCTTTCATTCTTGATTTTGACTCATCATTTTGATGCATGTAATTTGCTTTTAGATTTGTGTGACATGTTCATCTTTGTAACAGAGTACATCCGACATCCAAACCATAGAGTTTTGTTAGCATGATTGTATTCTAAGACTTCATTATATGTAGTTACGTTAATGTTTTACGAAAAACCTTGAAATTGTTTCTTTTAAGGTTATTTCTACTTGAAGCTTACATTACACATTGTATGCAAACTATTTCCTTTCTATATTTTGTTTGAGAATTGAATTCTTCGGCATCCTATATATTTCATGTTTTCTGTTTTTAAAATAAAAAAGTAGTCGTAACTTTTATATAAGGTGCAAGAAATTTTTTAAAGATTTACACTAAAATTAATGATTTTAAAAACTATTTTTT
>BKBX01004980.1:679301-697958 GCA_008326845.1 Vitis x labruscana x Vitis vinifera | reverse complement strand
AAATGATGTAAGGGTATAAGTGGGTTCGGTGGATATCAATGAGATGACAAATTCAAATTAAAAAAATAAAGTTTACAAAAACAAATATGTAAATACATGATATGAAATATTATTATTTTTAATTAAATTATGATTTTTTAAAAGAGAAATATTATTTGAATCAGAGTTTTTAGGTTGTTTTATATATTTGCATTTTTAGAAATGTAAAAAAAAAAAAATCATCTATCTTTTTCATCCAAAATTTTCATTAATAATATAAAAACTTTTATGTTAAAGTTATTTTAAATAAATTATGGTACTTTCTAAAAAAAACATTATTGTAAGTAGGAAATGGCTTCTTTATGAAGACAAATAGAATTACCATATCGAAGAAACTAGATACTATGCAAGGCATCATCCATGGTAATATTAGGTGATGTAATTGATTACAGGATTATGAAAAGTAGTCTTCTTTTTATAAGCACAAAAACCTAGTTAGAACACAATAGAATGTTTAATAAAATTGGAAAGTAGAAAGAACTTTCTTTTTACATTATCAAATCCAAAACCACATTCTTACCTTAGCTTCAAATTTTGTGTCTTCAACTCAAACATGTTGGTATAGTGGTAGTAAAGTAGTCTCGGACAAGTATCAATTCTCATAGGGCTAATCTAAATGGCATAATTGAATCACATGTATATACACATCTAACTCAAAAGCAAATGCATACTTTCAAACAATTAATTATATGCATTATACAATGGTGGAATGTTTTATACCTGTAAGATCTCATGATCTGGCTGCCGATTAGAACGTATAACAGGCGAATGAGATTCAAAACCCAACAATTTTTTTTTGAATGCAACCCAAATCATGAAGTTCCCCTGGATACAGCTCATCTGTCCAACAATATCGATCGTCTTGTGGAGCTTCTTCACAACTGATGGAGAGTAACTCCACTACAAGCAACCGCTGCTTAGAGCATACAATACCAATAAGAATAGAGTTACAAGCAAAGACAAGTGATCTATTACATGTCCAAACAAAATAGAAATATGGAGTAGCAAAACAAAACCAAAATTCACCTTCAAATTTAGTTCAAGTATGAACATCTGAACAAGTTCCTCCGCTAATTTCTCTAAGATTGTTCAAAGATCATAAATGTCATGATTAAATGTTTTATGCTATGTTTGGTTCTCAAAAAATTTGAGGGAAATGCAAGGGAAAGAAAATACAAAGGAAAAATAGAAGGAAAAAAAAAGTGAAGGAAAATAAAAAATGGATTAAAAGTTGATAAGTTATTTTTATTTTTTACTTCAAACTCATTTTATTTATTTTAATTCATTAATATAAAGATTAAATAATTTTAAAATACATAAGTTTTTTATTAGTTTTAATTATATTTTATTTTCTTTTATATTTTTCATAGGACAACCAAACATGAAAAAATCATTTTCTTTTGTATATTTTTTCTTTCCTTAGTATTTTTCGGGAACCAAACATAACCTTGAAGAATTGAAAAAAAAAGAGCCAAATGAAAACTCAAGAGGGTAATAGGCATGGTTGAGTATCATACTAATGAGTTTGGGAAGATTGACATGCCAACACATCATGGTTTGATTAAATATATATATATATAGCTTAAAATTTTTGAATATTTCTGATATTACGTGAAGTTAATAGACCTAGTTAATTGAGGATCTCTGTACTACAATATAGACTTTCACTTCAACTTAGTCCCATCACTCTCCCCATCCCTATCACCGTTCTCATTAAATCAGTGAACCATTGGTCAATCAGAAAATAAATAAATGGCTTTTTGAGGCCACTTTTTTACTTCCTTAATTTAAGCTTTTAACTTGTTACAATTGATGACTCACATCCCAAAAAAAAAAAACTAAATGCAGTATAAAATCTTTGCAGACAGCAATTTACCGAAAGAAGAGATTGGTCAAATTAAAGAGAAAGGTTGGAGTCCCTCCACCATCACCAAGATCATTTGTATCCTCAGATAAGCTAGAAAATTGCACAAGTGGACTGCAGCTAGTCCCTTTAAGGAAACATCTCATGGATCTACTGGTATTGACCATGTGAGTCACGACAGCCACCGGCAGATGAATTATTAAGGTCTAACATGAAAAAAATACTTTGCTTATTCAACAAATAAAATATTTAACTCGTTATTGGCATTGCATCCTTCCATAATGAAGAACAATCGTTACCAATGAATCTACAGGCTTTGCTCCACTCTTTGGAGCTTCTGGAGTCCAAGATGATCACTTGACATGTTGACATAACCTAGAAAAATGTCAGTATATCTTATCATTCTTGCTGTTCTTTATTTGGGTAAAAATTAATAAAACAGGTCTTTTCTAATCAATTTTTAATACTGTGTGTTCTCTATCCATGCAATGACAGAACACAACCATATTATCCATTTCAACATTGATCAAGTGAGAGAAAGAGTGGACCAATTTGTCAATTTCCAGGCAAATTTCAAACATTAGGATTCAATAGTGACTAAGGCCAAAAAATAATAATAATAATAATTCCGTTGAAAAATCATTAACTTTACTTCAAGAATATATCCCATTCTTACTGATTTTTCCTTAATTCTTCTTCGGGTTAGTTCCAGCATGATCTACTCTTAAATCCCTTCTACTATTTCCATTCTTATTCACCTTAACATACTGATATGAGCTTTGACTAGTAATTAACCTCATACAGCATAAGTTCCCATATTGGTATATTGTACAATTTCCCTGTTGAGTGAGAGTTGTATGCATATGTGAAAGGCTCCAGGCGGTGCAACGCCACCCTCTGGTGCCTCGCCTGAAGACAGGTGACACCCCTTCACGAAGGCGCCGCTTAGGCGCGCAAGGCGCGACGCGGTCCCCAAGTACACCTCGATCCTCTACCTCCTTCTTCTTCGTCTTCTTCTTCTTCTTCTTCTTCTTCTTCTTCTTCTTCGACGTCGGGTTGCAGAGGGCGGAGAAGCCCTAATTTATTTTTAATCTTTTAGGATCAAAACAACATCGTTTTGGTCATTTTTATTTTAAAAGGAACAAGTCAAAACGACGTAGTTTTGGAGCATGTTCCTTTAAAAAAAAAAAGGCTAAAATGACGCCGTTTTGGCCATGTTTTCCCTTCCAACCCCCTTTTCTAGTAGTTTTCAACACGACACCACTCCCAAATCTTGCCCTAGCCTCAGGCATGCAGTGGAAAAGTGAAGAAAACGAAGAAGAAGAGGAAAAATAAGAGACAAATAGAGAAAAAATAGTCACGTACCTTTTCGGGAACTCGGTATTTTTCTCTTTTTTTTCACTTTTCTGGATTTTTTTTCCATTCTTGTCTCATAACTCTCATTGGCATTTTTAAAAAAAAATATGAATATTGTATTTTGACATAAAAATTTTACTAAATAAAAATAAACAAACAAAAAATACTCATGTGCATATTTTTTGTTAATGTGATATGCTTTTTTTTTTTCCAATTTTTTTCTTAATTTAATTATAATTATTTTATTGTAGTATAGATACTTTGTTTGCAAGATGGATAATGAGAGTGAAACTCAAGTGGACTCTAGTGCAAGTGGAAGAAGAAATCCCAAATAGAAGTATGCTCATTTGGTTAATGAAAAAGATTTGAACATATGCATTTTTTGTGATAAAGTAACCAAATGAGGTATATATAAACACAAACAACATCTTGTTGGTGGATATAGAAATGCTAAAAAGTGTAGAAAATGTTCAGAATATGTTAAAGAAGAAATGGAAGAGTATATGAGTTTCAAGAAAAGTCAAAAAGAGCAAACAAATATGGGGAGCGAAGATGTTAATGAAGATTTGTTTGGTTTAGAAGATGAAGATTTTGGTGAGGAGATTAATAGTAGAATGAATGTCACCAACATTTCTAGTGGAGGTAGTAACCGAGGAGGAAGTGGTGGTAGGATGTTTTCTTCAAAAAATCGAAGACAAAAAGGTCCTATGGATCATTTTTTCACTCCTAATGTAGAGATGGTTGTTCAAAATCAAAGGAGTGGGAAGATGAATCAAACTACCATCAATGATGCCTATAAAAATGAAGCAAGAGAAAGAACTTGTATGTTTATCACACGGTGGATGTATGAGGCTGCTATTCCATTTAATGCAGTCACATATCCTAGTTTCCAACCAATGATTGAGGCTATTGGCCAATATGGTGTGGGTATGAAGGGACCAACTCTTCATGAGGTAAGAGTTACTAACCTTAAGAAAGAATTGACTCTCACAAAAGATTTTATGAAAGATCATATGGTGGAATGGAAAAAAAAATGGATGTTCAATTATGTCAGATGGATGGACCGAAAGGAAAGAGAGAACTTTTGTGAACTTTTTGGTTAATTGTTCAAAGGGAACCATGTTCATGCAATCTATTGATGCTTTTTTAATGATTTAGACGAGAGAAAAGATGTTTGAGTTACTTGACAAATGGGTAGAGCAAGTTAGTGAGGAGAATGTAATTCAAGTTATAATAGATAATCACTCAAGTTATGTGATGGCAAGTAATAAATGTTATTTCTTAAATTTTTATTTACTTTTAAATTTTGAATTATTTATCTTGAGAACTTATGTAAATTTATTATCTACAATGTCACAGAGGGAGGTTGTTAGAATTAAAGTGCTTACATTTGTATTGGACACCATGTGTTGCACATTGCCTTGACTTGATGTTGGAAGATATTGGAAAGCTACCAAACATCAAGAGGACATTGGAGAGGGCCATATCACTAAATAGGTATATTTATAATCGCTCAGGGCTACTCAACATGATGAGGTGGTTTACTGGACAAAGGGAATTGCTTAGGCCTGCTAAGACTCGATTTACAACTGCTTTCATCACATTATCACAATTGCATGAATAAAAAAACAACTTGAGGAAGATGTTTACAAGTTCAAATTGGTCAAATAGTAAATGGGCAAAAGAGTAGAAAGGGAAAACTATGGCCAACATAGTTCTAATGCCTTCATTTTGGAACACTATTGTGTTTTGCTTAAAGGTTTTGGGTCCCCTAGTTTGTGTGCTTCGTTTAGTTGATGGTGAAAAAAAAACTACTATGGGATACATCTATGAGGCCATGAATAGAGCTAAGGATACAATTGTGAAATGTTTTAATGGAAATGAAGGGAAGTACAAAGAAATCTTCAAAATCATTGATAAGAGGTGGGAGATTCAGCTTCATTGGCCTTTGCATGTAGCAGGGTACTTTTTGAACTTGGAATTCTTCTATGATAAACCATAAATATAACATGATGCAAAGATTATGAGTGATTTGTATAAATGCATCTTAAGGCTAACAAGAGACGCGGTTAAGCAAGAAAAAGTTGTGGCTAAAGTGAGTTTGTATACAAATGCCCAAGGACTATTCGAGAATGAGTTAACTATTAGGACAAGGAAGACTAGAGCACTAGGTTAGTTATTTAGCTTTGTTTATTTAAATGATTATATTGTATTTTTGCTAAAATAGGTGAATTGTTTCACTAAATTGTTAATATCTATACTCTAGCTGAATGGTGGGCTGCATATGGAGCTTCAACTCTAAATTTGCAAAGGTTTGCAATGAAAGTCCTCAACTTAACATGCAGTGCATCGGGTTGTGAACAGAATTGGAGCATCTTTGAAAATGTAAGTGACCAAAATAATTACAAGTAATAGTCTAATAGAGTCTTGAATGTAACTTAAAAGTTAAAACTTTAAAATATATTTATGAGCTTATGAATTTTTGCAGATTCATAGCAAGAGGAGAAATAGGTTAGATCATCAACGCTTGATAGGAATAATGGAATATGAAGATTCTCATGGAGGTGCACAAAAAGATTTTGTATTTGATGATGATAATTTGACATGGAGGAGGCCAGGTTTTATACTAGAGCTAGAGCTAGAGTAAGCTCAAGCATAATACCACCAACGAGGGGGATAGCTTCAAGTTCTAGAACTTTGTCTTCTCATTCACTAATAGATGAAGATGAAGATGGAGACATGGTTGATTCAGCAGATGAAGAAGATGGGGAAGGCTACAAATGTGATGATGGAAATAATGATGATGATGATGATTTTGTTGATTTAGAGGAGGAGTGATGATTGCTTGTTGTGGACAAATTTGTTATTTAAGTGTTTTTTTAATGATGTTTTTGAATTGTGGACAAATTTCATGTTTTGGTTTGGAAACTTTGGATTTGGATATGTATTAGGCTATTAGCAATATGGATTTGGATTTGTTTTTATGCTTGGATTTCTTTATTTTTATGTTTTTTGTTGATTAAATTGAAGTTTTGGATGATATTTGATGATTTATTATATAAAAATATATATGTAAATTAGGGTGCGTCTCACTTCACCAAAGCCCGCGCCTTTCACCTCAGGCTCTAGGACTATTTTGCTCCTTGGTGCACCTTGAGCCTTTTAAAACTATAGGAGGTTGAGAGATTTGAGAGTTGAAAACATATAAAAAAAAAGTGAGGTTTTGTGGTTGTACGTGCCTTCTTAGTGGAAAAAAAATTACAAGGTTGCTTGCAACAAGATATGACAAAAAATAAAATAAAATAGAGAGAGAGAAAGAGAAGAATGCTTAGACGTTGATTTTTTGTGGAGGGAGAAAAGGGTTGGGTGCAGGAGAGAAATTGGTAGCACTGGTGGAGTTGGTGAAGTTGTTGTAAAAGCTCATGGGGGTAATTGTTAGTGTTTCTATAGAAGTACAACATTTTTTAAAAATATTTATTAAAAAATCATCCTCCCTAAACTATTTCTAAAACTACGATAGTTTATTGTGCATGGGATTCCATGTAAACCTAGTCTATTGAAAAGACAAGTTCAATGTAAAATTAGAACTTGTCTTTTCAATAGACGAGTTTAGTGTAAAATCAAAACTCATATTTTCAACTGACAAGTTCAATGTAAGCTAGAAGAATGTGGTCCTCATATGATCTGCAAAGGAATCAAATTTCAATCATCTGATTGCCTAGAAGATAAATAATGCCCAAATGAATCAAATTTCACTTGTAGTTAGTCTTTAATTTTGTTATTTTGTTAAGCTATAATGTTTGGAATTTTTAAACATTAGATTAGTGCTTCAAGATGAAAACTAATGAGGATTATCATATGGGTACAACTAAGATTGTTACAAAAAAAAAAGTTTTCTTTCATTAATTTTAACATAAGAAAAAATATAAGGAAAAAGGTATATTGTTCTATGTCCTATTAAAATGTTGGATAGTTTGCCACATGCAAAGCACTTAAAATTACTATTTTCATGAATAGAGTCAATACTTCAAACAATATGAAGCAAACAATACTTCAAATTGCGGTTACTTATAATAGAAAATGATTATAATGTATATAAATAAACAAAAAAAAAAAATTATGGAGGTTACTTGAAACACCTAAGGCCAACAACAAGATGGCAAACAAAGGTCATCGCTAATCTGGTTTCAATCATACCACCTATGATTAGATTAAGGCTCGCTGCTCTTACTACATCAATAATTTCAAGGGCCCTAAGGACCTAACTTTCGCTACTTTAATATTAATGACATTTGCAAGGTTTCCTTCCATTATTTTCTTAACATCAACTAAATTCCGACAACTCTCATCAACGGCAACAAATATCCCATATTTATCTCTGGAAACATTACCAACATGACCAAGACCTTCCCAATCATCCCTATGAATAGGTTGTTCAAATAGAACATAAGCCACTCCCATCTCTATAACAAAATAATATATTAATGATTTTTCACTAGTCATGAAGCCAAAATAATTAGAATGAAATGAGAAATGGCCATACCTTGGGGGAGAGAACCTTTCATTTTATATCATGCACAAGAAAATAGTTCTTTAGTTTATGATAAGTTAATTGTCTAAAGTGGGTAAGCATAATAGGTGCATTATGTTTGGAAAACATTTTTTTCCCTTTTGGTACTGTTCTTTAAAACATCCTTTACCATGTAACTTTTCAAGAACTTCAATGGCTTCCTTTGTAGTGTATCCTTCATTAGCATCTAAGATAAATAAGCCATCAAGGTGTGCCACACGAATGGCTTGAAGAACTTCTATATCTGCATTTAGATTCTTTCCCATTTTAAGCTTCAGTCTTGAATCCTTGTTTGCAATACTTTGTAGCCAATTCAGCAACATCAACAGGGGAAACGATTGGAATCTACACATATGGAGATGGCTAAGATTAATTTTCATGTGTAAAGTTTTTGTAGTCTCGTTAGTTTAGGTTAATTCTTTATATTTAGTATCTATAAATTAGTATTGGTCAATGTCGAGTCCCTTATTTCACCATGTAGGTTAATGAAATGTAAGAGAAAAAAAAAAAACTAAGAACTTAAAGATATAGTTTTCAGTGAGATATAATCACCAAGGTAGGAATTGAATTGTTATATTAGTAGTTATGGAATTTGACACTCCACCAAATAATATCCACAAAGGGATGCCCATGCTATTAGCAATTGCATTAAACAATATCATCTCAACTTCTACTTTAACCTTTAATTGCAGATACATTTTATGAGAGCTATAAAAAAACATTAGAATTTTATTGATAAGAGGATATGAAGATGCCCTAGTAAGAAAAATCAATATACTAAACAAGAAATAAATACGTAAGTTGTGTCAACTTCCATGTCTATGTTCATTTTTCTTTGTTACTGTTAAAAACTATTGAATGTATAACTGTAAATGCAAAACAAATAGGTATTTATTTTTGTAAAATAAAAATGTTCTTCAACAACAAGGAGTGGGATTTTAGTGGCAAAAAAAAAAGAAAAAGAATATTAAAATAAAAGAGCCATGAAAGATATACTCACAGCAAGTATAAACTATTATCTAACCCCAAAAAAAGTACCAAAACCAGATTTTTAATTTTTGTTATTGCCCTCTCAAGTATAAACAACACCAAGGTAGTATGCCCCTAATATCCTAGAGCTTTGTAACACTAAACTACGTAACAGGTTTTAGTAATTGCCAGAAATACTTAGCTTGTAATAGCAAATAACAATTGTTAGAGTTATTTTTAATTAGTTTTCTTCTTGATGTGTTTCTTGTTATAGTTAATTTCTTCTTTCTTTTTATCAAAAATATATTAGAATGAATAAGAAATGTATATTAGTCATAACATCAAACCAGAAATGTATCTCAACAAATCATAAGCCATAAGAGGCCTTAGATAGGCTCTAACTATTGCTATCAACAAGAACATAAAACAAACATTTCTAGTAAAGCATTACAGAAAACTTATAATAATGAATCATATAAGAAAACAATTTTACCTAACAAACTTTATAATAGAATTTGCAATTAAGATTACTAGAATGAATAGAGTGCATGGCATGCATTCTTCTATCGAATAAAGTAAATTTTGCTTAATTATTCTAACTTATACCGTGGATGCTCTACTATGGGATATAGTATTCAATTTTTCAGCATTTAAAAAGGTTGGACAAAAAACATTGTCTTGTATCAAGATCTTGCACAATTATTTCATCTGAATAAACACTTACAACCTACCTAAAAAGGAAAATGAGGGTACTAACCACTAGAAGCAAAGGATGTTTCCTAAGGGAAAGTACTCTTTAGACAACTACTGGGAGAGATGTAATTAGCAACTACCATCTCAATAAGGTAATCGACTATGAAAAACCCATCAATTAACCAAAGAAATAGTCGACTTACTGTCAATAGTTAAACAACAAAAAACTTGACAAAACCTTGAGCTATAAATTAAAAAAAAAAGGTTAACAGAAGATTGTTATATAACTACACCTAACGATATCTACTATGCACCATATCTTGATTATAATACAACCATCAATTGTTAAATGACAATCTCAAGTGTCCTTAAATATAAAAGAGTTTGTCATTCCAAGAAGAAAAAAATAACATATGTAGATATATAATAACAAAACAAGCATACATTCACATTGTCCTGAAGTTGCTTATGTCAAATAATACTGCATAAAGAAAGTTAGAGTTTGGTTCTCTCAATTAAAAGTAAAAATGTCACATGGAGGGATCAAGTACCACATGGAGGGGCTCTCCTCTTTACGTCTTGGACATCTTTGTTAAGTCACATTAAAAGCATGAACATTAAAGGTAATGTGGACATCAAGAGAAACATCACAAGTAACCTGAACATCAAAATAACCTAAAACACCAAAAACAATTAGAGCATCAAAAGCACTTGGAACATCAGAAGCGACATTAGTATCCTCTACATCATCTATAAGGTCTGTTATGACCTCATCAAGAGGAAAATCAATAACATGAGAAACTAATCCATCATGTTCTATATGTGCACTCCCTCATCCTCAACATCGTGCTTGACCTTAGCCTCTGTGAGGTGTTACAAGAGCAGGAATAGATGAGGATGATATCATGACCAATGTCGATTATTGTTGATATGTTGTTGGGGTACTATAAAGATGAATAGGTATCTGTAATGATGTGGATGGTAGATCCTCTATAGGAATCTTTTCCTCAATAATAGGTGCTATATGAGTTTGAGAATGTTGATGTTGCTCCATAACATGTCTTCTACACCTCCCTTTCCTTCTTCCTCTCTTACCTCGTTGTGAAGATAAATGTGAGATCGTAATAGAGGGATTAATATGTAACCGACTCATCTCATCCACTGCTTGCAAGATACTTATAGGACAATGAATGCATATCTTTCTTTTTTTTTGGTGGAGTATTTGACCCTAACAACTCATTTATTCATTCCAAGTTGTTGGCCTACATGTCCAAAGTAAAAGATGTTAGCTACAATTAAAGGCAAACCAAAAGAAAATGAATGAAAAAGTAATATTCTTGAAATTACCATAATATTATGGAAGGATCCTTGCTTAGTGATAAATTGACGTGTGATCGAACGATACCACTAATACAAGGGTCATAATATGAAATATCTTCAAATACTAACTCACTACTAACTACATGATCACAATGGTGGCTCCATCTCTCTATATACTCTTGATGCTTAACCCTCGAATCAAGATCATGTTAACCTCATAAGTCAATGCTATGTAGTTTAATGCTAGTATAACATGACTCTGGTATATGCTAGCCTATACCAAATTAGCGTAGAACTCGATCTGACCTATGTCACTCAACAATATGGAAACAAATAAGTGGTAAAATAGTACACCAAATGTCATCACCAATAGTATAGTAGTTTGGTAATGTAGATATGATATCAGATGTGTAAGGTTGCCATATAATGTGACTTGGCCTATGTATATCAAAGGTAAATCTATACTAGCCAAGGACATGTGTGGATACCTCTGTGATAGAGAAAACATCTCTCCACCTAACATAAAGTAATAACATGTTAGCTGAGATAAAATGTAAGTGAAGTTCCTAATGAATTTTTTATAAGAAAATATCAATTGTTATATATATCGTGTACCCAATGGAGGTGGTGGGAATGGAAGGCCATCATCACCAATGATATCATGTGGAAATACCTCCAATCTTTGAGACAATATGTGGAAATCTCTCTCATGCCCGTAGTTGCAATAATATTAGTAGGTCATCTACATCACGTGCCTGAACATGGGATGCTCAACAAATCTCCCTATAAATTCAAGCTAAGCAAGCACTACCCCAACTTAAACCCACCAACAACCTTAAAATCTGATAAAAATGAAGAAACATGAGTTTCACGAAGAAACTAGACTTGTTTGCAAATAAATATTCTCCAATATTGTAATATATATGCTATGGCATAATACATACATACATACATACATACATACATACATATATATATATATATATATGTATGTATGTATGTATGTATGTATGTATGTATGTATGTATGTATGTATTATGTCATAGCATATATATTACAACTTATTGAAAAGTTCATACATCACCAAAAGTTCATACATTGATAATAGTCAATACATCATGAAAAGTTCATGCATCACCAAAAGTTCATACATCATTACATATTTCAAAAGTCATTCATTAGGGATGTTAGAGGATTGTATTTGATCTTTGTTAGGACACTTATGTCAATTATGACCCTCTTGCTTGCATGCACCACACTAGACCTTTACACTAGGTTCTCTCTAATCCATCTCATTTTCATATGTGTGATGATCTAAGTCATCCTTATTCTCATAAAATTATTGGATCAAGATGCAAAATTGGGAAATCTTGTTGAGGCCAATAGTCTTCGTGTGGTATTGGAATAGATTATAGAACGTAACAAGCTGCATATTTTTCCATTCTATAATAGGAATCCACAAATTGCCAATTGTCTAACCTTACATAAGCACAAACTAAGACATGGGGGCAATTGTTACAAGTACAAGTATCTCCATTAAGCTTCATGAATTGCTTATTATTTCCCTTATCCATATGGAATGCATGAACAGTAATGGTTACCTCAAAGGCCTCATTTGTTCGATGAAATATAGTAACACTATGTCTACTTACCTTAGCCTCTTAATTGCTGATTTTATTCTTGGCATAAGAAGTGTACATTTCATTTTTTATTTTTTTTAGTTTAGATTGTGTTTATATTCTACACCTTTCAAAGTAAGCAACAAAATTGTAGAAAATTAATTGTACCAATGCAGTAATAGGCAATATACGAGCTACCCTAAACAACCCATTAATGCTCCTTGCAATATTTGTCATCATACATCCATACCAAAATCCCCCATCATATGCTTGAGATCATTTTTCTTTATCTACTTTATCAAAGAAATGCACACACTTCTCATTCAACTTCTATAGTTCCTCTATGCACAACTAAAACTTGCGAGGTTGATGTTGGGATCCAAACTTGTACACTAAGTCTTTTAAGACTTTGTTTCTATATTTTTTTATTGAAATTGCTTGTCACATGTCTTAGACAATATCTATGATAAGCATAGGGTGGAGTTCATCCAACTTTGACATTTTGTACTGATGCCTTGATTCTTACATGACAATAAAATATTAAGCATATCCCATCTCTTTGAGTAACATGAAACCTCATTGTAGAAAGAAACTAAAACTAATTATCTATTATTTTCTCCTAAACAACTACAAAGAGAAGAGAGAAGAGATGTCCAGTGGGATCAATTGAAGTTGCAATCAATAGCTTCCCTATGTACTTTCCATATAGGAATGTACCATCGATTTGAATGATTAGCCTACAATGCTTGAATCCTTCTATAGTAACTCCAAATGCCCGAAACAAATATTTTAAATCTTACATTGCCCTTAAAGTTTCCCAAGGGAGTTATTTTCCAAACAACTTTTGTACCAAGATTAGTTGCTTGAAGAACATTCATCCACTTGGGTAGAAGGTAGTAAGATGCATCATAATCACCAAACACTGTCATAATTGTTTTTCTCTTTGCTTCCCAAACTCTTCTATAATGAACTTCATATCCATATTTATCTTTTATTATCTAATGCAATGTTGGTACTGACGTAAATGAATCCTACCTTACAACATTTTGTATCTCCTTAAAAATCAAGGTGGACCCCAATTGAGAGTGGGCTTGTGAGAGTTTAGGATATACACAAGTATGAAAACTTTTATATTGTGTTATCTCAAACAAATGGTGAGTTTTATGTTGACATGCATGAAGTTTACACTTACAAACTTCATCCCACCTCTTGCATCTTACTAACCATAAATGCAATTCAAGTACAACCAAATTCTGATTGTTGTATATGCAAATCTTTTAACATCATATTATAAGTCCAAACCATAAGCTCTTGTATAATACATCATGATCATTCCACATTCCACTACATGCCCTAAGTTCTCTTGAGGCATAACATTTATCACATCCCAATTCAACTAACTCAATATCAAGGAAGGGATGACATATTCATGATCAAGGTGTGTAGACTCATTTCCTAGATGCTTCATTCTCTCAACATCATTATCTTAAACATCATGGTTTTCAAGTGCCTCATAAACACACCCTTCACTCATGACCATATCATGCACCACATTGAAATCTATCTTCATTAGAGGTTCATCATCATCTTCACTCATTTCAAGCACATCATCAACATCCATTATCTTTTATGAGGGAGTGGTACATCAATTGACAAGTCAATGGTGCACCCAACATTCTCCATCTATACTGATACGATCTCTACATACAACTCAACAGTATGAGGTGGAGGAAACTTTGTTGTTACATTAAACATTAAACTCACATCATCATCGTCATTTATGGGTATTGCACAAAGTTGAAATTACCATCTCAAAGATTAATTGGATAATGATAAACCAACTTCAACTTTACTTGAGAAGAACCTTTGCACAACACCTCACATATATGTACAACTAATTCATTGAATGTTGTGTCGCTTCTAACTAACATAGCCTTTAATGAAGGAATATTGTAGCAAATCTCATTAGGTGCATTGATCCTTTTCCATAAATGTAACAAAACACTATGATTGAACTGTCCCTCATTATTGATCCTAAAGCTTAGAAAAAATACAAGAAAGACTATTAATCTTGAATGAATAAAAGGAAATTCTAAATAAGACATAAAAGAAAAATTCTAACCCTTCTACACACACTTCCTCAACTTGAAAAAACATCTTCACATGCACTCTACATGTCACCAAATAATTATTAAGACACATGTACTTGTTCAACTTGAAATTTTCCCTTTGTCATATTTTTTTTTATTCAAAGAGTGAAAAAATAAAGATAACAAAACTGAATTCTTTAATATCAAATTTATCCTAAAAATAGCCCCACTTACAACGCTAAGGTTTGAGTTACAATTTACAAATTTAAACCCATTTATTGTATTTTTAAATAGTATAAATAAACATTTTTAGGATAAAACCCACTCTGCATTTTTACATTCTAAATGCAAAATGCTCTCATTGTTTACTGTAAATTAAAGTTGGGAAGACATGTCTCCATTGAAAAGGATGCTAAAGGGTAGAAAAAGGGAAAAAGAACAAGTGGGTTTCCTTGTTCATATTCTTAACATTCTTAAATTTGACAAATACCCATTCAAAATTTCAAATGTGTCTAAAACAAGAAAGTTTTCAAATTCCATTTTCCCTTTGTTTTTTTTTTTTGCCCCAAGCTGTATAAATTTTGGGTTGAAATTAAAAATCTTCAAAGTTCATGCTACAAAAATTAGGGATTTTTTTTAACAAACACTCAATAATAAAAATTTTAAAAACCATACTTGCAAAAATATGAAACTTGTAATGCAAAATATTTATTTATTTATTTTTTAATTAGCATTGTTTTAGCGCATGTTTTACCTTAATTTGATTTAAAAATAAATATTAGAAAATGAAATAAAGTTGGAAAGAAACATTTTGGAAACAAATAATTAACCTTCACTAGTCTTTGCCAAACAAGGGATGAGATTGTTTGTGTCACCCAACCCTTATTTGCACACATTGAGGACCCTCTACCTGCATAACAAGAAACCTTAAATCTGATATTTTTTTGAAGATGAATACAAACATAGCTAAAAAAAGACAAGGAAAAAATCAAAAAGAAAAATTTCAAGCTTACCTTATTGACGATCAAAAATGGTGAAAACTTTTAGGGTGAAGATGAAGGTGACTTCGGTCTCCTTTCTATAGAGAAAGAGTAGAACAAGAGGGTTAAAAACTTTTGATAGTACAACTCCCCGAGACCTAGGGTTCCTTTTAAGACATGAAAGACTTCATTTTAATCAATTCAAGGCCCTCCTTGAGGATTGCAAATTCATTTTGCAAACGATTAAGGGAACACCTTCACACACCTTGATAGAAGCCAACACATCTGCATATTTCATAGCAAATGAAGACCAAAAGCAAAAGTCTTGTGCTTCTCCAACATCTCTTTGTGAAATGAAGTTAGAATTTGAAAGTGTAGAGCGAAAAATAGGGTTTTCAGAAAAAGGAAGAAAGGAAGAACAGAACGAGAGCTTTGAAAAGGAAAATAAGGGTTTTCTACTGATAGCGATTACATGGCACCCATAAAATGTGCCATATTTTTATCAATATTTTTTAATGTGCATTCTTTTAATTTTTTTAAAATATTATATTTAATAAAAAAAATTTGGTAATTGTTAGGGGTACTTGTTAGGTAGCATTAGAGTATGAGATTAATTATTAGGTAACATTAGGACATGGAAATAATAATAATAATTATCTTTAGTAAAAGTTTTAATTTAATTTAAGTATATAAAAGAAAAAATGGTTAAGGGAAGATTAAGAAGAAATATGAATTTTATAAAAATTTGGAAACTCATAGATTTAAATTATTATTGTGAAGTTGAATATAATATTAGGGATAATACTAATAATAGGAAAAAGATATTCATTTAACTAAAAGGAGTAAGTTTTGGAGAAGTTTACATTAAACAAATAAGTAAATATGGAAGATTTTCAAAACAAGAATCTTACGTAAATTAGAAATTTAGAATAATAATAAGGCAAGAGAATGTTGAAGATGAAAACTCATTAATTAAATTATTATTGATTAGGAAGTTGAAAATAAAAATAAAATTCTTTTTATATGTTATTTTGAATTATGGAAAATTTTATTTCTATTTTCTTTGTTTATAAAAAATGAAAATTATGGAGATATGTTGTTTTTGTTTTGTAAGTTCGAATTAATGAAATGAAGTGTTTGACTCTACTTTTTTTAGCCCTAGTCAACGTGTTATAATTGTTAACATTTTCGACCCTAGTCAATAGGTTGTTCACCTTTGGTTTCATTCACCTTAAAATGAATAAATTTGAGGCTAAAAACTCATTTGTAAAGTCTCGCCTAATTGGGCACCATTTATTATTCTATAACCAAAATAAAAATATTTTGAATGCAATTGTTATTTGACATGAAATTGTTTTGACTTAAATATGAAAATGTTTGGTTAAAAAGTTTTAAATGTGTTAGTATGTTTCAACTCAAAAATTTTTATGAAAATGATTATACATTATATTTTCTATTTAAAATCATAGTTGAAAATGTTTGATCCATGAAACTATATTAATATTTTTTATTGAACTTTGATCTCATTCCATTTCGTTGACAATTTTTTAAGTATTCTCAGTTCGGATGAAGAGTGATGGATAGGTTGGAAAATTGCTTTTATTAGGATTTTGGTTTAAACTTTATTTTGGACATTGTTTAGATGTCAAAATTTAATTCCCATTTGAATTATTCGAGTTTGAAGTTATTTGGATTATTACACTTTGATTGATGTGTTAGTTTTGAAGTTGAGAATAAAGGATTATAAAATTTATTTATTTTATTAATTTGAATAGAACTTTGGTAATTAGTAACCATTCAATTACAAAATGAATGTTTGCGTTGTTTCCACTTTGAGCCTTCAAGCTCATTGTTGGTGCCTCGTGTATCCAGTAGTCCACGTTGCTGCTAGATGGATGGACACACGATTCTCAACACATAAAGGGTTCTTGATTCAGCGGTTGTACCTGCAAAAAGGCATCCGGACAGGGTGTCCGGACGCACCCTCCGATGATTTTGTTAGCCATGGTAAGAGAGGAAGATACATAAGGCAGTTGGCCTTTTACTAGGTATCAGGAGGTTACCAGGGGATCATCCCCTCCTTCTTCGTGCGAAGGCATATATATATACAGCTTCAGGGGTACTGTTCCTCTCATTAATGGTGAGGAGATATTTTCTGTTGTGATGATGACAATAGGTGTTAGTAAGAACATTATCACCCTACGAACGGCTGTCAGAAACCATGGTAGGTGATGCGGCTGTCAGAGATCGTGGGGAGTGTTTATGTAGAATGATCGTGGGAAGTGACTTGCTGTCACTTCCTCTTGTCTTCTCATTCTGCAGGTGATGGGATGTGGGCCATAACTGGCTGTCGTGATAGCGTGTAAGACTTGCTTTACTTTGATTGATGATCCGGACGATTATATCTGGGTGGCACATGCTGATTGCCCGGATGTATTGTGGAGCGGATGCATTATGAAGGTTGTTCGGATGTATGCGCTTTGCCAGCGACGTTCGCTCTTCCTTGGTTAGGAGAAGTTGAAACGTCCTTTGCCTTTTCTTGAGGCGGTCCGGATAGGAGAACCATCATCATGTATTTGCTTGGGGGAATCCGGATGATGATGGTTCGGATGATAACACGTGCCACGCGTCACTGTGAGGTGCGTGCCACGTGTTTCCCCGAGGGAGGGGTCCCTACACTCATGACATGAAATGACCATCATGCCCTTAGAGTGGGTCTTGGGGTATGACAATTAGTATGTCTTGTTACTTGCTTTATGTTGATGGTAATAAAGAAAAAAAAAGCAAAATACATGACCATATAAAGTTTAAATATTGTATGTCTAATTGCGCAATTTGAATGAGCGAAGTGAACAATTTAAATAAATTCGAAATGCCCAATTTGAATAAGTAGAGGTGCATAATTTGTGTAGTGCACAACTTCTAAGGTAAACAACCAAGAGTCTTTAGGAAAAAATTAATGTAAATGATTAAATATAACTTTTTTTATCAAATGTATATCTTATTTTTTATTTATATAATTTTTATTTTATATAAACAAATATTTAAAAATTTTAATTAAATGAAAAGTTACAATTACAATCAAATTAAAACCATAAGCAAAAAGTTAAAACTAGAATTATTAACTATGATTTTCATATGAAAATTTAAAAATTTT
>BKBX01004980.1:666676-679291 GCA_008326845.1 Vitis x labruscana x Vitis vinifera | reverse complement strand
GATCGTGGGGAGTGTTTATGTAGAATGATCGTGGGAAGTGACTTGCTGTCACTTCCTCTTGTCTTCTCATTCTGCAGGTGATGGGATGTGGGCCATAACTGGCTGTCGTGATAGCGTGTAAGACTTGTTTTACTTTGATTGATGATCCGGACGATTATATCTGGGTGGCACATGCTGATTGCCCGGATGTATTGTGGAGCGGATGCATTATGAAGGTTGTCCGGATGTATGCGCTTTGCCAGCGACGTTCGCTCTTCCTTGGTTAGGAGAAGTTGAAACGTCCTTTGCCTTTCCTTGAGGCGGTCCGGATAGGAGAACCATCATCATGTATTTGCTTGGGGGAATCCGGATGATGATGGTTCGGATGATAACACGTGCCACGCGTCACTGTGAGGTGCGTGCCACGTGTTTCCCCGAGGGAGGGGTCCCTACATTGCCCCCCTTTTTAACTTGCCTATTTTGTCCAAAAAATGGGCGGGTTTAAAAAATAACTGGCTTTTGAAATTTGAAGAGGTTTCTTCGTTTGATTGGGCCACGTGGCGAGTGGGGGTGCGGAAGCCAAAAAATGGGTCTTTATGACGAGCCGCCGACTCTGGGTATTCCCAGGCAGCATGTCGGTTCAATGATAGCTTGTTTGGACGTTTGGTTTTCCGAGGGCCTGTCCCCCTATAAATAGCGTACTGTACCCCTTTTTTTCATTTTTTTCCTACTGCATTTTCCTGAGAGCTTTTCTTCTTCTTGCTTTTGTTGCGTTCTTTACGTCTCTGAGTAAAGAAACTTGAAAACGCTTTTGTACCGGTGATCTTGTGTCGCGACACTCGTTTGTTGCTGGTGTTCTTGTATCGAAACAGTGATCTTCCTGCTTCAGAGCTTTATTTGGTACGTGTACCTTTGGTATTGTTGTTCCTTTTGTTGCGTTTTGTTGGTTCTTTGGTTTTGGTTTCTGATTTGTTTGGGTTAGGGTTTGTGTATTTTCTGGGTTACTTGTGTTTTTTACCCATTGCGCTTCTTGTGTGTAGGTTTGGGTTTGTGTTTGTGGTAAAAAATGGCTACAAAAAAGACTGCTCCATCCTCTCGGGCTAGTGAAGGTCGTGGAAAGGCAATAGATAAACTGGATGCGAAGGAATTCCGGGAACGGTTCTGTATCCCGGATAACGTGACTGTCGAACTGTTGAATGGGAGGGTGCTTGTACCTTTTGAGAAAGCAGAAGAAAAAACCATGATCTTCTCGAAGGAACAATTCAATGCGGGGCTTCGGTTCCCTCTGCCGTCGTTGTTCAAGGAGTTCCTCCACTTCACTCAGATTCCACCCGTCTTCATTCATCCCAACATTGTTCGGGTGCTGATGGGATGCAGCATTATAAATATGCTGTATAACCTCGATCTCACGCTGCTGGAGGTGTTTTTTGTGTATTCTTTGAGAAAGGTAAAAAATGACGTCTTCAGCATGTCCGCACACCTGCCCTCCCTCCAACTGGTGACAGAGCTGCCAGATTCGACAAAGGGAGGGGTGACGGGACACGTGGTGGTCCGGGGTGCGTGGGCGGGGCTTTTGGAGCATCCGGCAAGGCCTTTCACCCCAAACTACTCCTTGGTGGTTCCGGGTAGGTTTGCTTTGTGACTACTGCCCGGCTGTTACTTCGTTGACTTTTTGTAGACTTTTCCGGATGGTATTCTCATCTTTTGTTGCTGTTAATGTAGGTCCGGAGTTGAGGGGCCACCTTGTGGACTGGGTGGAAAAGGCGTCTTTTGGCTGTCTCAGTAAATTGTTTGAGATAGACGCCAAGGAGAGGCAGTGCAATACGCTGCTGACCGCGCGGAACCTGGCGGCGGTCGTCCGGGAGCCCCGAGAATATGTCATCAATATTCTCCCCAGGAAAATGCCAAAGGAGATTGTTCCTGGGGAGCATTATACTGTGAAGGATTTCCCAATCTATGATGCGTTAAAAGAGGCTGACGCTAAAAAACGCCGACTTCTTTTGGAGGGCCGGGAGAAGAAGAAGAACGAAGGGACCCTTCGGAAGGCTCCCGAACATAAAGGTGACGCCGACTCTCCTCCAAAGAAAAATCCAGTGAAAAGGAGGAAGCTTGTGAAGAAACATGGGAAGGACGCAAAGGAGCCCACTCCTCCCCTGGAATTTGCTCCTCCGCCCATTATCCACGAGGCGGAGGTAATGATAGAGGAGCCAGTGAATGCTGCTCCTCATTCCATCTCAAGCGGGTCCGGACATCTTGCGGGGCTGAACCACTCAAGCACCTCCCTGACAGTGGTCGCGCGTCTAGCGAATTTGGCTGAGGAAGCTGCGTCTGTCAACCATCCGGACTCCCGTAATCCGGATGCCGACGCAGCTGAGGCCGTTTGTGCGACCCCCACGGAGGAAGTGGGAGTAGAAAGCCAGAGTCAGCTCTCTGACGATCCGGACCGGCTGGCTCTTGTTCTGGTGACGGGGCCACCCTCGAAGAGGCCTCGCTCGATGCGCAATCTGAGGTCTGGACTCCTCGGGCGGCTTCAAGAGCGGCAGCAAGAGATTGAAGTTAGTTGCTCATCTGCCCACGACACTCATCCGGAGGGGGGTGAAGTGGAGATGGTAACTGAGACACCAGCCGTCCCAGTGGCGGTCCCGACTGAGGTTGCACGCGGGGAGGTCCATCCGGCCGTAAATGCTGAGGCTACACCCGGGGATGTCCCTCCGGCCGTAGATGTTGAGGTCCCGAATCCGGAACAGGAGTGCTCTTCTCTTGCCTCATCAGGGGGGGATCCTGTTAATGATGCATCTTGCACCTCTGCTAGCCCTTTTAGCTATGCGGAGTTGGAAGAGAAGCTAAAACAGATTCCACCCGGATTGCCCCTTGTCAAGCCTTCAGCCCAAATGTTTGAGATGGTGGAAACGGTAAAACTGTTTTTGTGCTTTTTGATTGTCATTCTGATGTGTGATTTCTAACTTTGCTTTGTTTACTTGGCTACTTGTTTGCAGCTGGTGAGTGGTCTCCGTGGCATGGCCAATCAATACGATCTTTTCACTGACCTGCTGCGGACTACTGATTATGTAAAGGCCTTCGCCACTCGGCACAAAGATGCTGAGGATCAATTGCGTCTGAGACTAGCGGAGGCTGAAGCCAGCTTATCCACCGCTCGGGGGGAGAATGAGGCCCTCCGGGCAGATTTGGCTGATGCAAAGGTCCGGGAGGAATCAATGGATGCCCGTCTGCTTGAGGCAGCGAATGAGATGGCCGATCTGAGGGGGGAAGTGAGGCAACTCCGGACAGAAGTTTCTATCGAAAAGAAACAGAGGGAAGATTTGCAGCTACGCCTGGTTGCACAAAAAGAGGAGCTAGAACGGGAGTTTGCTGCAGAGAGGGAGGAAATTGAAGCAGAGTACCAAAAACAAGTGGATGATACGTTCATTTTTGGGTATCGCTGCTGCATGAAGAAGAACGGCATCAAGCGAGATACCCCTTCAATTCCTCCGGGTGAAGAAAAGAAGCTCCATGAGAAGCCTGCTCCCTGATAGTTTATCTCTTTTTGCAATTTTTCTGCTGTAATTTTTCCTTCTGTATTTTTGTGGTCCGGAGGTCTCTTTGTAATTACACTTATTCATATCAATAAAAACGTACTTTTTTCTCATTTGCACTTGTGTATACTTTTTATTGATAGTACTGCTTTAAATTGGACACATTCCATGGTCTGAGTAACGGAGTGCCATCTAGTTTTTGTAAATGATAGGCTCCGTTTTCGTTTGCTTTAGACACTATGTAGGGTCCTTCCCAATTGGCTTGGAACTTTCCTGCGCCTACTTCAGCAGTATTTTCAAAAACTTTTCTAAGTACTAGCGTACCATTTTTGAAGTTTCTGGGCCTGACTTTTCGATTGTAATGCGCTGATGCCCTTTGCTGATAATCTGTCATCCGGATGGCCGCGCTTTCTCTGACTTCGTCTGCCCAGTCCAAATTTTTTCCTAGTTCCGTGTTGGCATCTTCTTGTTTTGCTGCATCGGTCCGGATAGTAGGAAGACCTATTTCCGTGGGAATGACTGCATCCATTCCATATGTGAGGGCGAAAGGAGTGTTTCCTGTCGGCCGTCCGGGTGTGGTTCGATAAGCCCACAGGACGCCGGGTAGCTCCTCCACCCACTTCCCTTTGGCTTGTTCAAGCCTTTTCTTTAAGGCATTGATTAGAATTTTGTTTGTGGCTTCCGCCTGCCCATTGCTCTGAGGATAACGCGGCGTGGAGTATGAATTCCGGATATTCAGTTCCGAACAGAAATTCCTGAATGCAATGCTGTCAAATTGTGGACCATTGTCAGCTATGATGATTTGGGGAATCCCAAAGCGGCAAACAATGTTCTTCCATACGAATTTGGTGACATCTTTATCTTTGATGCTTGCATATGCTTCAGCTTCTACCCATTTACTGAAGTAATCAGTGGCGACAAGGAGGAATTTCTTCTGGGCAGGTGCTGTTGGGAGGGGTCCCACTATGTCCATGCCCCACTGCGCGAAAGGCCATGGGCCTGAGATCGATTTCAATGCTGCTGATGGCATATGTGGAATGGGAGCGTATCTTTGACATTTATCACACTTTTGGACATATGTTGCTGCGTCTTTCTTCATTGTTGGCCAATAGTACCCTTGTGAATGAGCTCTATGTGCCAGGGATCGTCCTCCCGTATGATTTCCGCATATTCCTTCATGTAATTCAGCTAGCACATACTGGGCCTCTGAATGCCCAAGACAGCGAAGATAAGGCCCTGTGAAGGATCGCTTGTACAGGTGCCCCCCAATCAGGGTGAAACGGGCAGCTTGCACCCGGATTTTGTGCGCTTGTTTAGGATCTTCGGGTAAAGTGCCTGTCCGGAGATATTCTGCAATACCATGCGTCCATTCTTGATCATCCGTTTGGTTTGCCTCAATGGTGTTGCAAGTAGAATTTTCTGTGACAGAGGGATTGGCTTGCACATGTATGGGCAGTAGAATGGCTTCTTTGATAGGGAGGGAGGCAGCTATGCCGGCCAAAGCGTCAGCGTGCCTATTGTCAGCTCGCTTAATTTTTTCGATTGTCCACTCGGTGAATTGCTGTAAGGTGCTTCTTACTTTGGCCAAGTATCGCGTCATGCGTGAGTCCTTAGCCTCATATTCTTTCTGGACATGCCTTACCACTAGCTGCGAGTCGCTGTAGATCCGGAGTTTGGAGACGGATAGAGCAAGGGCGAGGTCCAATCCGGACAGGATGGCCTCGTATTCTGCTTCATTGTTAGACGCGGAGAATCCCAGCCGGATGGCTTGCTCCAGATGTTCCCCAGTTGGGGACTGTAATAAGAGCCCAACTCCAGAGCCTGATGAGCGTGAGGCTCCGTCAACTCGTAGTGTCCACCACTCCTGTTCACTTGACTCGTGGTGCTGGTTGGGTCTTCGTGAATATTCGAGCACGAAATCGGCCATTACTTGGCCTTTTTTGGATAATCTGGGTTGGAATTCGATTCCAAATTCGCTCAATTCGATGGCCCATTGTAGCATTCGCCCAGTTAAATATGGTTTGTGCAGAATGCTACGAAGGGGTTGGTCGGTCAGTACAATCACTGGGTGGGCTTGAAAATAGGGGCGGAGTTTTTGGGCAGCACTTCGAAGAGCTAAGGCTGTTAGCTCCATTTTTGAATACCTGGTTTCTACGTCTGCCAATGCTCTGCTGACATAGTAGACAGGTTTCTGCTCCTTTGGTGAAGGGCAGCGGAATAGAACGGCGCTGATTGCCCATTCTGAGACAGCCAAATACATGTATAGCTTCTCCTTTGGGATGGGGCTGCTCAAGATGGGTGGATGCATAAGACAATGTTTAATTCTTTCCAAAGCGTTTTGGCAATTGTCCGTCCACCCGTGCGTTCCAGCTTTTCGTATCGCGAAGAAGAAGGGTCGCAACTCATCAGTGAAGCGGGCTATGAAACGCCCTAATGCAACGAGTTTGCCTGTGAGGCGCTGTAACTCTTTTTTGTTCCTGGGAGGGGGTGTTTCCATGACTGCCTTGACTTGATCCGGGCTGACTTCTATGCCTCTCTGGCTGACCATAAATCCCAGGAACTTGCCAGCACTTACTCCAAAGGCGCATTTAGAAGGATTTAGCTTCATGCCATACCTTCGCAAGAGGTGAAAAACTTCTTGCAAGTGAAGATCATGCTGCTCTCGGGTTTTGCTTTTAACCACAATGTCATCAATATACACTTCTACCGTGTGGCCTATTAAGGGTTTGAAGATTTTAGTCATTAATCTCTAATAAGTGGCACCAGCATTTTTGAGTCCGAATGGCATGACTTTGTAGCAGTAGAGGCCGTGTGGCGTTATGAATGCTGTTTTTTCTTCGTCATCCGGGGACATGGGGATTTGATGATCTCCGGAGAAGGCATCCAAGAAAGAGAGCATCCCTTGCCCGGAAGTGGAATCCACAATCTGATCTATCCGCGGCAAGGGAAAACTGTCTTTTGGACACGCATTGTTGAGATTGGTGTAATCTACACAAACTCGCCATTTTCCTTCTTTTTTGGGTACCACGACTACGTTTGCCAACCAATCCAGATAAGAAACTTCTCTGATGAATCCGGCTTCGAGCAATTTATCAATCTCGTTCCGGATGATTCTTTGTCTATCCGGGTGGAAGCGCCTAATCCTCTGCCGGACGGGTCTGGCAGTTGAAAAGACGTTAAGCCTGTGAGATGCAATGGAGGGATGAATTCCCTTCATGTCGGAATGTGCCCACGCGAAGACGTCATGGTTCTGTCTGAGGATTTCTTGCATGCCCTGAGTTTCTTCTTGTGTCATGAGGGAACTGATGTTTGTGAGGTGATCGCTTTCCTCCGAAATTTGGATTGTTTGTAAGGGATCTGCTACCGGGGGAACTTTGTCCGCCGGACCCAATAATTGCTATTGGTCGTGCGTATGGATGGGTTCAGGGGGAGATGCATCCTCCTGGCTAGTTCCCGCTTCTCGTGCTATTTGATAGCACTGTCGAGCGGCCAACTGGCTGCCATATAAGTCAGTTTGCCCTTCGTTGGTGAGGAAACTCACCATTTGATGATATGTGGAAAGGATGGCTTTCATGTAGTGAAGCCATGTGCGTCCCAAGATGACATTGAAGGGTGATAACTCTTGTACCACCGAGAATTGCACGTTGAGAGTGACTGGATCAGCTTGGACCGGCAGTATAATGTCTCCTATGGATGTGGTTGATGACCCATTGAATCCGGATAAGATTCGTCCGGGGTTTTCGAGACCCGCGAGACTATGTCCCATATGGCCAACGACTGATGCTTGCACCAGATCGGCTGAACTGCCTGGGTCGACCAAGATACGTCTTACATCGAAATCTCCTATTTCTAGGGAGAGGATGAGGGCGTCGCGATGTGGCTGTAGCGTCCGGGTGGGATCTGCTGGTGGGAAAATGATTGTCCCATCTATGGGGCGAGGGCCCTCTCCAGTAAGACCCGGCCGGATGGAATTAATGCGTTCGCGCATTGACGCGGCTCGCAGCAATTTCTGTCTTTTCCTTCTGGAATCGTATTCCTCGTCAGATGGGCCCCCGTTGATATAGTTTATGACAGCCTTGGGGGCGACTGGGGCCCTCGGGGCCCCAGAGTTATGATGTTGAGATGCGTCCCTTCCTCCAGTATCTGAGCGGAGGTACTGTTTTAAATGTCCTGCTTTGATGAGCCTTTCAACTAGATACTGGAGGGACCGACATGTCTCTGTTGTATGACCATGGTCTTTGTGGAAGGCGCATTTCTTGCTGCGGTCTCTCATGGATGGGTCCGTTTCGAGGGGTCTAGGCCACCTGAAGTCGGACAACCCTTGGATCATTGGGAGAAGTTTTTCGTATGACACGGATAGGGGTGTGATGGGCGGCCTATCCGGACGACTCGGCCCGTCCTGCCTCCGGTCAACTGGTTTTGGCCGGTCCGGAGGTTTGGCATGTCTGTCCGCGTTATCTCTAGAAGCCCGTCCGGCAACCAAAACTTGCTGAGTGGCTGCACGTACGTCATCTTCGAGCATTGAATATTTGTTAGCACGTCTAAACAAATCGTCCATCGTTGTAGGAGGCTTTTTGGCCAGCGATTCAAAAAATGGAGTGCCTGGACAGATGCTTCTCTTGAAGATCTGTAGGACAGCATCCATGCTGCAAACCTCTATTTGAAGTACGGCTTGGCCGAATCGCTTCACAAATTCCCTCAAGGATTCGTTGTCTCTCATTTTTATGTTCTGGAGGGTGCTGATATTTTGCTTGTGTCGAGCAGAGCACAAGTACTGTCCCACGAAAGCTTCAGAGAGGTCCATGAAATTGTCAACAGAGTTAGGAGGTAGGCGATGAAACCATGAGAGGGCCTGCCCTTGAAGGCTGGCGGGGAATACTTTGCATAGCAATGCATCGTTGCCAATATCGAGCGTCATAAGCTGTCGATAGTGCATGATGTGATCGAAGGGATCGTTGGTCCCATCGTATGTGGAAAACTTTGGTACGAGGAATCCCCTTGGGGGCTCGTAATGGGTGATATGAGAGCAAAAGGGCGTGGAGAGCATGTCATCCAGCCTTTTGCTGATGGAGCCAATGGGTGGCTCGTTTGGGAGGTTTCTCCCAGCTGGTCGTTCCGCTAGGTGTGAGTGAACGTTCCGCATCGCTGGGGTGACCATGGGGTCACGATGCGGAGGTACGTTCTGCACCATGGGAGCGATCATAGGATCGGGGCGTGGTGCCCGGGTTGTGGCTACTGGTGGCCTTGATCTCCCAGGCTCTTGTGGGCCTAGTCTTGCGCGCATAGAACTTGACAACTGTGATTTTCTATCACGTTGTCTCTTTGCTGAAAAATGAGTGGAATCTGAGCTTTCCTCACGGGGAGCTCGAGGCATAGGTGTACGTGGCTCCTGGGGCCTTGCGTTGTATGCTCCTGGGACAGCTCCTATTGACCCAGGATATATTGATTCTGGCTCTGGCCTTGAGTTTGCCACCTGGCCTCTTGAACGCTGACAACGAGGAGGACCTGACGTTGAGGCTTGAATGCGTAACACAGCGTTTTCTTCCCTTAACCTCACCGTCTCCTGGAAGAGAGCTCTTAGCTGTTTTTCGCTCGCCAACTGTCTTTTTTCGATGGCCTGACGCCATTCGAGATTATCTTCCTCCCCTCTACCAGATGATCGACTTTGGGAAGGTGTGGCCATCTTCGCTAGTGACTGAATCAAAATAAAAAGTAAAGTTTCCCACAGACGGCGCCAATGTTGTCGCCTCGCGTATCCGGTGGTCCACGTTGCTGCTAGATGGATGGACACGTGATTCTCAACACACAAGGGGTTCTTGATTCAGCGGTTGTACCTGCAAAAGGCATCCGGACAGGGTGTCCGGACGCACCCTCCGATGGTTTTGTTAGCCATGGTAAGAGAGGAAGATATATGTGACAGTTGGCCTTTTACTAGGTATCAGGAGGTTACCAGGGGATCATCTCTTTTCTTCTTCGTGCGAAGGCATATATATACAGCTTCAGGGGTACTGTTCCTCTCATTAATGGTGAGGAGATATTTTCTGTTGTGATGATGACAATAGGTGTTAGTAGGAGCATTATCACCCTACGAACGGCTGTCAGAAACCATGGTAGGTAATGCGGCTGTCAGAGATCGTGGGGAGTGTTTCTGTAGAATGATCGTGGGAAGTGACTTGCTGTCACTTCCTCTTGTCTTCTCATTCTGCAGGTGATGGGATGTGGGCCATAGCTGGCTGTCGTGATAGCGTGTAAGACTTGCTTTACTTTGATTGATGATCCGGACGATTATATCTGGGTGGCACATGCTGATTGCCCGGATGTATTGTGGAGCGGATGCATTATGAAGGTTGTCCGGATGTATGCGCTTTGCCAGCGACGTTCGCTCTTCCTTGGTTAGGAGAAGTTGAAACGTCCTTTGCCTTTCCTTGAGGCGGTCCGGATAGGAGAACCATCATCATGTATTTGCTTGGGGGAATCCGGATGATGATGGTTCGGATGATAACACGTGCCACGCGTCACTGTGAGGTGCGTGCCACGTGTTTCCCCGAGGGAGGGGTCCCTACACTCATGACATGAAATGACCATCATGCCCTTAGAGTGGGTCTTGGGGTATGACAATTAGTATGTCTTGTTACTTGCTTTATGTTGATGGTAATAAAGAAAAAAAAAGCAAAATACATGACCATATAAAGTTTAAATATTGTATGTCTAATTGCGCAATTTGAATGAGCGAAGTCAACAATTTAAATAAATTGGAAATGCCCAATTTGAATAAGTAGAGGTGCATAATTTGTGTAGTGCACAACTTCTAAGGTAAACAACCAAGAGTCTTTAGGAAAAAATTAATGTAGATGATTAAATATAATTTTTTTATAAAATGTATATCTTATTTTTTATTTATATAATTTTTATTTTATATAAACAAATATTTAAAAATTTTAATTAAATGAAAAGTTACAATTACAATCAAATTAAAACCATAAGCAAAAAGTTAAAACTAGAATTATTAACTATGATTTTCATATGAAAATTTAAAAATTTTTAAAAATATAAACAATAAAATAACATGTCAAAATAGTTTTATTTAGTGATTTATAAAATAAATAAATATTTTATTTAGTATAAATATATAAAATTCAATATCTTGACTAAATATCTAAATTTGTTCATTATATATTTATTTTTATATTAAATTTCTCATTAGTTATTTATTATTTATTACATATTATTATTTTACATATTTTATATTTAAAATGCCTATAAATAATTAAAATAAATAAATATGAAAAGATGAAATATTAGAAAAAATGAAGTTAAAAAAAGTCGTTGGTCTGCGGGCATCTTGGATGGAGTCGGGCCAAGTACGGTCCATGTCAGAAAGTGATTATAGCAGTGGAAAACAAATTATTTGAAAGTTTGAAAGTTTCAATCCTTGGAAATTATTGGAATAATTTTCCCATTTGACCACTCTGCATAAAAGTTTGAGCGAATCAGCAAAATGCTGGGGATGGTAGGGGCCCTTTCACTTTGGCAATCTCTTGGAAGATTTGTGGGATCAGAAAATGAATCATATTAATTAATTAATTAATTAATTAATAATAAATGATATGGGATTATGGTAACGAAATTCAAACTTAAAAAGTAAGACCATAAACCCTTCCCACCCAAACGTTGGAGGCGTGAAATAAGGTGAGATATCATTTTAGATATTCAATTCCAATAATTAAGATATTTGACCGATTCGCCCCCCCCCCTCCTTCTTCCTATTATATGGTTATGATACAATTTTCGTGTTAAAATTAAGGGCAACTCCGTCCACTTCTTACATTCTCCATTCAAAAATTCCCCAAATTTCGATCTCTCCGCCAAATTAAACAGCCCCCCCTGTTTCTCTTTTCTTTGTTCTCTTTCACTCCAAGGTTTCATTTTCGTGGCTTCTCCGTCAGCTCAGTCTCATTCTCTCTCTTTCTTTCTAGAAATTACTCTCCCTTGAATGGAGAATTAGAGTGTGGAAACCCTCTTTTCTGGATTCATTTCTCAGTGAATATGGCGACGTCAGCGTTCAAATCGACAACTAAGAGGTCGTCGATCGGGACGCCGTCAAGAGCCGGGACTTCCAGCTCATCAGCTCATCGCCGGTCGAGGAGTCTCAGCCGGTTCTCTCGGAAGGTTCCGGCGGCGGAGGAGGAGGATTTCGAGGAGGTTCCGGTGCCCAAGGGGAGATTTGTTAATACTGTGAGAGGATCGGGGTTCCCGGAGATCAGCCTAGATGATCTGGCGGTGGATTTCTTCGGGTCTGCCGAGAGAGGTCGGAGTTCTGAATCTTCTGATGTTGGCCATTCCGTGACGGCAGGGTCGTCTCAGAGGCGGGGGAGGTCGGTGTCGAGGAGAGGCGCTGATGGAAATGGATGTACTTCTGAGAATTTTGGTGTTGGAAGGGCTGTTTCTGACAACAATTCGAGGAGGAGAAGGTCGGTTTCGGTGGTGCGGCATCAGATTAGCGATTATGAGGTGAAAATCTGCAATCATTTATTGAATTCAGTTAAATCTCCATCATTTTCTACGAATAGTTGGAAATTGTTTTTCTTTGATGAGGATTTTAGCATCTTTGCATGCTTAGTCGGATGTATGATACAAATCTATTTATGCTACTTCAGAGGTAATGAAACATGAAGAGAACCCGTGTTTCAGGCTTTAACTAGTACCGTCTTCCTACCTGCGTAGAACATGAGTCGCCATTAACATAAAGGTCCTTCTTAGTTTCCCAATCTTTGAGTGTAAGCAATGGGTCTACCATCTGTCACGTACGAGTGTTGATACATAAGAGAAACATAAAAAAATAAGAATGACACTAAATAAATTTGATAACTAGTTTACGAGAACTGTTTCTTAAAAACAATTTATTTCTAGGCATTGTGAAATATTGTTTTTCGAGCTTTAAGATTATTTGTTTTAAAGTGAAATGTTTGTGAAAAATAGTATCCTCATGCATCATTTTTTGGCTACTATTGAAAAAGAGAGTAATGCTGAACTTGGATACTTCCATTTTTAATCAATACTAACAGGTGTTACATGGGCTTGCATATGCCCTGGCAACTGTAGT
>BKBX01004980.1:642642-666355 GCA_008326845.1 Vitis x labruscana x Vitis vinifera | reverse complement strand
ATAAATAATTAAAATAAATAAATATGAAAAGATGAAATATTAGAAAAAATGAAGTTAAAAAAAGTCGTTGGTCTGCGGGCATCTTGGATGGAGTCGGGCCAAGTACGGTCCATGTCAGAAAGTGATTATAGCAGTGGAAAACAAATTATTTGAAAGTTTGAAAGTTTCAATCCTTGGAAATTCTTGGAATAATTTTCCCATTTGACCACTCCTTTGCATAAAAGTTTGAGCGAATCAGCAAAATGCTGGGGATGGTAGGGGCCCTTTCACTTTGGCAATCTCTTGGAAGATTTGTGGGATCAGAAAATGAATCATATTAATTAATTAATTAATTAATTAATAATAAATGATATGGGATTATGGTAACGAAATTCAAACTTAAAAAGTAAGACCATAAACCCTTCCCACCCAAACGTTGGAGGCGTGAAATAAGGTGAGATATCATTTTAGATATTCAATTCCAACAATTAAGATATTTGACCGATTCGCCCCCCACCTCCTTCTTCCTATTATATGGTTATGATACAATTTTCGTGTTAAAATTAAGGGCAACTCCGTCCACTTCTTACATTCTCCATTCAAAAATTCCCCAAATTTCGATCTCTCCGCCAAATTAAACAGCCCCCCTGTTTCTCTTTTCTTTGTTCTCTTTCACTCCAAGGTTTCATTTTCGTGGCTTCTCCGTCAGCTCAGTCTCATTCTCTCTCTTTCTTTCTAGAAATTACTCTCCCTTGAATGGAGAATTAGAGTGTGGAAACCCTCTTTTCTGGATTCATTTCTCAGTGAATATGGCGACGTCAGCGTTCAAATCGACAACTAAGAGGTCGTCGATCGGGACGCCGTCAAGAGCCGGGACTTCCAGCTCATCAGCTCATCGCCGGTCGAGGAGTCTCAGCCGGTTCTCTCGGAAGGTTCCGGCGGCGGAGGAGGAGGATTTCGAGGAGGTTCCGGTGCCCAAGGGGAGATTTGTTAATACTGTGAGAGGATCGGGGTTCCCGGAGATCAGCCTAGATGATCTGGCGGTGGATTTCTTCGGGTCTGCCGAGAGAGGTCGGAGTTCTGAATCTTCTGATGTTGGCCATTCCGTGACGGCAGGGTCGTCTCAGAGGCGGGGGAGGTCGGTGTCGAGGAGAGGCGCTGATGGAAATGGATGTACTTCTGAGAATTTTGGTGTTGGAAGGGCTGTTTCTGACAACAATTCGAGGAGGAGAAGGTCGGTTTCGGTGGTGCGGCAGCAGATTAGCGATTATGAGGTGAAAATCTGCAATCATTTATTGAATTCAGTTAAATCTCCATCATTTTCTACGAATAGTTGGAAATTGTTTTTCTTTGATGCGGATTTTAGCATCTTTGCATGCTTAGTCGGATGTATGATACAAATCTATTTATGCTACTTCAGAGGTAATGAAACATGAAGAGAACCCGTGTTTCAGGCTTTAACTAGTACCGTCTTCCTACCTGCGTAGAACATGAGTCGCCATTAACATAAAGGTCCTTCTTAGTTTCCCAATCTTTGAGTGTAAGCAATGGGTCTACCATCTGTCACGTACGAGTGTTGATACATAAGAGAAACATAAAAAAATAAGAATGACACTAAATAAATTTGATAACTAGTTTACGAGAACTGTTTCTTAAAAACAATTTATTTCTAGGCATTGTGAAATATTGTTTTTCGAGCTTTAAGATTATTTGTTTTAAAGTGAAATGTTTGTGAAAACTAGTATCCTCATGCATCATTTTTTGGCTACTATTGAAAAAGAGAGTAATGCTGAACTTGGATACTTCCATTTTTAATCAATACTAACAGGTGTTACATGGGCTTGCATATGCCCTGGCAACTGTAGTATTTGTGAAGTGAGTAGAGTTAAGTTATTTAAGTGAGATGTTTCACTTGCATATGGGTCAAAAGCATGGAAATAAGGGTGTGTTGTTGAACTTAGAAACCATACATGCCAGAGTATGTGCTTGTTTCATAGCTTATATATACCTTATTGATCTTTTTACACTCCTTGATATGAGTGCGCTTGGTGTGTGGGTTGTCAGTGTTCAACTGAGGGATTAATAGTTGGTAAGACTTGTAGTTTGAGTGGTTATTGGAATGTGGTTTGGATCAGTTTACCTAATGAGGTATATCTTTATATGTGTATATATATATATATGTAAAGTTTATACATACTAGAGAAAATTGAAGAACAATACATGTTTTGTTATTGAATTTGAGATGAGTTCATTGACATTTTTTTTTACAAATATACTAAAATTTCTTGCCTGGGCATCTATTGTTTTACATGCAATTTGCTTTATTCCATTTATCTGGGGTTCATTGTGTAATGTCTATCTTCCATTCCATTCCATCCTAGTTTTGGTTGTCTTGGATTTATACACTGAAGATGAATCTCACCTATGGATAACACCGGGGTGAATAGGTGTTTTTAAAACAATTAGAGATGGTATCTCACAAATGCTCACAATTCCCCTGTTTTTCAACCTTATGAACAAACAAGTAAATCACAAGCAACAATGAATGCACCAACATTTTCCCAAACAAGTTATTCAATGCAAATGAAACAACACTCCCCAAACATGATATATATAAGACATTGCATCAACACAAACACTCATTTTCACATGCTCCTTGACATCAATCAACAAAAACTGATATATATATTGTTCTTTCAAAGCTCCAATAGCAATTATCAGCTCATGCTCCAATTAAACATTCAATATAATTCAATGAAAATAACATAAGCTAATGAAATGCTAATCAAAAGACTAGATAAAATAGAGAGACAATAACACCAATATTTTTAAATGTGGTAAACCTCAGAAGAGATAAAAAACCATGAGCCTCAAGTAATCAAATAATCCACTATGAAGAAAAAATAGTTGAGTACAAGGTTTTACCAAGCCTGGGCCCTTCTATCCTCTCCTGAACCACTTGCGTAGAGCCTTCAAGCTTTAGCTTCCGCCTTTCTTCTTTCGGAAAATACTTGGAATCCACTCCAAGCTTGGAGCTCGACCTCTTCTTGAATCCACACAAGAAGAAACTTGTGTTTTACCCCAATATGTTGAATATTAGAGCAATATGAGAGATGATGAAAAGCATAGTGAATCAACCCATTTGGAACAAAAATTTCTCACTCAAAAATGATTTTCAACTCAAACTCAATTGATTTTCTCACAAGGCGAACACTCGTAAGAAAAACTTGAAGCTCAAAATTGGGTTTTTCACTCTTACATCCATCCTCTACACTTCTAGAAAGAGGGTTTGAGTATTAGGGTTTTGAAACCCATCCAACGATTGAGATTTGTTTGGAAAATCATGACAATTCATAGTTGTGATCGAAGTCTAATTGATCGGACAAGACTGAAAAAATTTGGGTTCAACATAAACCATTACCCTTTAGTTTGATTGATCAAAATGTTTTACACTCTTAAGCTTCAATTTCATTTTCCAATAAAAGGATAAAAATTTAAAACACGGTTGATCAATGTTTGCCATCATCCATCACCTCAAATGCACTTATCAACTCTAGCCATCTTCAAATATGAACAATTTGGAAAAAGCAAGTGACCAAGGGAGAATTTGAAGAGTATGAGCCTTAGCACAACGGGAATTTTGACTTGGAATTACCAATGCACAAATACACTTACATACACTTTTGGCATACATTAGCCCAATTATCGGGGGTTCACTGCATAATGTCTGTCTTCTATTCCATCCTTGCTTTGACTGTCTTGGTTTTATGAACTTTTTGCATACATACCTATCAGTTGGAAGGTATTCGATCTTAGCCTTTGTTGGAATCTAGAGAATTGGAACCTTGTAATTTTCCTTTTTTTTTTTTTTCTTTGTTTTGCCTTCACCAGTTGAGGCTCCATTGGTTGGTAGTACAGTGTGGTCTATTGCATGTGTTCACCTCCCGCTTGGGCCCTTTTTAATAATGAGTTCTTTGCTAGTTTTTTTGCTTGGTATGGATCTTCTCCCAACCTTGTTGGAACCATTGGATTCCTGATTTCTACAGGCATTATTAAATAGGAAATATCAGGACATGATTTGCTACTGCTATTATGGGCATTCAATAATTTTTATGCAATATTTTAGGGTGAGATTTAATACAAATTATATTCTTGAAGCAGAAAATGAATGCATATACTACAGTTTCTTGTTTGTTTAACATGCTTTTTTCACTTGTTTTATTTATTCATTTTCTTAAATGGCAGAGCGATGTAGATCTTTCTCAAAATTATAGGAATCGTGCTAATCTGAAGAGTTTCAGTGATGGAAATGGACAAATGCCTTCATCACAGAAGCCTACAATTTCAAATCATCGTAGATTTCTGGGAAGGTCTTTGAGCCAGAAGGATCTATTAAAGTCAAATGATGGTTACTCTGTAAGATTCTTCCATCTTATATGGCTGAGAGCCTGAGAAGAATTGATCTTACTTTTGTCAATAATTTTATCTAGATGAGGATATATTGGACTGGGATTTTTAATAAGGGGAAGCTGACAGGCAGACCGGGTTGAATGGCTTAGTTGTGACTCATATGATACCTTTACTTATTTGAGATCTTCTTTTATATGTTGTTTAAAGCTTTTCTTTATCAGGTTTGGGGTTCTATAATTTATCCGAATTTAAAATAATATATTTTGGACCTTTCAGAGCCAGTCTTCTGCTGTAACTGATGATGAAGCAAGGGATGGTTGTTCCAGTAAAAATGGGATTGTGAAGACAATACGAGCTGTTTATGCACAGAAGAAGGTTGCTTTACTTGATAAAAGTAACACTTAATTATGCATTGATTGGTATGTAAGTTTTATCTTTTACATTTATTGCTTTTTTTGTTGTCTTTTGATACCAGGCCGAGCACCCAACCCGGGATGATGTGAATGGTGGGCTGTATGAGGCAATGCGTAAAGAGCTTAGACATGCTGTGGAAGAGATCAAAATGGAACTCGAACAGGTCTGTTATAACTTAGCATTCTGTACACGTGCTAAATAATGTTGTTGATTTTTGGTCTACATGTTCGAAATCTGGTTTATCCTTTGCTTGCCAAAAATTTCTGTGGTCTCTTACAAATTGTTCAGGCCATGGCAAACACAAACACAAGTGGTGATCATCTGCAATCCAATAATTCCGACGTTCTTGATGTTTCCACTGTCAGAAGAAATTATGCTACGAAATTGGAACAGGTATGCTTGGATGATGGGAAGGTTGCAATAATTTAGCATTTCTTTTGGTGGATGTTAGACATGTTTGATTGCATGAGTCAAATATTCCACTTTGTACTTGTAAATTGTTTCATCTGATGAGCTGTAATGGTTGCTGTTGAAGGGTGTTTGTTTGCATGCATCCTTTGATCACTTTTTGAAAGAAAATTAGGCTTTGTTTGGGAACTGTTTCAAAAACAGTATTAAAAAATTTGAAAACCGTTCTTTGATGTTTTGTACTACAAAAGTTCGTTTGAGAACTTAAAATGTTCTTAACATCTTCTCTATGTTTTTAAATATGTTTTAAAAATAAATTTTATTTATAATTTTTTTTAATCATTCTTCATATTAGTATAATTATTTTTAAAACAACCCTTAAAAAATTAGTGAAAACAACTAAAAAATATTTTTTGAAAATACTTTGTTTTCTATTTTTAGTAATAAAAGCTAAGGTTATGTTTGACAATTGTTTTTTGACTACCAAACGTGTTTCTCTAATTTTTTTTTTGGTTTTGAAAAACATAAACTATTTTAAAAAACATTTGCCAAACGGAGCCTTAGGGCTTGTTTGACGATTGTTTTCGAGAACAGTTTTTTGTTTTTCAGAACAAAAAAACTGAAAACATATTTGGCAACCAGAAAACTATTTTAGTTGTTTTCTCTTGTTTTTTTAGAGTTGTTTTAAAAAATAATTATACAAACATGTATAATGATTAAAAATAAAACTCTAGACCTAAAAATTATTTTTGAAACATATTTAAAAATATTAAAAATAGGTTAAAAATATTTTAGGTTCCCAAACAAACTTTTATTCTACAAAACATTAGAGAATTTAAAATTGTTCTTAAAAACGATTTTTCAGAATTGTTTTAAAAAACAGTTACAAAATAAGGCCTTGGTTTTTTTTTTTTTTTTTAAAATATGTTTTAACATACATAGTGTTCCATTTTTTTCCCCCTTAAATGAAAATGGGGACCTTTATTTAGTTGTTTGGCAGAAGGTAAGAGAATGAGCAAAAATAAGAAAAAGAAAGGAAAACATTGGAAGAAACAAGGAAGAAAAGGGAAGAATGTTTTGCATGATTAACCCTCGCCCTAAAAACTTTAGATGTACTTTACTACTCGGATTCACTAATACAAGCACTATCAGTTTTTTTAGTTATCTTTTTGATTAGCTGGGAAGGAACATATATTACTGAAACTCTCATGTTTGGCAGTGGGAAATATGTTCTACAGAGGCCTAAACCTCACAGCATTTATTGCTAATGGTGCCCTTAACAGGGAAAAGCATGTTACTTCTGGTTTAGTGATGATCAGGGCATTTATTACTAACGGTGCCCTTAACAGGGAGATGCATTTGAATATTTAGTGTGACTTGATATGACTGTTTAGTCACGATCAGAGAGTTACCGGCCCTTGCGCCTGAGCTCAAATTTCAAGATTGGAACTGGCCTAAAAATAATAATAAGTTTGCTAAAGTTTCCATGCAATGACTTTTTTCTTAATTGGGATCATTTCATTTTTTCCAAGAACAAAACACTGGTGATAGATTGACAATTTTGTTAATTTTTTTTCAGTCAGAGAAGCGTAAACAAGATCTATTAGCTGAAATTCTATTGGAGGAGCAACGTGGGAGAGAGCTCTCTAAGATTGTAAAAGAATTGCTTCCTGATTCTAAGGACACAGCTTCTGTAGAAAAACCATCACGAGCCAGAAAGGTATTTTCTATGTTGCATTCTACCAGAGTACATGAACTGCATTCCTATTGCCATGTCCTAGCAAATTTATTGATTACATATATTTTATGGTGGGTGGTGTTCTTAGCTGGGGGAAGTGGTGACAAACACTTCCATTGACATTACCTTTAATGTGTTCATAATTTTCAGAGAAGTAATGACAGAAATAGGATGTCTAAGCGACTGACTGAGGAGGCAGAGAAATATTTTGAGGACTTCATATCAAATGTTGAAGATACAGATATTTCGTCATTTGATGGTGAAAGGAGTGATGGAAGTTCAACTTTAAGTGGAATAACAAAACCAAGGGAACCTGAGAAGCATAGCAGGGAACCAGAAATTTTTCGAAGCCCAGTACCATCTTATTCTCTTCCTTCTGAAATGGATGGGTTGGTTCTCCCTTGGTTGCAATG
Source organism: Vitis x labruscana x Vitis vinifera (assembly GCA_008326845.1). NCBI lineage: Eukaryota > Viridiplantae > Streptophyta > Magnoliopsida > Vitales > Vitaceae > Vitis > Vitis x labruscana x Vitis vinifera. The sequence goes on along the minus strand of BKBX01004980.1, from coordinate 658,993 downwards.
GGAGACTCATAATGATAGTTCTCCCCTATCATGCAACAAGAAGACAAAGCAGCCAGTGACTCCAAAAACTCTTGTGTGGGATTCAGCTCAGGTAACTTTCCTCTGCTTTTAACTTCTCATTGAAAAAGTAAGTTCTTATATATAACTATGATATTAGCAAAGGGAACTAGCTAGATTTAAGCCTACTTTGAACAAATGTGAATCATGCATTGTTGGTTTCTTAATTACCCACATACCGTGTTTTACTGTGTTATAATTGTTAATTTTTTGTTTTTTTTTTAGGCATGGCAAATATGGTAGTAAACAATAATATTAGCTACAATTGTTTTATTTTTATTTTTTTTATATAGATTAAAAATATAATGATTGGAGAACATTACTTTTGTATAATGTGTTATAGTGCTTTTTCTAGGACAGTATCAACTACATAATTATCAGGCCATGATTAATTTGTTAGTTTCAAGTTTTCTCCATCTCACTAGTAAATGGTGAAGAGGGATCTTCCATGATTGCTTAATTTATAGTCCTGCAAAGTATCCTTCATGATTTTTTTTATTTCTTTTTCCTTACAATTATACTTTAAGGTTTTGTTGTAGTTTTAAATTGAGATATTTGGTAAATAAGTACCTATATATTTGGCACCTCTTGCCTGAAATGATATATACTGGATTTCCTGATCTGATGATATTGATTCTGATGTGTATTATTTGGGCGGTGTGTTATGGATCTCGTTTCAGTTTATAAGAGAATCATTATATTGGACAGTACTACGAAAAGAAAATAAATATTAAGAAAAATGTTTTTCTCACATTTGGTTTTTCTATGGAAAATAGTAAATAAAATCAAATATAAATACAATTAATTAAAAATTTATGTATTTTCAAATTATCTAATCTTAATATCGAGGAGTTAGAATAAATAAAATGAGTTTGAAGTGGGAATAAAAATAATTTTTTGACTTAATTTTTTTTTTCCCTTCACTTTTCCTTATATTTTTTTTCCCTTAAATTTTTTTGGAATCAAACATAGCTATAATATACTTACCATATCCATAACATGTTGAAATTTGTAAAAGGAAGAATTTGAGGTGATAATTGAGATAGTTGTTTAGAAGGAACATAAATTTGTAAAAGGAAGAATTTGAGGTGATAATTGAGATAGTTGTTTAGAAGGAACATAAATCTTTTTTGGCTACATTGTTAGATTACTGTGTTTTGGAAATGCATGATTCAATTTTGACTATGCTACTGGTTATGCTCCTTAGTTACATACTAACATATATTCTCACCTGAGGACCATAACAAGGTTTCCCTTCCACAAAGACTGGGTCGATATATTTCCCAAAATAAATGTATACTCCTGTGAATAGGCTATACAAATCTGTGCTACTGCCACCAAGTATTTAGCAATCTCCTCTGGTCACACTGGAATTAGGAGGAGTAGACCATTTACACATAACAGAACTCCTTTTCAGCACTTGTATGTAGAATTAAATGTTCCATTGTATGATAACTTTTCACAGAGTGTTGTTATATTGCTTGTATGTCAAGACATTATTCTAGTTATTCTGGAGTGTCGTCAACTCCATTTTTATCAATTAAATCCATTGTTTAACATTTATCTGTCATTTTAAACACATTATAGGAGGGCATGAATGCACAAGATCAAATTAACCGTTCCATCAGTAGCCATGGTAGTTGGAGCCCTGGAATTGTGGACAGCCCTTCCATTAACACAGGACACGATCTGGGGAGCAAATTTGGAGGACCTGGAAGTTCACAGGGCCAATCCTTTAGGAGATCAGGATTTGACATGGATGAGTATGAGAGTCTTAAATGCAACGAAGATCTTCTATTTGAAAGATGGAGACAACGGCAGAGAATAAATTCAGGTGGTCTCCTGCTTTGTGGCAACATTCTTCTTTAGCATTCCCTTGAGTTTACATACTCTGCGGCCTTAATTTCATCCATCTCCCGCATTTTTCTTAATCGTCCTTAGCTAAGATAGCATGCATTCTTGTACAGAGTGTCTATATAGCCAAACATTTTCCAGAATCATGATTCTCCTACCCTGGTTTAATTTATTCTCCTATTTTTCAGACACTTGAAATCCCTCACTACCATGTGACTATTTAATTTGGAAGGGTTTACAACCCTTTCTTTCCTTTTTAAATCATTTTGTTTCTTTATTTCCTTTGCCCCTTTTGCTCTTTTAGACGGTTATGCATGCTATAGATTTATCATTACAAATGTGGCTGTTGGGTGTACTAATCATTTAACCCTAGTTTGGATTAGGCTATGTTTGGTACCCGAAAGTACTAAGGAAAGAAAAAAAATACTAAGGAAAATGATTTTTTTTTTTATGCTTGGTTTCATTATGAAAAATATAAAAGAAAATCAAATATAATTAAGATTAGTTAGAAATTTATACATTTTAAAATCATTTTATCTTTATATAATTAAAGAAAATAAGTGAAATGAGTTTAAAGAAATATATAAAAATAATTTATTGACTATGAATTTATTTTTTATTTTCTTTTACTTTGCTATGTTTGGTTTCCAGAAAATTTGAAGGAAAATGCAAGGGAAAGAAAATACAAAGGAAAAGCAGAGGGAAAGAAAAAGTGAAGGAAAATAAAAAAATAGATTAAAAGTTGATAAATTATTTTTTTTGTTACTTCAAACTCATTTTATTTATTTTAACTCATCAATATAAAGATTAAATAATTTAAAAATACACAAGTTTTTAATTAGTTTTAATCATATTTGATTTTCCTTGATATTTTTCATAGGACAACCAAACAAAAAAAAATCATTTTCTTTTGCATTTTTTTTCTTTCCTTAGTATTTTCCGGGAACCAAACATAACTGACTTTTCTTTCACTTTTCCTCCTTATTTTCTTTCCCTTACATTTTTCCTCAAATTTTCTGGAATTAAGTTTTTTGGTTTGTCTAAACCATACTTTATTTATTAAAATTTTTATATGGTGATAACAAGAATAGCTATTCCCTGTAATTTCATTCCAGTATGCTGCAATTGCAAATGACCTGGGAAAAAAGGCACATGCTAATATTTACAGTTAAATAAGCAAAAAATAAGCCAATATTCTTAGCCTTATGATATTTACATGTAAAATTTTTGCCTAGATGCAGCTTACTACATTCAGTTTAAGTAAATTTACAACCTGTGAAATGATTAATAATCAAATGAAGCCCTCTTAAACAAAAGGAGAAAGTCACGGAAATGTTCTGTATGGATCTCGAACCTGGCACGAAAAGCCCTCTTAAACAAAAATAAGCCATTTTCCTTCCTGTTTTCTTTTCCTTAACATTCGTCATTACCAAGCACGACAAAATGATTTTCCATCCTACTTTTTTTTTCTCATTGTTTCTGAGATCCATAGGGAGTAATAACTTTATAAAGGTAGTTCCAGTATTTCACCAGCATGTGGTCGTTGGGTACCACCAGGCCCCAATCTCCTGAACAGAATATTGCATATGCATCTGCTGCGTATCTGGCCAATCAAAGACGAGAAAAGTAAGCAACTTTCCATCAGACAATGACATGATCGCAGGGTCGATAAAATTCGGCACATAAAAACAGTCTTGTAATTGTTTTCTAGGGGTGTTAAAGTAATAAGGTAAAAAGGGAGAGGGAAAAATAGGCCAACATACTTGCCAATACCATGCAATTGGGTCACGTGTGTCCAGCTATCGTCCAAATATTCCCGAGAGAAACGTTGTATCATTGCTGCCCTCTTCTTTTGTAAACCTAGAGTCTCTATAACCTTTTCTATCATCTCGGTGGGAACATCTGTAGCAGTCTTTGCATCAGGACAGAGAGTGAAGAGATCGGAAATTACTCTACTTGCCTGTAATGAGATATCTCCATTAATATTACACCCACAAGATAAAGAAGATTTCTATCTGAATAATCTTCATTCAATTAGCAGCTAATGAAATTGAAACTTAGCTCAACCAGAGATTCAAATCTAATTAAATGAGATGTTTAATAGAAACCCATAGGAAAGAGCCCAGAGTATGTCGAAACAAATACAGCTGAAACTTGCATTTTTTTTCCTCCATTAATTCTTTTAATAGTTTGCTTGGTTATTTGAAGGAAAGAGGATATGTACTAGAAAAGGAGGCCCGGAAAACCCAGAAAGACTCCTAATTTGTTTTTAGCTGAAGTCACAGACTAGGAAGTCCTTAAAATTGCTTTCAGAACTCAGCCCGATTCCTAGAACAACATTCTAAATATTCCCTTGAAAACAAGAAAATAAACCTATCAATCAGCCTAGTTAGGAATCCCGACTATTGACATGTATTGACAAATAAGTTTCTGAGACTTGATGATCCTTATTGCCCTTAGGCAACGACTTAGTCTATAAGGCTTGTGCACCATAACAATTTTCCAGGGTCTGCCTTGCAACACCATTAACCTAATGCCCATGATAAATATTGACTATCATATATATGTTGATAAATCAAGTTTAAAAAATACAACAATAACCATGGAGTTATGCATATAAAATTATTGCTCACAATTCATGATTTTTCAACAAAATTTGTGACTAGTAGCAGAGAAAATTCAGTCTACCAATTCACACAATATGTTCATGAGTTCAAAGAACTTTCCACTCACTAACAGGTAATTTCCTTCATGAGAAAGCTGACTAAGAAAGGATCATCTCAGGTACCATTCCTGGATTAACTGTGTACCCACCCAATAATCCCAGCCAAAAGTCAAGCTCATTGTAAAACCAACCAAAACACAGAATCGGTTGATGCACCAAATCAACCTTTAAGGTTATTGAACTATGAGGAGACTTAATTTTTTTTTTGATAGGTAATGATGTACTAATATAAACCAAAGAAATAATGCATCAAGGAAGACATGAAGCATATCAAGAGAAGCAAAGAAAACAACAAAAAAGAGCCAAGGAACCACCATGCTGGAATTTCTAAAAAACAACTCCCTCTCCCTTACCAAGAACCTAACCAATCAACAAATTCAATTAGACATTATGTTATCACCTATGTAGAACTTTACCCAAAGGAGATTACCAAGGAAAAATGTTTTTCAGAATTTGGCTAGACTACTCATTCTCAAACTACTTTTGATTTCTCTTTTCCCAAATAGTCCGAAAAAGGATGCATAAAGGAACAACTATTGGCTACTATGCCCTTGTATCAAATGTCTCTTTTCTGCATGCTAAAGACAGTGGTGGCAAGGAGGTTAGAAAAGTTGCAAAGAGATTTTCTGTAGGGAGGGGGTAATCTGGAAAAGAAAGCCCACTTAGTCAATTGGGAGGTGGTTTGCGAGGTTAAGGAAAAGGGGGGGGGCTAGGCTTAAGAAAGCTAACCCTTTTGAACAAAGCCTTGCTTGGTAAATGGGTATGGAGATTTGCTTGTGTTAAGGAGGATCTTTGGAAGCAAGTGCTTGTGGCGAAGTATGGGCAAGAGGATCTTGGTTGGAGGACAAAGAAGGCAAATGGGGTGTTTGGAGTAGGGGTTTGGAAGGAGATTTTGAAGGAGTCTGCTTGGTGCTGGGAAAACATGGTGTTTAAAGTGGGAAAAGGCACCAAATCTTGAGAGGGCATAGAACTACTTTGGAGGAAGACTCAGTTTTTTGGAAGGATGGGAAAAACGGGCAGTATAGAGTCAAGAGAGCGTACAGCCTGTTGGTTAGCCCCAGTGCTGCCGTTTTCCCAAAAAGTAACGTTTGGGTGGATAGAGTTCCAACCAAAATTGCGTTATTTGCGTGGGAAGCCGCTTGGGGGAAGGTGCTTACTTTGGATAGGCAGAAAAAAGGGTGGTAGCTTCCTAATTGTTGTTTTTTGTGTGGTTGCGAAGAGGAAACTGTAAATCATATTCTAATACATTGTATAGTGGTCAGAGTGTTGTGGGATATTGTTCTTGGGTTGTTTGGTGCTCAGTGGGTTTTTCCAGAAACTGTAAAGGAGGTCTTATTTAGTTGAAAGGGCTCTTTTGTGGGGAAAAAAATGAAAAAAATTTGGAAATCCATTTCGTTGTTCATTTTTTGGATGGTTTGGAAAGAAAGAAATAGACTAACTTTTAGAGGGGGGGTGTTAGCAATTCAGAAGTTTAAAAATTCTTTTGTTTGTAACTTATGGGGTTGGGCTAAATTGTATATTGGTGAGGAAGCGCTCTCCCTTATAGGCTTTTTGGAATGGTTAGCTTCCAATTAAGGGATGGTGAGTTTTTTGGTTTTCTTTCTTTGGTTGTATGGCCTTAGTTGCCTTGTATACTCCCTGTATGCTTTGTGGCTTTTGACCTCTTGTTAATCTATGCTGTGCTTATTTATCAAAAAAAAAAAAAAACTATTGTGCTTTTTTTTTTTGATAAAGGACCCATGCCACCCTAACAAAGTTTCTCTCACTGTGGCCAACAAAACCCAAGGATCACCAAACAAAGAAAATGTCAACTACTGGAGAACCATTGCCTTGGGACAATGAAGGAAAATGCAATCAATTGACTCCTCTTCCACTTTACATAGTAAGAATCTATTAACCAACATCACCCTCTTTTTTAAAGTTGATCTAGAATCAAAACCTTTCCCTAATAAGCTTCCCATGCAAAGAATCTTGCTTTAGATGAAACACATAGAGTCCAAATGACTCCCGCTAGAAAAGAAGTTCAACTCCCCACTCCAAGGCAACATAAAGAGACTTCACTAAGAAGATTTCATTCCTTGAATCTATCCACACTACCATATCCTCCTCCTTTCCGTTCACTATCTTTCCTTGTAGTCTAGCAAAAAGTTTTTCTACATTATCAAGCTCCCACGCATTAAGATTTCTAGACAAATAGAGATGCCAATGACCCCTCTCCCTTTATTGATCCCATCAATCCACCACCAAAGCTTCTTTGGATGAGGCTAAACCGCATAGAGATGGAAAAAAAAATAAAAATACAAAGGCTCCTCTCCACACCACTTATCATTCCAAAACTTCACCATCCTCCCATTTCCTTTGAAAAAAAAGAAAAAAGAAAAAAGAAATTCTACTTTAATATCTCAATCCTTCCTAATAGCTTTCATAACCCAACACCATACACACCTCTCACATCACAAGACCGCTAACACTTCTTTTCCACCCATATTTTCCACTATAACATGTCTCCAAAAAGCTCCCCTTTCACTCCCCTGTCAAAGACACTCTTTTAGGTTGGCCTGACTCTTTTATGGGGAGGAAGCGGAACAATGTTTAGGGAGCTGCTCCTTTATGCTTTTCTTTGGATAATTTGGAAGGAGAGAAATAAAAGATCATCTGAGAATGAGGAGCTCTCTAATCATAGATTGAAAGTCTTATTTCTGTGTAGTTTGTTTTCTTGGTCCAAGTTGTTTATAAGTGATATCAATGTCCTTGTTTGATTTCATTGATTGGTTGGGTTTGGTTTGAGGGATGAAGTATTTTTTGTTTTCCAAACCTTTTTCTTGGTCTTTTTTGGCGGCCATTGTATACATCGTGTGTACCTTGGTGTGCCCTTTTTTGACATTTTTCAATACAATTGCTTCTTATCTATCAAAAAGAAAAAAAAAATGCCAATTGCCAACTCCGCTTACACAAAAGCACTTTATTAAGCAACGAGATACTCCTTACACCCAAGCCCCCTTTTCTTTTCTTCATGTAGAAGAATGGCCATTTCACCAGATGAAGTTTTTTCTCCAAAGCCTTGCCTTCCCAAAGAAAATTTCTTTGAATCTTCTCAAGCCTCATTTTAACTTTTATTAGGATAGAAAACAATGTCTTGAAATAGATAGGCAAACTTGCTAATGTACTCCAAATCAAAATAATCCTCCCCCTTTTTGAAATTTTTTTTTTTTCCAAGATGACAACCTCTTGTAATACTACTCTGCCACTCCAACCCAAACCACCGCTAACTTGAAAGGAGCACCCAGAAGAAGCCTCAGATACGAAGTTGGCACCTCATCTACCCTATGTCCCATTTCAAAGGCCAACTCCTTTATTGTCCACCCTCCCAACTTTAATCAACTCACTCTTTTCAATGTTGATTTTCACACCTAAGAAGACTTCAAACCACATGGGAAATCAGATTAAATGAACCATTTAGTCTTGAGAAGCCTCACAAAAAACAAGGGTATCATTTGCAAACAAAAAATGAGATACCTCCTCCCCCTCACCTCCTCTGTCCCCCACCCTAAAACCCAACAAGTAACCACCATTCTTAGCTCTCTTTAGCAGAAAACTAAGGGCATCCACAAACTTAATTCTACATCTCATAGAACCTGTTTCTGATTAAAAAAAAATAATTTTTTTTGATAGTTTGTAAGCTACTTTGTTCAGGACAGCAAAACTTTTTACAGTCTACCTAGCTAACAACCAATGATTGTAAGCTAGCCTATCAAGAAAAACTAATAATAAGCTATCTTATCAAGGAAACCTAATATTATATGCCAATGACCTCTAATATTTACCCAGTAAGAATATTTCACAGCATGAATACCTGCAATAAATAAAAATGATTTCTATTTCAATCTAACATTGCAAATAGTTCTTGAGATGCCACATCAAGCCACCATCCTATTAATAGTCGTTATAGAGATTCTCCTCCTCTAGGATCCTTATATCTACCTAACATATGGCCGACTAATGTTTTATAAGTAAACTATATCCTTTCTTTGACATTTTTCCAATAAAGATTTGCAGCATCCTGTTCTCAATCTCCAGTTTGGTTAAATTTCTAATGCAGCTCGGGCTAGCTCAATTGGGAAAATTTTAATTTTCTAGAGAAAACCAGTCTATTAGAGTTGGAAATAGACTAGATAATAAATCAATCTGTCCTAGACACACTAAAGTTTAATAAATGAAGAAGGAATAATCTTGCTTGTAGTTTTAGTCAAGCAATTGATCCTGAAGTGAAAGCTCAACTACCTACACATCAGAACAAAAGAATGCAATTCTGTCCTTGTGGGCTTTAGATTGAGCAAAACACAGATCAATTGCAGTCCCAACTTGAGCTTCTGGCTTCAAACACTGACAAAGCTAAGATTAGGCCAAATCCCAATTCAGCTCGGCACAAAGAATTTTCAGACTCAGCTCAATTTACAGGTAACAGTAGGATGCCAACAGGTAGCTCAATCATGATGAATCCCACCACATGAGATCTAGGTTCCACAGCCCACTTCAAGATCATACAAGTCATACATATCCCAAACCAACCCTAATTGGACAGGCAGATCACCTGACCAATAGCATGTATATGTACTTTGTTATAGCCATAGAATCTGATTGCTGTCGCCTAAAGATCAGATTTACCCTAAAGCAAGAACATGGAAATTTTTATGCCCTATATCTAATACAATACATCGTTGAGACTTCCTGAGAGAGAAGGAACATTACAAGTGTAGAACTACAATTATCTCTTTCTTCTTCTCAATTCTTCTTACATATTTACTTATTTAAACCCTCAACTAGCTACTGCCATAGCCCAGAAACCTAAACCAACTATTGTCACTCTTACTTATAGCCCTAATCTATACTGAACAATCCTCCTATATGAAACCCCCAAACTGACCCAATTTTCCAGTGCTTATTAACCCCAAAAATTTTCCATCACAGCTCGTGACTACAATTGCATGTGTATGAAATTTTGGGTCACAATTAATGAATTCAGTCAAATTTGTAAGTCAGCATTAGAAAGTTCATTTTATAAATTCATATAAAATGGCTAACAATTCAAAGAAAACACTCTTAAGAGGTTAAAGTTCCCAGTAGGTGACTGAAAAAGGAATGATTTCGGTACCAATCTAGGATCAATTATATCACTAAACAGCTAAGCTAAAAGCCAAGGTCATTAGAAAAACAATCAGAAGTTACAATTGTCAATGCATGAATCCAGTTTTCAGCCCTTGACTATGAGGACTTCATTTCATGTTCAATCCCAAAATCAGGTCACCTGCTTATGTAACACATTTTGAAATGGAAATTCGTAGATAGCACTAGTTTATTGGAGGTGACCTACAATTATAAGCCACTGACCTCAAAATATCCAAGTAGACACAATCAACATAGAAATAAACCTGATATTACTACTCATTAAGAATAAACCTGATATTACTATGCATTAAGCTAGAAGTGAAAGAATTCATAATTTATCATAGTTGGAATACTCAACAACATTGTACCAAGAGCAAACAAAAATGTCCTCTGATTTCAGTCTAACATTGTGAACAAGTTTTGAGAAGCCACTTAACCCATTTTACCCTAAGCCAGAACACAGGGACTGTTTGGCAGGGGAAATGGAAAGGGCTGTTTTTGGAAACATTTGCATTTTGAGAAGTGTAAAGAAAGAATATGTTTGTTGTTGAACTGTTTTGAATTGTAAACGTGCTTGCAATCTTGAGAACAGGAAAAACAACATCTTAATGTTTTCTAAATATGACTCATTTTCAAGAAATGTTTTCAAACACAGTTATTGAAAATGGGTTACTGAACAAGCTTTTTCTGTATCATCATTTTCTCTCTATTATTGGAAGTTAAAAACAATTCTCATTTCCAACAGCAAACAATAAAAAAATTTTAGTGCACCTAAATCTAAATGTTGTCTGGACCAAGAGATAAGTTGTCTTCAAATTCACCAATATAACATATTCTCTGGAATATTAGAAACAAATACTTATAGTAAAAATAAAAGAAAAACAAGACGCCCAAAAAATTACCTGGAGACCAGAAGTGCAGTTAAGGAGCATGCATATGACCATGACCCTCCAAGGATCATGGTAATGATCTTCTTGAAGGAGATGGAAATGGGAGGGTGGAGGCCTCCAATTATTATCAGGACTTTTTCTTCTGTAAGCCACTTTTAGCTTATTGAAAAACATAGCTCGAACCGGTTTCTTAGCATCTTCTTCATTTATGGGGAAGTATGGGGATACTACTCTAATCAGTGGTGCCCGACTCTTCTTTTTTGGCAATTTCATTTTCTCATCTTCCATAGTAACATTCTGAGCATTTGTTTTCCTCTTTCCTTCTTCTTTGAAGCTTTCTTCATTCTCATGCCCTTTCTTTGTCTCTTCCTCTGAATTCCCCTCCTCCTCTTCCTTTACTGCCCTTTGACAATAGGGAGAGACTTTCTTTTGGGAATTGGAATTGGAACTGGAAATGGGTTGCTGTACTTCCATCTTCTGATCCTCCACCCTGACATTTTGAACGTTTATTTTCTTTTTTTGTTCTTTAAAGCTTTCAACGGTATCATTTCCCTTTCTCTTCCTTTTCTTTGTCTTCCTCCTCTCAATCTTATTAGGAAAATTGCAGTGCTCCTCTGGATTTCTTTCTTGTTGCTTCACTGCCTTTTGGAAATAGGGAGAGACTAACCGTTGGGAGTTGGAATCTGAAGTGGAGTTGGCAACGGAATCTGATACCACCCTTTTCTTCTTCTCAAAATAAGGGGAAACCACAGTTAGTTTGCTGTCCACCTGGGCCTCTAAATTCATCTCCTCTTCTTCCTTTACTGCCTTTTGACAAAAGGGAGAGATTTTCCTTTGGAAACTAGAATTGGAATTGAAAACGGGTAGCTCAACTCCCTTCTTTTGATCATCCATTTCAACATTTTGAACGTTTATTTTCCTTTCTTCTTTTAAGCTTTCAAATGTATCATTCCCTTTCCTCTTCCTTTTCTTCTTCTTCTTCTTGTTATCAGTCTCATTAGGGAAATTGCAGTGCTCCTCTGAATACCTTTCTTCTTGCTTCACTGCCTTCTGGAAATACGGAGAGATTAGCCGTTGGGAATTGGAATCTGAACCGGAGTAGGCAATGGAATCGGATACCATCCTTCTCTTCTTCTGAAAATAAGGGGAAATCCCCCTTGATTCGCTCTCCAACGGCGCCTCTGAATCCCTGTCCTCTTCTTCCTTGACTGCCTCCTGAAAATAGGGAGAGATAATCCTATTGGAATTGCATTCTAGGGTTTTCTTTTTCTGGAAATAAGGCGAAATTCCCCTGGAATTCTGACTCTGCAAATCAATCATAGGGAGAATGGACTCTGCGTTTGCTTTCTTTACAGAATGGATGGACGGCAAAAACACAGCACCACCGCTCTGAGAATCATTCGCTTTCTTCTTCTTCAACCCATCATTCCTGAAAGCGAATTCCAAGAATAAATCCGAATGCCGTTCTTCTTCTTCCATTACAGCTGCTTCTACTCAGAATAAGGTGAAATCACCCTGGATTCACTCTCCCAGTTACCTTGCCATCAACATAGAAGACGAAGTGTTCGTGAAAAGGTTTAAATACCCTACCCCACCTATCAACTGCTTTCTCCAAACCCCGCCTTCACTGCATGCCCACTTTCCCCCCCTCTTCCCTTTGCTCTTTTACTTTGCCTCCGCGTATGAATTTTAACCCTTATTTTTGAATGATGAATATATATACACAATTAAATCCTGCTTTTAATTTTTGATTATATATTTTAATTTATTTATAGGTGGGACTGTGGAGTGATTAAAAGTCATTTAAAAGTTCTTTTTTTTTTTTAAAAAAAAAAGAAAATTTATTATAACAGAAATAAAAAAGAAAAAAAAGTAGAGAGGAAGAGTTATGAAAAACTATGAGGTTTGTTTTTCATTGATTCGGCTCTCTTATTTACAAGAGTTGGAAAAATTAGATTTAAAAATAATATTTAATTTTTTACCGAGAATAACAAAAGTCTTTATGGATAATTGTGAGGTCATTAAGTCATTCACAACTATTCGTAAATATTTATAACACTTTCTCTTGAATGACCATTACTATTGAAGAACAATTAGGTAGACATTGTTGTTAGAACTACCTCATTAAAAACCTTATTAATAAAACCAATGAAACAAAACCTAGACGAAGGAAAAAAGAGTACAATATGCTCCCCTCATGATAACATGATTATGTTGTCTTTAATGGTTCAATGTTAAGATCTTTGAGTTGGTGCATTCTAATTTGATATATAAACTTTTTGAATGTTGCAGTAGAACAAACTTTTTGTGAATAAGCCTGCTCAATTATCACTTGATCTTATTTTTTGATCATCGATTTCACCACTTTTCTAAGGCTTGTGTGTGTCGAAGAACTTTGGTAAAATATGCTTGGTTCAATCGCCTTTAATATATTCTTCTTTTTTTATTTGTGCAATAGATACAACATTGTCTTACATAATACTGTTAGAGCCTTTGATAAAGGATAATTCACAAGACTTTCGAATATACTTTATCATAGATTTTAACTATACACATTCACCATTAGCTTCATGAATTGCCAGTATTTTTGAATGATTTGAGGAAATGACTACTATTGTTTGCTTAACTGATTTTCATGATATTGCAACATTCTTACAAGTAAATACATAATATAAGCTCATGTCACTTGTTCCATGGAAGTGTCACAATATATGTTTAATCTCATTCCGATGTCTTCTAGTTTAGGCGGAACTGTACCTTGTTAATAAATTGATAGAGAATATTATGTTTGGTCTAGTACAATTTGCAAGATATCAGTACACCAATGGTACTGAGATATGGTACTTTTAAACCAAGTAATTTTTCATTAAAATCTTTAGGACAAAGCGCGTCTTTGTTCACTTCAAGTGAAAAAAATAATCATGGGAGAATTGAGTGGATGCAATTTGCCAATATAAGAGTGCTTTGATACATTCTCTATATATGTCACCTAATGGACTAACATGCCACTTGAATGATGCTTTATCTGTATGCCTAGACAATATTTTAATTTTTCCTAGATATTTCCTTTTAAATTCTTTCTTTAAATAATTAGATGTTTTTGTGTACTTTTCAGGAGTTCCTATAAGATTCAAATCATCCACATATACTGCAATTATTCTAAGCCCAGTTTTTGATTTCTTAATGAAAATACATGGACACATAAGGTTCTTCACATATCTTTCTTTTGGAAGGTTTTCATTAAGGCGATTGTACCACATACATCTGAATTGTTTCAATCCATATAAGGATTGTTGTAGCTTGATTGAGTATATGTTGTGAGGTTTTAAATACTTTTCTTCAACCATTTTAAATTCTTTGAGCATTTTACACATTTGAGATTTTAATTTATTTCCTTCAGATATTCAAAAACCTTTAGAAATTTTCATGTATATATCATTATACATGGATCCATGTAAATAAGTTGTAGCTACATTTAGACGATGTGTATGAAGTCCTTCTGGGACTACTACATAAATGAGTTATAATGAGAGCTAATGCATGGTTTCTTTTAGAAACTTCATGCTATAAGTAATATTTAATGTCTCATGATCTTATTTTTCATAGCATCTTAATACAAATATTTATTTTTTCCAACAGGATTTAGACTTTAGGTTCTCTTATTTTTATGTCTTTAGGTATTGGACTTCATGTTTTAATATTTCTCATTTTGTGAACGAGTTTAGATTTGTTTGAATTACTTTTTTCCACTTTGACTAATGGTTTTGTACTTTCTTTTTTCTTTTTTCAATTAGGATCTTCATCATTTTTAATGGTATAAAGTTACTTTGGAAAGAAGACATTATTTTGATCCCATTTTATATGATTAACAGAGATCTTGCTATTTATAGGTACCTATGCCTCTTTAGGGGTTATTGCCTTTTTAAGAACCATTTCTTTTTCGAGGAATGTTATATAACTTGTTTGTTTTTTTAGGGCAATTTATATATGCTTTTTCAAGGGCTATTTATTTATAATTTTGGATTGATTAGTCATTTTATTGCCTTTCTTATGATTATACCCTCTTTAATAAGACTAATTGTAGTCTTTTCAGGAGTAACTAATATTTCAATGTGTTTTTCTTTATGTCGGTCTCTTTTAGAGGATTATGACTTTTTGAATGATCTATCATACCTCATGACTTTGAACATACTAATCTATCATGCTTTAGACCATCTTCAATTCATTTGCCCCTATGGTGGCTGATTGTCTTACTAGGACATCAATCTATCATACTTTAGTGAGTTTTATGTTTATTTACAGTAGTATTAGTTAATTATTCTTCACGGACATTAATTCATATTCAAAATTCCGTACCATTATTTTAGAATTAGTTTGTCTTCTCCTAATGGTAGAAAAATTGTTTCATTAAAATTAGAAATTTGCATAATATGTAATAATACCCTTCATCAAATATACTAGTCACTAAATGAAGAAACTTCTTGTTCCTTAATTGGGAGGAGTTAATGCATTGTTCTTTAATTGCAAGGAGTTCATGCATCATTGTTCAACTTGGGGACTAAGTTGGTTATCTTAGATTCTTTTGGATTTTATAAATTGCCAAGTGTCATCATACGAGTTCGTGTGCCACTAGTGACTTAGTATGATCTCTTCAAGCTTTTGATTAGGTTTTCATTACTTGATATATATGGCAATAAGATCAATTATTGCTAATGTTGTATAATGAGATAAACATCTTGGAATATATTTATTAAGTAGTGATATTATGTATAAATAAAACATAAACATGTATTAGCAAATATCAACCTAAGAAAGTAAATATCCTATGTGAGAATTTAATAATAAACATTTCCATTACCAATCAATTAGTCAATTTTACCATTAAGATTTTCAAAGAAAGTTATAATAATCCAAGTTAGATATGCTAACCAAAATTTCCATCTACCAATCATTTTCTTTTCATTTTGGTAAAAGTTAACAAAATATTTGATTGTATGACTAGTACACATCAAGTGTCATTACATGTCACACTTTTAAAAATCAATTTCTTATCATCTATGGTAGATTTATTCTGCAAACTTGACTTTCTTTATCATTTTACCACTTTTGGTGGTAAGGTGTGAACTTTTTCATAGGAAAACAATGACCCTCATAAATTAAGAAGTTATTGTATATTGGATTCAAATGATATCCTAGTTTATAATTGCATTCCTAATTAGTAACATTCACTTTGGGGAATGATTTTGATCCTGTTATATAAGATTGATGATTATTCATGAAAAACTTTCTATGCTCAATTACATTTAGTTATAGTGAGCTTTGAGGAGGATAGTCTTCTACTGATTATATCTTTCTTTTATATTATTCCAAATAATTAAAGGGTCATTATATTTTGATTACATAGAAATTACATACAGTAACATGTTAAATAGAAAATTAAAAATATTTAAATAAATTTATAAATGTGAAACACTTACAATTATGCCTTTTCATGAGACATGAACACTATTTTAGAAATAAAACGTGAAATTTATAATTCTAACTATTTCAACCTTTTAACCTAGCAAAAAATGAAATAAAAAAAATACTATTGATATATCCAAATCTAAATCATAGAAAATAAAGGATTTCAATAATTCAATTCTTAAAAACGAGAAAA
>BKBX01004980.1:625744-642283 GCA_008326845.1 Vitis x labruscana x Vitis vinifera | reverse complement strand
TTTTTTTTTTGTAATAAATAGAATGAGAGATTTAGCAATATATATATAGAATTTTATAATGAAATAAAATTGTAATTTAATTAAATTAGTAATGTGTTATTAGAAACAAATTGGGAATTTATTAGTTTTATTTAAATAAGGAATAGATTAGTTAAATTATAAATAAATAGTAATAATTGTTTCTCTTATGTTATATTAGGTGAAGAGTAGATTTTATTTTTCAGAATTATTCTTCTCCCAAGCTTTCAAGGACTTCTTTTGAGGTAAGGGAAGTTAATGCAATATTTATAAAATTAAATTATTTTATATGTTATTTTGAATTGTGGAAAAGAAAATGATATTTTGTTACCATGCATGGATCAAACTGTTTTGCACTAAATATTATGTTGGAATATTTTGTTTTATTTATGACACAAAATATGGAGATATTATGTTGTGTAAATTTGAATACTTGAACAAAAACATCACTATGGTTTATTTGGTCCTTGTCAACGGGATATAATAGTTGACTATTCGGCCCTGTCAACGGGATATAATAGTTGACCTTTACATTTCATGGTGGGAATGTAATTGATTTGGACCCCAGCCTCTAGGGGTTTGGTTAGAGGTTACTAGTACTAGTAATGTTTGGTTCCGTTCACCAGGAACAATTTGAGGCTAGCCATCCATTTGAAAAGTCTCACCTAACTGGGCATTTGATATTTGATAACCAGAGTAATGAAACTTGAATGGATTTGATTGAATCTTATGTGAAAGTGTTTGAATTTGATATGAAAATGGTTGGTTGAATTTTGAATATATTGGTATTTTTGAAACTCTGATATTTGATGAGAAAAAAAAAATGATATCTCCTATTTGAAATGAAAATATTTGATCCATGAACTGCATTAATATTCCTTATTGGGCTGTGAGCTCATTCCCAATTGTTGAAAATTTTTCAGGTATCCTTAGTTCGGGTGAGGAGTGATGGCTAGGCTGAGGAATGATCATCATTAGGATTTGACTTAGGATTTTATGTTGGGTTTTGTTAACTGTTAGTTATGTTCATTTGGATCCTTTGGTATTTGGAAGTTATTTGGATATTGATCCTTCAAATTTTATGTTAGATCAAAGTTGAGTGTTGGAGATTTTGAAATTTGTTCTAGTACTTGAATTGTTTAAGTTTGCAAATATTTGGACAATGGATTTTTGGATAGTGAATGTTTTAGTTTTGAAATTGAATTTTGAGGATTTTAGATTTTGTTCCGCTACTCTGAACAGATATTTGGTAATTGGTAACTTCCAATTACAAGATAATTGTTTGGGTCAGGTTACACTGTAAACCTTCGGGTTTGAGGTGTAAAATGACCGTCACACCCTTGGAGTGGGTCTTGGGGTGTGACAATCATAAAGTAAAATAATTATTATAAGCTCAAGAAACTAACATAATAATTAGGTAACATTAAATAAATAATAAAAATAAAAGAATAAATTTTTCGTAACTTACTATGAATAATTTTATTATGATAAAATGAAAATTTTGTATAACATCACTAGGAAATATTCTTTGTATAGCTTTTGGTTATAACATTTTACAAAATTGTTAATTGACAATTTAATTTTGTATTATATCATAGTTAGAAATCGTTTATGTAGCTTTTGGTTATAGAATTGTTGATTAATAATTTTGGTTTGTATAACTTCTAGTTAAACAATAAAATTTTAGAAATTGTCTACTACATAGGTTTTGTTATGAAATAACTATCAATAAAAATTGTTTTCATAGCTTTTGTCTTTTGAGAAATTTTCTATATAACTTTTAGCTTTACAAAATTAAAATATCAACATTTTCAACCTTCTAGCTTAAGCATAGAAAATATGACTTACATAGCATTTGATTATGAAAATTTTTATGGCTATACAGTTTATTTTACATTTTTTATCATAACAAAAATGTGTAAATTCATACATAACTTTAGATTATGAAAATTTCATTGCATAGCTTCTAGCTATATTTAGTAATTTTTAATTTTTCATATTACTTTTGATTATGAGAATTTTACATATTTTACATATTTTACATATTGTTCATAACTTCTAGTTATAATAATTTTTTTTCATAATTTTTGGCTAGAAATATTTTTTTACTTAATATTACACATGTTTTTCTACATTTAAATAAGATAAATAAAATGGAAAATGAAAGTATAATTTTATCATATATAAATGAAATAGAAAATAAAGATGTAATTTTATTTCAAAAAAAAAAAAATAAAGATGTAATTTTATTACATACCTTTTACATAAGACAGAAGAGATTTTCTTATAAGTGTTTCAATCTCTCACAAACACTTTGCTTAGTGTTTCAATCATTCATGAACACTATTCTCGATGTTTCAATCTTTTGCGAACTTCTTCTATAAGAGTTTTCTGTTGGAGAGGCTCTTTGTGTTGATAACATATTAGAATGAATCTGATAATGTCTTAGAACATTAATAAAGAAGAAAAGTAGAGAAGAAGAGTTATGAAAAACTCCACTATTCTCGATGTTTCAATCTTTTGCGAACTTCTTCTATAAGAGTTTTCTGTTGGAGAGGCTCTTTGTGTTGATAACATATTAGAATGAATCTGATAATGTCTTAGAACATTAATAAAGAAGAAAAGTAGAGAAGAAGAGTTATGAAAAACTCTAAGGTGTGTTTTTCATTAATTAAGTCTCTTATTTATAGGAGTTGAAAAAAATCAGAATTAAATACAATATTTAATTCTTTACAAGAAATAACAAAAGTTTTTATGGATAACTATGAGGTCATTCATAATTATTTGTACATATTTATAACAAAATTAGAAATTTGACAATTTTTAAAATGACTTTTAGAATAATTAATTTTTTCTTGTAGTGAAAAAATTTTATATTTAAAAAGTATTTTATTAAATATAAGAATAATTTTGATGTTTTGAGAAATTTTAATTAAATAAAAAATTGCTCTCCACAACAGGTTCAAGGAGAAGTGTAGGCATTATTTTTTCAATGAGTGGATAAACGGATTTTTGACAAACTTATGATCATTTGAAAACATTTTCCTCACCTGTTTTTCCCAACGAGTTCGATGTCCACTCCCATAGTGGCTTTGGAGTCGAATTCCAAACTCAATGTTGTAGGGACCCCTCCCCTTGGGAAACACGTGGCACGCAGCTCATGGTGACGCGTGGCACGTGTTATCAGCCGGACCATCATCATCCGGATTCCCCTAAGGATATGCATGGTGCAGTTATTCTATCCGGACCACCTCAGGGAAAGGCAAACAACGTTTCAGCTTCTCCTATCCAAGGAAGAGCAAACGACGCTGGCAGAGCGTAGACATCCGGATAGTCTCCACAACACATCCGGATAATCAGCATGAGCCATCCGGATATAAATCGTCTGGATGGTCAATTAAAGTAAAGCGAGTCTTACACGCAATCACAACAAGCAGCCATGGCCCCCATCCCATCACCTACAGAATGAGAAGACAAGAGGAAGTGACAGCAAGTCACTTCCCACGATCATTCTACATAATCACTTCCCACGATCTCTGACAACCGCATCACCTACCACGGTCTCTGACAGCCATTCGTAGGATGATAGTGCTCCTACTGACACCTATTATCATCATCACAACATAAAATATCTCCTCACCATTAATGAAAGGAGCAGTACCCCTGAAGCTGTATATATATGACTTCACACGAAGAAGAAAAGGATCCCCCCTGGTAACCTTTTGATACCTAGTAAAAGGCCAACTGATTTATATATCTCTCTCTCACCATGGCTAACAAAACCATCGGAGGGTGCGTCCGGACACCCTGTCCGGATGCCTTTTTGCAGGTACAACCGCTGAATCAAGAACCCTTTGTGTGTTGAGAATCGCGTGTCCATCCATCTAGCAACAACGAGGTCCACCTGATACGCGAGGTGACAACATTGGCGCCGTCTGTGGGAAACTTTACTTTTTATTTTGATTCAGTCACTAGCAAAGATGGCCACACCTTCCCAAAGTCGATCATCTGGTAGAGAGGAGGAAGATAATCACAAATGGCGTCAGGCCATCGAAAAAAGACAGTTGGCAAGCGAAAAACAGCTAAGAGCTCTCCTCCAGGAGACGGAGAGGTTAAGGGAAGAAAACGCTGTGTTACGCATTCAAGCCTCAACGTCGAGTCCTCCTCGTCGTCAGCGTTCAAAAGGCCAGGTGGCAAACTCAAGGCCAGAGCCAGAATCCATATATCCTGGGTCAACAGGGGCTGTCCCAGGAGCATACAACGCAAGGCCCCATGAGCCACGCACACCCATGCCTCGAGCTCCCCGTGAGGAAAGCTCAGATTCCACTCATTTTTCAGCAAAAAGACAACGTGATAGAAAATCACAGTTGTCAAGTTCTATGCGCGCAAGACTAGGCCCACAAGAGCCTGGGAGATCAAGGCCACCAGTAGCCACAACCCGGGTACCACGCCCCGATCCTATGATTGCTCCCATGGTGCAGAACGTACCTCCGCATCGTGACCCCATGGTCACCCCAGCGATGCGGAACGTTCACTCACACCTAGCGGAACGACCAGCTGGGAGAAACCTCCCAAACGAGCCACCCATTGGCTCCATCAGCAAAAGGCTGGATGACATGCTCTCCACGCCCTTTTGCTCCCATATCACCCATTACGAGCCCCCAAGGGGATTCCTCGTACCAATGTTTTCCACATACGATGGGACCAACGATCCCTTCGATCACATCATGCACTATCGACAGCTTATGACGCTCGATATTGGCAACGATGCATTGCTATGCAAAGTATTCCCCGCTAGCCTTCAAGGGCAGGCCCTCTCATGGTTTCATCGCCTACCTCCTAACTCTGTTGACAATTTCAGGGACCTCTCTGAAGCTTTCGTGGGACAGTACTTGTGCTCTGCTCGACACAAGCAAAATATCAGCACCCTCCAGAACATAAAAATGAGAGACAACGAATCCTTGAGGGAATTTGTGAAGCGATTCGGCCAAGCCGTACTTCAAATAGAGGTTTGCAGCATGGATGCTGTCCTACAGATCTTCAAGAGAAGCATCTGTCCAGGCACTCCATTTTTTGAATCGCTGGCCAAAAAGCCTCCTACAACGATGGACGATTTGTTCAGACGTGCTAACAAATATTCAATGCTCGAAGATGACGTACGTGCAGATACTCAGCAAGTTTTGGTTGCCGGACGGGCTTCTAGAGATAACGCGGACAGACATGCCAAACCTCCGGACCGGCCAAAACCAGTTGACCGGAGACAGGACGGGCCGAGTCGTCCGGATAGGCCGCCCATCACACCCCTATCCGTGTCATACGAAAAACTTCTCCCAATGATCCAAGGGTTGTCCGACTTCAGGTGGCCTAGACCCCTCGAAACGGACCCATCCATGAGAGACCGCAGCAAGAAATGCGCCTTCCACAAAGACCATGGCCATACAACAGAGACATGTCGGTCCCTCCAGTATCTAGTCGAAAGGCTCATCAAAGCAGGACATTTAAAACAGTACCTCCGCTCAGATACTGGAGGAAGGGACACATCTCAACATCATAACTCTGGGGCCCCGAGGGTCCCAGTCGCCCCCAAGGCTGTCATTAACTATATCAACGGGGGCCCATCTGACGAGGAATACGATTCCAGAAGGAAAAGACAGAAATTGCTGCGAGCCGCGTCAATACGTGAACGCATTAATTCCATCCGGCCGGGTCTTACCGGAGAGGGCCCTCGCCCCATAGATGGGACAATCATTTTCCCACCAGCAGATCCCACCCGGACGCTACAGCCACATCGCGACGCCCTCATCCTCTCCCTAGAAATAGGAGATTTCGATGTAAGACGTATCTTGGTCGACCCAGGCAGTTCAGCCGATCTGGTGCAAGCATCAGTCGTTGGCCATATGGGACATAGTCTCGCGGGTCTCGAAAACCCCGGACGAATCTTATCCGGATTCAATGGGTCATCAACCACATCCATAGGAGACATTATACTGCCGGTCCAAGCTGGTCCAGTCACTCTCAACGTGCAATTCTCGGTGGTACAAGAGTTATCACCCTTCAATGTCATCTTGGGACGCACATGGCTTCACTACATGAAAGCCATCCCTTCCACATATCATCAAATGGTGAGTTTCCTCACCAACGAAGGGCAAACTGACTTATATGGCAGCCAGTTGGCCGCTCGACAGTGCTATCAAATAGCACGAGAAGCGGGAACTAGCCAGAAGGATGCATCTCCCCCTGAACCCAGCCATACGCAGGAACAATAGCAATTATTGAGTCCGGCGGACAAGGATCCCCCGGCAGCAGATCCCTTACAAACAATCCAAATCTCAGAAGAGAATGATCACCTCACAAACATCAGTTCCCTCATGACACAAGAAGAAACTCAGAACATGCAAAATATCCTTCGGAGCAACCATGACATCTTCGCATGGACACATTCGGATATGAAGGGAATTCATCCCTCTATTGCCTCTCACAAGCTTAACATCTTTCCAGCAGCCAGACCCGTTCGACAGAAGATTAGACGCTTTCATCCGGATAGACAAAAAGTTATCCAAAATGAAATTGACAAATTGCTGGAAGCCGGATTCATCAGAGAAGTATCTTATCCGGATTGGTTGGCAAATGTAGTGGTGGTACCAAAGAAAGAAGGCAAATGGCGAGTCTGTGTTGATTACACCAATCTCAATAACGCATGTCCAAAAGACAGTTTTCCCTTACCACGAATAGATCAAATTGTGGATTCCACTTCCGGGCAAGGAATGCTCTCTTTCTTGGATGCCTTCTCCGGATATCACCAGATTCCCATGTCTCCGGATGACGAAGAAAAGACAGCTTTCATAACACCACATGGCCTCTACTGCTACAAAGTCATGCCATTCGGACTCAAAAATGCTGGCGCCACTTATCAGAGATTAATGACTAAAATCTTCAAACCTCTAATAGGCCACACGGTAGAAGTGTATATTGATGACATTGTGGTTAAAAGCAAAACCCGAGAGCAGCATGATCTTCACTTACAAGAAGTTTTTCACCTCTTACGAAGATATGGCATGAAGCTAAATCCTACTAAATGCGCCTTTGGAGTAAGTGCTGGCAAGTTCCTGGGATTTATGGTCAGCCAGAGAGGCATAGAAGTCAGCCCGGATCAAGTCAAAGCAGTCATGGAAACACCCCCTCCCAGGAACAAGAAGGAGCTACAACGACTCACAGGCAAGCTCGTCGCATTAGGGCGCTTTATAGCCCGCTTCACTGAAGAATTGCGACCCTTCTTCTTGGCAATACGTAAAGCTGGAGCACAAGGATGGACGGACAGTTGTCAAAGTGCTTTCGAAAAAATTAAGCATTATCTTAAGCAGCCACCCATCCTAAGCAGCCCCATCCCAAAAGAGAAGCTATACATGTATCTGGCTGTCTCAGAATGGGCAATCAGCGCCGTCCTATTTCGCTGCCCTTCACCAAAGGAGCAGAAACCTGTCTACTATGTCAGCAGGGCATTAGCAGATGTAGAAACCAGGTATTCAAAAATGGAGCTAACAGCCTTAGCTCTTCGAAGTGCTGCCCAAAAGCTCCGCCCCTATTTTCAAGCCCATCCAGTGATAGTACTGACCGACCAACCCCTTCGTAGCATTTTGCACAAACTAGATTTAACTGGGCGAATGCTACAATGGGCCATCGAATTGAGCGAATTTGGAATCGAATTCCAACCCAGATTATCCAAAAAAGGCCAAGTAATGGCCGACTTCGTGCTCGAATATTCACAAAGACCCAACCAGCACCACGAGTCAAGTGAACAGGAGTGGTGGACACTACGAGTTGACGGAGCCTCACGCTCATCAGGCTCTGGAGTTGGGCTCTTACTACAGTCCCCAACTGGGGAATATCTGGAGCAAGCCATCCGGCTGGGATTCTCTGCGTCTAACAATGAAGCAGAATACGAAGCCATCCTGTCCGGATTGGACCTCGCCCTTGCTCTATCCGTCTCCAAACTCCGGATCTACAGCGACTCGCAGCTAGTGGTAAGGCATGTCCAGAAAGAATATGAGGCTAAGGACTCACGCATGGCGCGATACTTGGCCAAAGTAAGAAGTACCTTACAGCAATTCACCGAATGGACAATCGAAAAAATTAAGCGAGCTGACAATAGGCACGCTGACGCTTTGGCCGGCATAGCTGCCTCCCTCCCTATCAAAGAAACCATTCTATTGCCCATACATGTGCAAGCCAATCCCTCTGTCGCAGAAAATTCCACTTGCAACATCGTTGAGGCAAACCAAACGGATGATCAAGAGTGGACGTATGATATTGCAGAATATCTCCGGACAGGCACTTTACCCGAAGATCCTAAACAAGCGCACAAAATCCGGGTGCAGGCTGCCCGTTTCACCCTCATTGGGGGGCACCTGTACAAGCGATCCTTCACAGGGCCTTATCTTCGTTGTCTTGGGCATTCAGAGGCCCAGTATGTGCTAGCTGAATTACATGAAGGAATATGCGGAAATCATACGGGAGGACGATCCCTAGCACATAGAGCTCATTCACAAGGGTACTATTGGCCAACAATGAAGAAAGACGCGGCAGCATATGTCCAGAAATGTGATAAATGTCAAAGATACGCTCCCATTCCACGTGTGCCATCAACAGCGTTGAAATCGGTCTCAGGCCCATGGCCTTTCGCGCAGTGGGGCATGGACATAGTGGGACCCCTCCCAGCAGCACCTGCCCAGAAGAAATTCCTCCTTGTCGCCACTGATTACTTCAGTAAATGGGTAGAAGCTGAAGCATATGCAAGCATCAAAGATAAAGATGTCACCAAATTCATATGGAAGAACATTGTTTGCCGCTTTGGAATTCCCCAAATCATCATAGCTGACAATGGTCCACAATTTGACAGCATTGCATTCAGGAATTTCTGTTCGGAACTGAATATCCGGAATTCATACTCCACGCCGCGTTATCCTCAAAGCAATGGGCAGGCGGAAGCCACAAACAAAAACTCTAATCAATGCCTTAAAGAAAAGGCTTGAACAAGCCAAAGGGAAGTGGGTGGAGGAGCTACCCGGCGTCCTGTGGGCCTATAGAACCACACCCGGACGGCCGACAGGAAACACTCCTTTCGCCCTCACATATGGAATGGATGCAGTCATTCCTACTGAAATAGGTCTTCCTACTATCCGGACCGATGCAGCAAAACTAAAAGATGCCAACACGGAACTAGGAAGGAATTTGGACTGGGCAGACGAAGTCAGAGAAAGCGCGACCATCCGGATGGCAGATTATCAACAAAGGGCATCAGCGCATTACAATCGAAAAGTCAGGCCCAAAAACTTCAAAAATGGTACGCTAGTACTTAGAAAAGTTTTTGAAAATACTGCTGAAGTAGGCGCAGGAAAGTTCCAAGCCAATTGGGAAGGACCCTACATAGTCTCTAAGGCAAACGAAAATGGAGCCTATCATTTACAAAAGCTAGATGGCACTCCGTTACTCAGACCATGGAATGTGTCCAATTTAAAGCAGTACTATCAATAAAAAGTAGACACAAGTGCAAGTAAGAAAGAAGTATGCTTTTTTATTATGAATAAGTGTAATTACAAAGAGATCTCCGGACCACAAAAATACAGAAGAAAAATTACAGCAGAAAAATTACAAAAAGAAATAAACTATCAGGGAGCGGGCTTCTCATGGAGTTTCTTTTCTTCGCCCGGAGGAATTGAAGGGGTATCTCGTTTGATGCCGTTCTTCTTCATGCAGCAGCGATACCCAAAGATAAACGTATCGTCAACTTGTTGCTGGTAATCCGCTGCAAGTTCCTCCCTTTCCACAGCAAACTCCCGTTCAAGTTCTTCTTTTTGCACATCCAGGCGCAGCTGCAAGTCTTCCTTCTGTTTCTTTTCATTCGAATCTTCTGTCCGGAGTTGACTCACTTCATCCCTCATCTGGGCTGCCTCATCTTCCGCCTCATGTAGGCGGCCCGCAGTCGATTCTTCTCGACCCTTCGCCTCAGCCAACTCCACTCGGAGGGCTTCATTTTCCTCTCGCATGGTGGATAGACTGGCCTCAGCCTCCTCCATTCTCAGACGCAGCTGATTTTCAATCTCTCGATGCCGAGAAGAGAAGGTCTTCATATAGTCTGCAGTCTGCAGCAGCTGAGTAAAAAAATCGTGTTGTCGAGCCATGCCGCGGAGGCCCCTCACCAGCTGACACGCAAACAACAGAAGCAAAGACATAAATCGTACTACAACAAACACATCAGTGCAACAAAGAGTCAAAAAGCAAAAGCACAAGACAACGGTATACCGTTTCTATCATATCAAACATCTCAGCAGAGGGCTTGATGGCTTTCCAGTCGGGTGTAATCTGCTTTAACTTAACTTCCAACTCCGCGTAGCTGAAAGGGCTAGCAGGAGCGGCATCGTCAGCAGGTTCTTCCTCAGATGAGGAAGTAGAAGGTAACTCTTGTCCCGGAATCGGAACCCCCACATCTTCGTCCGGACACATGTGTCCGGATGCATCTTCAGCCGGAATTATTGCCGGGGCGGCTGAGGTCTCAGTTGCCATCTCCACCTCGCCTCCATCCGGATGAGCGTCATGGGCAGAAGCGCAGCTAACTTCAATCTCTTGCTGTCGCTCTTGAAGCCGCTCAAGGAGTCCGGACTGTAGATTGCGCGTCAAACGCGGCTTCTTTGAAGGAGGCCCTTTCACCAGGACTATGGCCAAGCGATCCGGGTCTTCGGAAGGCTGACTTTGGCTTTCTGCCCCCGCTTCCTCCAACGGGGCCGTTTCAGCTGCATCAGCATCCGGATTAAGGTTGCCCGGACGGTTGATAGATGCAGCTTCCTCAGCCACGTTAGCCAGACGCGCAGCCGCGGCTAAGGAAGGGCCCGAATGATTCAACCCCGACATGCGTCCAGGGCCGCTTGAGATAGAGTGCGGAGCAGCGTTTACTGGCTCCTCTATCATTACTTCCCCCTCATAAGTACTTTGCGGAGGGGGAAACTCCTTGGGAGGAGTGGGTTCCTTCGCATCCTTCCCATGCTTCTTCACCAGCTTCCTCCTTTTTCCTAGAGTTTTCTTTGGAGGAGAGTCCGGACCCCGCTTCTGTCCGGGAGCCTTCCGGATAGTGCCTTCAGTTTTTTTCTGATCTCGATCCTCCAGGAGCTTTCGCCGTCTTTCAGCATCAGCCTCTTTAGCTTCCTGATAAAGGGGCAGCTCCTTCACAGTATAATGCTCCCCAGGCACTATCTCATCCTTTGACAGTTTCCTGGGGAGAATATTGATAACATATTCCTGGGGCTCCCGGGCGACCGCTATCAAATTCCGCGCGGAAAGCAATGTCTTGTAGGCCCTCTCCTTGGGATCTATCTCGAATAACTTGCAGATACAGGCGAAGGACGCCTTTTCCACCCAATCCACAAGGTGGCCCCTCAATTCCAGACCTGCATTGACAGCAACAAAAGGTGAGAATTCCGTCCGGAAAAATCAGAAAAAATCAGCAAAGCAAAATCCGGACAAAAAATCGCAAAACAAGATTACCCGGAATTTTTAAGGTATAATTTGGAGAAAAAGGCCTCGACGGATGCTCCGATAGCCCCGCCCATCCACCCCGGACCGCCACCAGCCCCTTCGCCCCTCCCTTTGTCGAATCTGGCAGCTCTGTCACCATTTGAAGGGAGGGCAGGTGAGCGGACACACTGAAGATATCATTCTTTGCTTTCTTCAGGGAATAGACAAAGAACACTTCCAGTAGCGTAAGGTCGAGGCTATACAGCATGTTGATGATGCTGCATCCCATCAGCACCCGGACAAGGTTGGGGTGAATGAAGATGGGTGGAATCTGAGAGAAGTGGAGGAATTCCTTGAACAACGCCGGCAGAGGGAACCGGAGCCCCGCGTTGAATTGTTCCTTTGTGAAGAGGATAACGTTTTCTCCACCTTTCTCAGTAGGCATAGCCGCCTCTTCGTTCACCAAATCTATAGATACGCCATTTGGGATGCAGAACCGCTCCCGGAATTCCTTCACATCTAATTTGTCTATCGCCTTTTCACTAGCTTCGCTAACCCGGACAGATGAAACAGTCTTTTTTGAAGCCATTTCTTACCACAAAGCCAAACCAAAATCTACATACAAAAGCAATACAACGAATCAAACCAAGCAGTCAGAAAATACACAAACCCTAACCCAAAGCAGTCAGAAAAACCCCTCAAAAACCCCTCCGAATAAAAACAAAGTACCAACATTCAACAACAATTGCAAACGACTCGATCAAAACAACGCCCAAACAAGCCAGAAAACAAGTTTAAAGAACCAGCAAATGCAACCAAAAGAATGGCAGTAGCAAAGAGGTACGTACCAAATAAAGCTCTGAAGAAGAAGAACGGTTACTGCCTCGGTACAAAATCACCAGCAGCAAACAAACAAAGTCGCGATACAAAAACACCGGTACAAAAGAGCTTTCGAAGTTTTTCTCAGAGAAGCAAAGGGCGCAGGAAAAAGCAGTAAGAAGAAAGGCTCTCAAGAGAATGCAGTAGGAAAAACTGCAAAAAGAGGTACAGTGCCCTATTTATAGCAGGACAGCCCCTCGGAAAGCCAAACCAACAGCCATGTTATCATTGAAACGACATATTGCCTGGGGATACACAGGGTCGGCGGCTCGTCATAAATGCCTTTTTGGCTTCCGCACCCCCACTCGCCACGTGGCCCAGTCACTCGAAGGGACTTTTTCAATTTTCAAAAACCCAGTTATTTTTAACCCGCCCATTTTTTGGGCAAAATAGGCAAGTTAAAAAGGGGGGCAATGTAGGGACCCCTCCCCTTGGGAAACACGTGGCACGCAGCTCATGGTGACGCGTGGCACGTGTTATCAGCCGGACCATCATCATCCGGATTCCCCTAAGGATATGCATGGTGCAGTTATTCTATCCGGACCACCTCAGGGAAAGGCAAACGACGTTTCAGCTTCTCCTATCCAAGGAAGAGTAAACGACGCTGGCAGAGCGTAGACATCCGGATAGTCTCCACAACACATCCGGATAATCAGCATGAGCCATCCGGATATAAATCGTCTGGATGGTCAATTAAAGTAAAGCGAGTCTTACACGCAATCACAACAAGCAGCCATGGCCCCCATCCCATCACCTACAGAATGAGAAGACAAGAGGAAGTGACAGCAAGTCACTTCCCACGATCATTCTACATAATCACTTCCCACGATCTCTAACAACCGCATCACCTACCACGGTCTCTGACAGCCATTCGTAGGATGATAGTGCTCCTACTGACACCTATTATCATCATCACAACATAAAATATCTCCTCACCATTAATGAAAGGAGCAGTACCCCTGAAGCTGTATATATATGACTTCACACGAAGAAGAAAAGGATCCCCCCTGGTAACCTCTTGATACCTAATAAAAGGCCAACTGATTTATATATCTATCTCTCACCATGGCTAACAAAACCATCGGAGGGTGCGTCCGGACACCCTGTCCGGATGCCTTTTTGCAGGTACAACCACTGAATCAAGAACCCTTTGTGTGTTGAGAATCGCGTGTCCATCCATCTAGCAACAACGAGGTCCACCTGATACGCGAGGTGACAACAAATGTGTCGACAGGGATGGAAAGGAGGCGAAGGCGTAGATATGGGACACCCTGTCGTCACCTTCGCCTACTACCACGATATAGATCTAGGTGCTTACTTTCACTGAACTCCAGGCATAGATTTGGTCCTATTAGGCTTTTGAGAAAATGAGACATGAATCCCTTGAGTCTCTTTGAAGATCTTGCAGCCTTTAAAGAGCTGAAGGAGAAAGAAATTAAAAACGAGAGCTTGGCTATGGTTGCTTGGCTGGTGTTTTATATACAAGTTGCTGTAACAGGTAAAGGTCTTGTACAAAACCTTCTTGACCACTTAGTAGATCCCTTCTACAATAACCTGCTTTCCATATTTTCAAAGCCTTGCAAAAGATTTTCCTTCCTTTGTTTATACATAATAGAAAGTAATTAATTAATTTTAAAAAATCTACTTGGTGGTTTCTTGGTCTTTTGTGTAAGCAATTCAGGAATCTCTAAATTCAATAAGATGGAAACCTAATTACTTAGTTCTTATATATGGTACATTACTAATCTGAAAATGAAATTTTATTTAGCTTTCATTTTTGAAAAGGCAACATCCTCCACAATGTGTGAGGTGTATTCTATGAGGTTTGCCTCAAGGTGAAAATCTCATGAATCCTTGCCACTTAAATAATGTTGGGATAAATCAAACGAGAAAAATACTTTTCAGATAAATTAAATAAGAAAATTTGAATTATTTATTTATTTTTTCCTTTTCATAATTCAAATTTATAAAGATTTAACAAATTATAATTAAATATTTCATTTGAATATATTTTTCAATTTTTTAAAACAAATAATAATAATAATCTTTATAAAAAAAATATAAGATTTTTTATATGTAAAAAAATTACATTACATTTTCAATTTTCTTATGAAATTTATCCCAATAATAAAATAACAACTTGCCCTACCTCTGAAATGTTTGAGGACAACATTTTATTTGTCAAACATATAACAGTTTAAGGTAAATGATTGCACAAGACTGGATTCTTGATTTTGTGTCTTGTTTTTAATGCTTATCTCGGGCCAAATCAAACTTTGGACATGATTTTGATGTAGAATAATTCAATGCATATCTCACGCACTTAAAACTTTGTTAATTGCCATGCCTCTAAATGAAGAGCAATCTTACAAGGAAATTTATAATTTGGATAATATTTTGGCAATCTTTCATATTATGAAAGGAGGCTGTTCCCTTATAATATAAAAAGGGGACATGTTCTCTATATCTAGGAGTTTCTAGTGATGATCTTGGGGTGGACATGTCTCATTAGGAGTTCAGTTATGAGCTCTCTTATGATATAGTGGCGTTTAGTACTTATGAGCCCACAACACAATCCATACGTCTCCTTGACCGATACCATTTTCTTACATTGATAGATCCTTCCCATATCTTTATGCTACTAGTGTACAAGAGTTGTTCTCTACTCCTAAGAATTGGAGGGGGAGGTATAAAGAGTTGCACTTTTCTATCAAAAGTTGAGCTGATATTATTTCCACTAAGACTATTGCTGCAACCTTTAGTTTACCATCATTTGCTCCTCCTGAGCCCAATTTGCACCTCAATCATGACCAACTTTTCATAAGATTGCACGTGTACTAGTGCCTCAGGGTACCCATTGTTGTTTTACCATTACCCACCTTAAGATGCCATAAATCTTCTAGTTTGTGGATCAAGTCATTAAGATCAACATTTTTCCATTTGAACACTATATAGAGTGTTCTGATGTAGTCTTTTAGTGGTTATATATCACATGTACATAGATAAGTGGGAGTCTAGCTCAACTCATCATGGATACTATCATTTATTTTTTCTAAAAGATGAAGAAGAAACAATTGACTTTAACTCGACACTATCCCATTCCTTTGCTTAGGTTGCTTTCACACTACTTGCTATGTTGTGGGCACTGGTTACTTGACTCTAATCACCGCATGACTTCTCACACTTATGTTATTGGTTAGTGGGTTTGAGTGATTCATTCAGGTTATACAACGCTAGGCAGAAAAAAGCTCCACATGTTATTCTAACTCTGCATATTCCTGCTTTTGACATGAGCTTGTTAGTGCTTCCTATTTCTTTTCTTCCACTTGCTTGATTTTAGTGCCATAAAGCCTATTATTCCTATTTCCACACTAATAGGACTAGTCTTTGATATCCTTGGACCTTCACAGCCTTAGGCTACCGATGCTACCTTGAGTACCT
This sequence comes from Vitis x labruscana x Vitis vinifera, assembly GCA_008326845.1. NCBI lineage: Eukaryota > Viridiplantae > Streptophyta > Magnoliopsida > Vitales > Vitaceae > Vitis > Vitis x labruscana x Vitis vinifera. The sequence goes on along the minus strand of BKBX01004980.1, from coordinate 626,440 downwards.
TATTGATCATGGCCCATCTAGACACACTTCAAGAGTTATTTGTTTCTATTTACTCCTATATTGGTGCTTGCATAGGCTAGATGGAGACTTGGATGGATAACCTCACTTTTAATAGTACTACAACTCACTGTTTTGGTTGTTCCACCTAGATAGAGGAGAGATTTTGTTATACCAATTGATGCTAGCTTGGAGGTTGATGGTGACACAAAGGTGCTTGGTTCTGGCTTTGACACTATAGCATCGACAGCAGTTCGTGAAACAATTCCTATTTTATAAACATCAGGTGATGTTGTAGCTGAGGTTTTCATTCCCATTGTTGACATTCCTAATTCTACAAGATAAGTTGATGGTGAGATTTTCATTCACCTTATTGACATCAACATGGACATCCTCATCAGTGATGACTCCTTTGTGGCGTGGGATGGTGGTGAGGACATTACACATATATTGGAGATTTCTAAATAGGTGGTTATATCTATCTTAGAGATCCTTGATCCAACCACTACACCTATATGTTGGAGGCTATTGACCAAATAGCCACCCTTGTGTTGAAAGAGATAGATTTTGTTATTGATATTGCCACTGATGCTTGATTTTCATTCTTGTTTATACCTTATTCAATAGGTTGTATACACTATGGTATTTGAGAAAATAAAGGTTAATCTTAATAGAGAAAACATCCAAGAGGGAGTGAGA
>BKBX01004980.1:604799-625518 GCA_008326845.1 Vitis x labruscana x Vitis vinifera | reverse complement strand
GGGGGGGGGGGGGTATTGAATTGGAGTTTAAAAAATTCTTTTTCAAACACAATAAATTTAAGCACAAGAAGCACAAATACAAAGAGATAAGGTTAAAGAAAGCAAACTCAAATTTTATAGTGGGAATGGTACTTCCTTGCTAACATCCACTCTCCTAAAGCTCCTAACCAAGTGAGGGTCCACTATACTTGAAGCTTCAACCAAGCTTCTAATCATTTTTACACTTGGATTCCAACTCCAATGGGCTCTTACACAATCTCTTCAAGTCTTTACTCACTTGAAGGTTTTAACACTCAAATAATAAGTTTGAATCTCTCAACCTAACTCAACAATGGCTCAAATACAACTCAAGGTTAAGATGAATCACAAAGGTGCACTAAAGAATATGCAAATGGAGATTTAATGCACCAAGAAAAGAATGAGAGCTTTTAAGGCAAGAAAAAGTAGGTAAACAAATAAATGCAGATGCTCTCTTATTCATAAATGAAGTGGAGCTCTCAATTTATAGGTTTCTAACCTTGGGAGCCAAAAAGCAGCCTCGACCGGTCGAGCTAGGGGTCAACTGGTTCACTAGCCGTTGGAGCATTTAGTGCGTGGTAGGTGACTATTACCCTAGACTAGACCTTGACTAGACCTCGACCGGGAAGACATATTACTTGACTAGGAATGAAAGGCTATTGGAAGAGAGAGAAGGTTTTTTGCATCTCTCGACCTGGAAGGAGTAACTGGTCAACCAGTACCCTAACTGGTTGAGCCGATTGGCCAGTGCCTCAACCGGTTCACCATTTTTGGCAAAAAAACCTATCTTTTTATGGTATTTTTGCTTCTAACACTTAGGCAAGGTCTTTAGGTAAATTAATATGCCAATTTTGAAACGTTTTGCCTAAGGTTCATTTGATAGAACTCAGATTTAGATGGAAATGTTACTTTAATGCATAAAACAAGTTTTTAAAGATGCATGAAAAAAATATGAAAATCCTAAGTGCACCCATGCTTTCATCTTACATATGTTTTGATTACTACTCAAAAAGTGCTATTTTGCGCCTTTAATTCATTATGTTTTAAGCACTTTTGTGTAGTAGTTCTCCATCTTTATCCCAATTGGCATGTTAAGGACCTAGCAATGACTTCTAATCATATTTTTGGCTATTTTTAGTATTTTGACAGCTTTTTGGATCATTAAGACAAGCCAAGTAAAGGAGAGAAGCAAAGAGGAAAAACAAACAAAGTGAAGAAAATAGAGGACAGCAGCTGCAGTCTTCCTTTGCACTTTTGGAGCACTTTCCGAAGTCCATTTTCTACATGCTATATACCATTTCAAAGCTCAGGAAGTCAAGAATCCAACGCTTCAAACTGTGTATGATTTGGAGCTGAAATGAGGAAGATATGGCCTTCGGAAGACAACTGCTCTAGGCTTGTGCGAAATTCGCACAACACCTTGAAATTCGCACAACACCCCTGCTTGTGCGAAATTTCGCACCAGCCCATGCGTGGTGCGAAATATCCTCTGTTCTGCCAACTCCACACGAGATCTTTTCTTTTAGATATTTTTGTATAAATTTCCATTCTTCTCCTTGTAATCCACCAACCATAAGATTTCTTAGCTAGGAAGGTTGGAAAAACTTCTCTATATATATTCCCTTGCATCCATTGTAATAGATATATAAGTATGTAGAATCGATCAATATATAGAATATACAGAGCCTTGCTCTGTTTTTTCTTCTCTTTCATTTTCATTTTCTTGCTAGCCAAACATTCTCTGAGATGTTTTCTCAGAGGATGAGTGGCTAGGCTTTTTGTTTCTTGGGTGAAGGAAGCTAGGTGAAAAGTCCAGATGCAAAAGTGGAAAACTCTCGTGCGTTAAATACAGGTAGTTAGAGTTCATAAATGGCTTCTAAATCTAAATTTTTGCTTTAAATCCCTTAGAATCACTTTGAATGGCCAATACATGGTAAGCTTTTTGGTCTCTGTGGATACTTATTGCTAGATCCACATCAGATCATTAGTTATCATATACGAGCCATTGGAAAGTGGTTCAAGGTGAAGACCCATAGTGTCTAAAGCCATTAATGGAACTTGACTACCATTTCTATTGACTTTTTATGGATTAAATCTTCATTGTTAAACCTACACCGGTTCGGGAAATAACTATAGGTTAAATCCCCAATGCGAGGAGAAAAATCCGGAATTTCCCACTTTGCAGTTGGCACCTGATCCTAGTAACCTGAAATCCCAAGAAACACCTTTCTTTCTAATTTCTTTCTAGTTAATTTTAGTTACTTTATGTTAGGTTAGCTTAATACCATCCGTTTTCATTCAAACTTATGTCTTCTTTTAAAGCTAACAAAGAAAAGAAAAAACACCAATTCAGTTTTTGAACTAATATCAATTGCAAAGTGAAAACCCATCTTTGTGGACGATCCTAGAGCCACTATACTATGCTAGCTAAATGCTACCCTGGTATATGGTGAAATAGGTTTATAAATTTTGTTGATTACTCCCGTCTGAGGATTGAGATCAAAGCACATCAATTGAGTTGAATCAATTGGAACACCAATCGGGCACGAATCATGTTTCCTATGATTAAAGGTCTTCCAATTGTCTTGATCGTGCATCCATTGGGTTCTTTGATAAATTTCCAAATTAACACTTAAAATTCTTTATAACTCAAACCAATTAGTAACTTAACCATGGTTTGTTATTATCAAAACACGATTAGGAGACCCCTTGGACTAACAATCTCCCTCTTTTTGATGATGACAAACCTTGGTTATCATGGATCAACAATCAATGTTTAAGAATTTAAAACCAAGATGATAAAGACATATTAGAGAGAATTTGCAACAAGAAAACAATGTAAGTAATCAAATATATAGGCATATCATATATCATAAGTCAAATGTATCAATCAATATGTCACATGTCCAATATGTATGATCCAAAAAATGATATGCATGTATGAGTCTCCTATATTTAGCCTCCTAGATCCTAAAATATCTCCCCTTTTGGCAACATAAAAAAGGAACAAGAGGGGGTTTCCAACGAATCAAGACTGAGGAGGTGGAGGTGGAAACACAGAACGCAGATAGGCTATCATCTCCTCATGATGACACTCCAAGCGATCCTTAATATGATCAATCCTATGTTGGAGATACTCAAACTGCGAAGTGAAGCTAACTTGATATTGATCCATACGATCCTCCATGGAGTAAACATGTGTATCACTAAACATAGCAAACTCCTCCATGTGAGTGCTAGGAGAGTTGATCTAAGTGGATAAGTTCATCCATGGAGCATAGTCAGGAATGGGAGGTGCCTAAGGAGGTGGTATCTTAGTATGGGTTGGCTCGATGAATTCAAGTTTAGAGAAGGAAGGCTCATTATATGACAGCTTAGAGAAGGTAGTCTTAAACTGAACACCCTCGGTTAGTGAGAGAGTCTCTATCTAGAGTGGGTGAATGTCAAGCTCGGGTTCTTTCTACTAATGGCCTTTTTGAGGGCCTACTCCACTCTCCATATCTTGAATCTTTGCCTCCTCCTCAACTCTAGGATGTGACTTTCCCTGTCATTAGGCCTATGCTAGTGCTTTTTCTATTTTTCTCACCCAAGAACCATCTGGGGCCTTCTTAAATTTCATCCTCCCAATGGACTGATCATCATATGTATCATATGTATTAGGGGCCTCAAAATTCGTCTCTTTACTCAGGTCAACACTGGCATCCTTGAATACTCTAGTAAGGAAGCGACTATAGGGGAGTACACAAGTCGTGCTCTTGCAACATGCAACCATGTGCATCATCATCAAATATCCTAAATGGATCCATTTCCCAGTCATAATGGAATCTATAAGGAATGCCTCGTAATAGGAGACCTCATTTTGGTGTCCACCTCATGGTAGAAAAATAAAACACAACATATGATGTAGCACTCTATTGATGACTGTTAAGTTGTGTGCTGAGGGTTTGCCCATCTTGTGGGCATCTGGAAGTCCACAAATCCTTTGAATAGCCTTTCTAGGCTTAAAACCCAACACAGTGGGCCACATCTTAGACTCGTATACTCTAAGTCCAATCAGAGCAATATCAAAGATACGGCAAATGCCTTTCGAGTTTAGACGAATCTCAATTCCTTTAATAGTGGATGTGATCAAGCCACCCATGCCATTAGTCGCCCTCGAGTAGAATGCTCGTACCAATATCAGAAAAACTGGCTAAAAAATAGTAACAACTGTCAACTAGCCCATCCTCCTGAACAATCCCTCAAATCTAAAGTACTAAAGCTGGGGAAAATTGATGTTTCTCCTGGGAACTACTCGTCTTTGAGAAAAATACTGCTTGTACTGATGGTAGTCCTTCATAGTACTAAACAAGGCGATGTCAAACCGTGCCTTCCAGCTTGCCTCGAGCTAAGATGGCTCAGCTAGGCGCTTACCCTATGCCCTAGCTACAACTGACTTTCTTTTAGGAGCCATGGAAGTATAAGAAAAATAGGAAAAAAGCAATGAGGCTCACACTTGAAACCCTGATGATTGGAAATGGAGAGAGATCTGTGTTGGAGCTGGATGTGATGCACTGAAGAAAGATAAGATGACCCAAAACAAAAACCCTACCCTTCAAAGCCCTCAAATATCTCCTAAAATTAGGTTAATCGGTTCGAAACGCACTAAAATCAGTCTCTAGAAGCCAAAACCAATGAAACCCCTTGAAGAATGGGGGAAAACAGTGTAAAAAAAAGAGAGCACGGGAGCCTCTTAAAATTCCCAGCCCTGACGAACCAGTCGACCAGTCCTCAGTCGACAATTTTTGACTTTCCAATTTTTTGATCATCTCCTACCTTTTTTAGTTGAATTCCCAAATTTTTGATGCTTAAAGCTAAGGGAATTTGATTTTTCATCAAGAATTGACCATTTTCTAAGTAGATTTCTATATGATGCATATGATATGAAATTTATACAATCAGAAGGTATATTAATCAAGAATTCATTAAGCAAACATTAGATCATAATGAAATCACCTCTAATTATCTTCTAACATCAACAAATTGTTCTTCACTTAGAGATTTTATAAAGATATCAACAAGTTGATCTTTAGTGCTTACAAATTCAAGTGTTATGTCACCATTTTTTGCATGATTTCTAAGAAAGTGATGTCTAATCTCCATATGCTTACTCTTAGAGTGTTGCACAAGATTTTTTGATATACTTATAACACTAGTATTATCACATTTAATAGGCACATGCTCAAAAGATAAATCAAAATCACTAAGTGTTTGTTTCATCTAAAGGATTTGTGCACAACATAAACCGACTGCTATGTATTCGGCATCCGTTGTTGACAAAGCTACGAAATTTTGCTTCTTACTATGCCATGAAACAAGCGAGTGTCCTAGGAAATGAAAAGTGCCACTAGTGTTTTTTCTTTCAACCTTACAATCGACAAAATCAACATTGGAAAAACCAATTAATTCAAACTTATCACTCTTAGGATACCATAAGCCTATGTCCATTGTCCCTTTCAAATATTTGAGGAATCTTTTTATGACACTTAAGTAAGATTCTTTAGGACAAGATTGAAATCTAGCACACAAGCATACATTATACATAATGTTAGGTGTACTAGCGGTCAAGTATAACAAAGAACCTATCATGCCTCTATACATAGTAGATGATCGCTTGCTTTTTTTCATCATTTATTGGATCAACACAAAATTTGTAACCTAATTCACTATTTTAGAGTAGCTTTTACCCTATCAAAAAGTGGTTTTAGTACAAACTATTGTAGTATAGTGGTTTTTAGGTGCCGTCCACAAGATGGATTGTTCTCGGTAATTAAGGCTTGAATGAGAGGATAAGAAATGATTGTGATCAAGTGAAATTGATTTGAAAATTTAAGGTGGAAAATCAATTTAACAATGGTCTCAAATTGAGAAGAAAAATGAAATGTAAAATAGAAGAAAATTAATAGAAAATGAAATTCTCAGAGTTAGGATTTTCTAGAAAACAATTTCCATGGTGAATAGATGTTGAGATCTAATTTTCATCAAGTTAGATTGAAAACCTAAATTTTGCATCTAAACCGATTTTTGATTTAGCGTTAGGTTTAGATCTAATTTCTTTTCAAATTAGGTCATTTAATCCAATAGATCAATTCAAATCATATATTCAATTCATCTTAAAATTCTTACAATGATTCACACAATGCAACTATTCAATCTCATCAAATCTGGCTTTAAGAATTTAATGAATATACCTAGTTTGCATAGTAGTAACCATCCAAGACAATATGAAGAGAAAAATCCCCAAAATTCAATTAATCAATTAATTGGATCAAATTACCTTTGCAATTCAAGCTCATTTCTCTAATTCACCATATATCTTGCCTCTAGATCCTTCTTTCTCCGAGAAAAATGAGATTTAACCACTCATGCTTGGAGATTTGGCCTCATAAGGCATGTTTGGCTAGCAAGAAAATGAGAGAAAATGAGGAAAGTAGAGAATTCTATAGAGAGAAAAAATATGAAAAATTCTACAATTATAAATGTCTAAAAAGTTTTTTTAATGAGAAAATCAAGTTTCTATTTATAGGCTAAGGTTAAGTGGACACTTGGCATCATCTAAGAGGTCTTCCGGAGGCTTATTCACTAAGAAATATGGAATTTAGTAATAAAATGACCATTTCACACGAGATCCAACAATTTTGCATGATTGTGCGGAATAAAAAATGCAATAGTAGCAATTTACGCATTCCTGGAGCATTTCGCATGACTATGCGAAATTTTTGCATGATTATGCGAAATTTTTGCATGATTATGCGAAATTAGCTTTGAGATTCCCCTTTTGTTTGCAGCACAAATACCTTCTAGTCCATTTTGCATAGTTAAGAAAATTTTTTGCATGATCATTCGAAATGAAAATATTTAATTTTTCAACTCCTTTTTGTCATTTCTTCCATTTCTTTATTTTGAATCCACCTCAACCACCTTCAAATCAGTTCCAAATCTTGGTCCAAGTGCATTGATTCTTCCTCATCATCCATATTATTTGCCCTCCTCAATTCCATTTCTCTTTTGTCACTTAATGCTTCAAAAATCACCTTGAAATATCTCCAAAACTTCACAAAAACCATTAGTATATCTTGCAAGGGCAATAATGTATTACTTAGGCATACTAGGCATAATTACTATTACAAAATTATGGAATTCATGAGAATTATTATTTAAAATGTGTTGTTTTTGAGTAGTAATCATACAATGTAAGACTCCAATCAAATATAAAGATCTAGGGTGTCCTACCATTTCAGTGAATATTGGAGATACATATATAAAGAAAGCTCTTCTTGACTTGGGTGCAAGTGTAAATCTTCTTCCTTATTCGGTGTACAAGAAATTGGGGCTAGGGGAACTCAAGCCTACTTCTATCACGTTATCTTTGGCTGATAGGTCAATTAAAATTCTAAGAAGAATGATTGAAGACGTATTGGTTCATGTGGATAAGTTTTAGTATCCGATTGATTTTATTATCCTTGATACGAAGCCAATAACAAGTGGATCAAATCATGTTCCAATTATTCTTGGTAGAACTTTCTTAGCCACAACAAATGCTTTAATAAATTGTCAAAATGGGGTGATGCAACTCACTTTTGGGAATATGACTCTTGAGTTGAATATTTTTCATCTATGCAAGAGACATCCAAATTAAGATGAGGATGAACAAGAAGGGGTTTTCTTGATTGATACTCTTATAGAAGAACATGTGGAAGGAATAATGAAAGAAGAGTTGGAGAAGGCTTATGAAGAATTTGAAGAAAATGAACTAGAAGAAAAAGTTGAGGAAGCTAATGAAATTGCCTTTATTAATCATTCTATGAAATGGAAGGCAAAAGAGAAGCCTTTACCTCTAACCAATGATGAAGAAGCAAAAAAGGAAGAATCACTTAAGCTCAATCTCAAGCCATTTCCAAATGATTTGAAATATGCATATCTTGAGGAAGATAAGTATCTGGTGGTAATCTCTTCAAAATTATCATACCAACAAGAAACTAGCTTGTTGGAAGTTCTAAGGAAATGCAAAGAAGCTATTGGATGGTCCGTTTATGATCTTAAGGAGATAAGTCCTTTGGTATGCACTCACTACATTTATTTGGAGGAAAATGCTAAGCCAATTCGTCAACCTCAAAGGCGATTGAATCCTCACATGTAAGAAGTTATTCCAAATGAGGTACTTAAGCTGCTACAAGTTGGAATTATCTACTCTATTTCGGATAGCACTTGGGTGAGTCCTACTCAAGTTGTGCCTAAAAAGTTGGGAGTGACCGTGATACAAAATGAAAAGGGAGAATCTATTCCCAAAAGATTGACTACGGGATGGAGGGTGTGTATTGACTATCGAAAGCTGAACGCTGTCATAAGGAATGATCATTTTTCTCTTCCATTCATGGACCAAGTATTGGGGAGGGTGTCAGAACATCCTTATTATTATTTTCTTGATGACTACTCTGGTTATTTTAATATTGAGATTGCCTTGGAAGATCAAGAGAAGACAACATTTACTTGCCCTTTTGGTACTTATGCAAATAGGAGAATGCCATTTGGTTTATGCAATAATCCTGCCACTTTTCAAAGATGCATGCTAAGTATCTTTAGTGACATGGTAGAGAGAATCATGGATGTTTTTATGGATGACCTTACCATCTATGGTGAGTATTTTGGAGATTGTCTCTCAAATTTGGAAACAATACTTCAAAGGTGCATTGAGAAAAATTTAGTGCTAAATTTGGAGAAATGCCATTTTATGGTAGAAAAAGGCATTGTCTTAGGTCATGTTGTCTCAAGGAAAGGCATTGAAGTGGATAAAGCAAAGATTGAGCTAATTGTGAATCTACTACCACCAACAAATGTTAAAGGAGTTAGACAATTTATTGGTCATGTAGGTTTTTATAGACGCTTCATCAAGGATTTTTCTAAACATCAAGGATTTTTCTAAACAGCAAGACCAATGTGTGCCTTACTTGCTAAGGATGCCAAATTCAAATGGGATGAAAATTGTCAACATTGCTTTGAAGAGTTGAAGAGACTATTGACTACTGCACCTATTGTGAGGAGACCAAATTGGGACCTTTCTTTTGAAGTTATGTGTGATGCAAGTGATCAAGCAATGGGAGTAATTCTAGGGCAAAGAGATGAAGGGAAACCTTATGCTATCTACTATGAAAGCAAAATTCTTAATGAGGCACAAAATAACTACACCACCATTGAAAAAGAGTTGCTTGCTATTGTCTTTGCATTAGACAAATTTAGAGCATATCTTGTTGGAGCTTCTATAGTGATCTTCACCAATCATTCAGTTTTGAAATACTTAGTAAAAAAGAAGGACTTAAAAGCAAGGCTAATTTGTTGGATTTTGCTTCTTCAAGAATTTAGTCTTGAAATAAGATATAAGAAAGGTGTAAAGAATGTCAATGAAAAATTTCTTGATGAAGTTCTTTTGAAAGTGGACACCAATCCATGGTATTCTCATATTGCAAATTATCTAGTCACTGGAAAACTACCTAAGGAATGGACTACTCAAGAGAGAACATTTTTATTGTCCAAGGTGCATGCATACTGATTACTACTCAAAAAGTGCTATTTCATAGCTTGTAATTAACTCTTTTAAACACTTTTGAGTAGTAGTTATCACTTTTTAACCCAATTAACATATTAAGGACCCTTGCAATCAATTCTAATCAAATTGTGTTAAGTTTTGGTGTTTTGATAGCTTTTTGATCACCAAAGCAATTCGAGATTGAGGAGAGTTCTTTGGAATCCATGGCAAAAGATGTCCGGACAGGGCGTCCGGACACACTATCGGAGGGCGGCGGAATGTGGGCTGTAGCAGGCTGTCGGAATGATGTAGCAAGGCTTGTGCACTTTAGCCAATGATCCAGACAACATATCCGGATAGGATATGCTATCGTCCGGGGTGTGATGATCGCGAGTGCCGTGTGCTTCTCCCTGAGGGAGTCCGGATAGGGGAGCGCGCCACATATCCTCTTAGAAAATCCGGATGGAGTTGCTCCGGATGGAGTTGCTCCGGATAGCGATGCGCGCTCCGTGTCATCAGGGGGAGGGGTCCCTACACTTTGCACACGCAGACGGCCCCCTTGCGACGTGTGGCATCGCACATTACACTCGGATGTCTCACATCCGGAATTCTGCTCTACCGACATTCCACCCGGATGTCTCGCATCCGGCGCTTGACGCCGGATGGAAAAGGAGGGTGTTTCAACTTCCCCGGTCAGACATATCCGAATCCTCTGATAGCGCTTACCCGGAGAGTTTCGCATCCATTTTGCACAGTGTCGCGGTGTTCTCCTGAAGCTTCCCGATATGTGCGACCGACATTTTGAGATATTTTGCTTTAGATATTTGATGTCTAAATCCCCAAACTCTCCTTGTAACCCACCAATTATAGGATTCCTTAGTTATTAAGTTTGGAAAAAGGATGAATAACCTTATATATATATATATATATAATTATTGTAATTTTCATATAAATATCTCTCGGGAGCCTGTTCTTAGGGGGACGACGCATCTTTTGTATAGTTTTCAAAGGAAGAAAAATACAGAGCTTTGCTCTGCTTTACCTTCTCATTTTGATTGTATTTTCTTACTAGCCAAACAAGCTTTGAGGATGTTTCCTCAGAGAATGAGTGGCTAGACTTTTAGTTCCTTGGAGTTAAGGTTGCCGGGAAAGGTTCCAAGTGCAAGAATTAGTAGCTTTGTGGTTTCAGCCATTAATGAAGAGAAAGTGTGATCCTTTAATGATTTCTATGTTTTTAGTTAACTTAAAATACCTTCAATTCACTTGAGCCAACACTTGGTAAGGCAAGTGATCTCCATCCATGGAGATGCACTAGTTTACCTCTTGCGAGCTTTTGGGAAGTGACTTGAAGGTAGGATTTTCTAGAATTGCCAACACTTGGTAAGCTTTTGGACTCCAAGGAGACATCCATTAGTTATCTCTTGCGAGCTTGAGAAGGGAAGTCCAAAGTTAAAGATCACCTTGAATGGAAAATGCTAGGTGAGAGGCACGAGCCATTGCAAGTTGCATCAGTGAGAGGGAATTAGAGCTGAAATGCATTTAAAGGATACATCTGTACAACACCGGTTAGAGAATTGACTATATGTTAATTCTCTAATGCGAGGATATGAACCAAATGACTGGAGCTCTGTTTTTACATGAGGAACCTCCCCTGTGAACCTAAACCTCCAAGGAATGTTTTTCTTCATAAGTAATTTCCATTACTTCCTTTGCCGTTAGCTTAAACCTAAACCTTTTTCAATCAAAGTTTGCGTTTTATTTCTTAAGCTAACCTTGAAATGAAAAAGCACCAATTCACTTTGAATTGGTATCATTTATGAATTGAAAACCCTTCCCAGTGAACGATCCTAGAGCCACTATGCTATAGTAGCTTTGTCTTTGCTACCCTAGTTCATGGTGTAATATGTTATAAATTTTTTTGATTACTCCCTCAATCAAGGAGCACCAGCTGGACATGAATAAGCTGATACACCAATTGGGCACGAATCACATACTATTGGGAGGAACCATTTTTTTACAAGTATTGTGTTGATTAAATTATTAGAAAGTGTGTACCGAAAGAAGAACAACGAGGAATTCTTATGCAATGCCATGCTTATGCTTGTGGAGGCCATTTCTCTACTCAAAAGATAGCTTTGAAGGTTCTTCAATCAAGTTTTTATTGGCCAATTGTATTTAAAGAAGCACATGAAGTTTGCAAGTTTTGTGATTAGTGTCAAAGGCTTGGGAAATTGACAAAGCGACACATGATGTCACTTAACCCCATATTAGTAGTGGAATTATTTGATGTATGGGAGATTGATTTCATGGGATTGTTTCCACTCACTTTTGGACACTCCTATATCTTGGTAGGAGTTGACTATGTATCAAAGTGGGTGGAAGCAATAGCTTGTAAGCATAATGATCACAAGTGGTTGTAAAATTTCTTAAGGAAAATATTTTCATAAGGTTTGGGGTGCCAAAGGCCATTATTAGTGATGGAGGTACTCATTTTTGCAACAAGATATTCAACAACCTTCTTGCTAGATATGGAGTGAAACACAAGGTAGCCACACTTTACCATCCACAAACAAGTAAACAAGTGGAGTTAGCTAACCGTGAAATCAAGAATATCCTGATGAAAGTGGTGAATGCAAATTGCAAGGATTGGGCATTAAGACTTCATGATGCACTTTGGGCTTACCAAACAACCTTCAAAACAATTCTTGGAATGTCACCATATAGGTTAGTTTTTGGTAAGGCATGTCATCTACCGGTGGAAATGGAGTACAAAGCATGGTGGGCTATAAAGAAATTGATTTTTGATATGCAAAAAGCTGGGTTGAAGAGGTTCCTAGACTTGAATGAGTTAGAGAAAATGAGAAACAAAGCCTACATGAATTCAAAAATTTCTAAGGACAAACTCAAGAGATGGCATGATCAAATTGTCCTTAGGAAAGAGTTTCAAGAGGGACAAAAGGTGCTCTTATATGATTCAAAATTGCACATTTTTTCGAGAAAGCTCAAATCTCGATGGAATGGTCCATGTTTGGTTCATAAGGCGTATTTGAATGGATTTGTTGAAATTGCTAATCCAAAGAGTGGATGTATCTTCAAGGTTAATGGACATCGACTTAAACCATATATGGAACCTATGATGCAAGAGAAAGAGGAGCTATACCTCCTTGAACCTTCCATAAGTTGAGCATTCAAGGTTTGGTGGGTTTAGTCTTCTAAAAGACTAACTAGCCCAATGATTTTGCAATTCTTTTTCTTTGATTTTTTTTGTTTTGCTTTTATGTTGTTTGATTTTTTTGTTTTTATGAATGATTCCTTTTTAACCATATCAATTGTGTTTTGAAGGACTTTCTGGATGGATGGAATGCATGAAGCAAGGAAAAAGGAGTTTTAATGGTCTATCACTATTTTGCATGTTCATGCAAAAACATGGGAATTCATGCCAAAAACAGGGGAGTTTTCATAACTTTGAAAATGCAAAAAATGAGTCTCTGTCTCAATTCGCATGATCATGTGAAATTTTTGCATGATTGAGCGAAATTGATAAGGATAGTTGCAGAAATTTTACGTCTTTGGACCATTTTGCATCATCATGCGAACATTTCACATGACTATGCGAAAGCCATCTTAAGGATTGCAATAAAATGAGTGATTACTACCCAAAAAGTGCTATTTTACACCTTTAATGCATTATGTTTTAAGCACTTTTGTGTAGTAGTTATCCATCTTTAGTCCAATTGGCATGTTAAGGACCTAGCAATATCTTCTAATCATATTTGTGGCTAGTTTTAATGTTTTGGTAGCTTTTTGGATCGTTAAAACAAGTCAAGCAAAGGAGAAAACCAAAGAGAAGCAAAGTGAAGAAAAATCAAAATGTAGCAGCTGCAGTCTTCTTTCGCACTTTTGGAGCACTTCCCGAAGTCCAATTTTTACATGCTATATACCATTTTAAAGCTCTTGAAGTCAAGAATCCAACGCTTCAAACCGTGCACGATTTGGAGCTGAAATGAGGAAGATATGGCCTTCGGAAGCCAACTGCTCCAGCATATGCGAAAATTTCGCATTCCACAAGAGCAAATGCGAATTTCGCATTTAGTTCGCATTTGGTTCGCATAACCCATGCGTGTTGCGAATTTTGCTCTGCCCTTTGCCGACTCCACTTTAGATATTTTCCTTTGTATTTTGTGATGTAATTTCCTTTATTATCCTTGTAACTAACCAATCATAAGCTTTTCCTTTTGTAAAAGACTATATAAGGGGTGGAAATCACCTCTTGAAATATATGGAATACGTATTACGTTTTGACACTTAGAAAATTACAGAGCTCTTTCGTTTCTCTTTTCTCTTTGTTATTTTCTTTTTCTTGGAAGCCAAACGACCTCTGAGGATGTTTGCCCGGAGGATGAGAGGCTAAACTTTCGGTTTCTTGGAGTAAAGGAAGCTAGGTGAAAAGTCCAGATGAAATGGTGGAAAGCTCCCGTGCATTAAATTCAGGTAGTTGGAATTCATAAATGGCTTCTAAATCTAAAGTTTTGCTTTAAACCCCTTAGAATCACTTTGAATGACCAATACATGGTAAGCTTCAGGTCTTTATGGATGCTTATTGCTAGATTCATATTAGTCCATTAGTTATCATGTACGAGTCATTGAAAAGTGATTCAAGGTGAAGACCCATAGTGTCTTAAGCCATTAATGGACCTTGACTACCATTTCTATTGATCTTTTATGGATTAAATCTTCATTGTCAAACCTATACCGGTTCGGGAAATAACCATAGGTTAAATCCCCAATGCGAGGAGAAAAATCCGGAATTTTCCACTTTCTATTCTGAACTTGATCCTAGCAACCCTTAGCTCCGGGAGACTTTCTTTCTTCCATTTTTAATTAGTTTATGTTAGTTTAGTTTCAAACACTTTCAAAACAAATTTTATTTTCTTTTAAACTTTAAGTTTTTGATTAAGGAAATCATTAAATACAAGTTCTAATTTTGAGTATATCACTGGTAGAATGAAAACCCATCCCAGAGTTCGACCCTAGAGCCACTATACTATAGTAGCTTTGCTACATTAGTATGAGGTCATAGGTTTTATAAATGTTTTTGATTAAATGACCCATTCGGAGTTACACGCGAATCAAAATGGCGCCGTTGCCGGGGATGGTGCCACAATACAGTGATGCAACCTTTTAGAGGCTACTTGTGATTTCCATCACAAGTTTGGTGAATTCCTTTTTCACTAACTTCATTTCCTTTCATTTTATTTTTGTTAGGTTTATTTTCATTTTCATTTTCTTTCTAACCTTAACTTTTTTCTAGGTTTCTTTTGTTTTTGTTGTTTTTGTTTTATTTCAGGTAAGTAATAACTTTTGCGTGCCCTATTGGATTCGGGACCAAGAGGGAAGATTAGTAAGGATTGAGAATCCTCAAGACACAGAGTTGGATATTTGTGTTAACATCATGGACCCCCCACCAGAGGATCAGAATTCTCAACAAGGTCAAGGGGGTAATCCCAATGCATATTTATCCATGAGGGATAGAATGCACCCACCAAGGATGAGTGCACCCTCATGCATCATACCTCCTCTTGAGCAGCTGGTTATAAGGCCCCATATTGTGCCCCTTCTACCAAATTTCCATGGAATGGAGAGTGAGAATCCATATGCCCACATCAAGGAGTTTGAGGAGGTGTGCAATACCTTTAGAGAGGGAGGAGCTTCAATAGACTTGATGAGACTCAAGCTATTCCCTTTTACTTTGAAGGACAAGGCAAAAATATGGCTTAATTCTTTAAGGCCAAGGAGCATAAGGAATTGGGTTGATCTTCAGGCCGAATTTTTGAAGAAATTTTTCCCCACCCATAGGACCAATGGGTTGAAGAGACAAATCTCAAACTTTTCTGCTAAAGAAAATGAGAAGTTCCATGAATGTTGGGAAAGGTATATGGAGGCCATCAATGCTTGTCCTCATCCTGGCTTTGATACATGGCTCTTGGTGAGCTATTTTTATGATGGAATGTCTTCCTCCATGAAGCAAATTCTTGAAACCATGTGTGGGGGAGATTTTATGAGTAAGAATCCGGAAGAAGCCATGGACTTTTTAAGTTATGTGTCTGAGGTGTCAAGAGGATGGGATGAGCCCAACTCAAGAGAGAAAGGGAAGTTTCCCTCCCAACCAACCCAAAATCCAAAAGGTGGAATGTATGTATTAAGTGAAGACATGGACATGAAAGCTAAGGTGGCAACAATAGCAAGGAGATTGGAAGAACTTGAGTTGAAAAAGATGCATGAAGTCCAAGCCATTTCCGAGACCCAAGCCCATGTCATGCCATGCACCATTTGCCAATCATGTGATCATGTGGTAAATGAGTGCCCAACCATGCCAGCTGTGAGGGAGATGTTAGGTGATCAAGCCAATGTTGTGGGGCAATTTAGGCCTAACAACAATGCACCTTATGGAAACACCTATAATTCAAGCTGGAGAAACCATCCAAATTTTTCTTGGAAACCAAGACCACCTCCATACCAACCACAAGGCCAAACCCAAGCACCTCAACAAACCTCTTCAGTGGAGCAAGCCATTGTGAACCTAAGTAAAGTCATGGGTGACTTTGTGGGTGAACAAAAGGCAATCAACTCCCAATTGCATCAAAAGATTGAAAATGTTGAGAGTTCTCAAATTAAGAGAATGGAGGGGATGCAAAATGATCTATCTCAGAAGATAGATAATATTCAATACTCCATCTCTAGGCTTACCAACCTCAACACTGTGAATGAGAAGGGAAAGTTTCCCTCTCAACCAAGCCAAAATCCCAAGGGTGTTCATGAAGTTGAAACCCAAGAGGGGGAGTCTTCAAAGTTGAGGGAGGTTAAAGCTGTGATCACTTTAAGGAGTGGAAAAGAGGTTGATCAACCCCTGCCTAAGGTGAGGCAAGATGAAGAACTCATGTCAAAGAAAACCTTGGTTAAAGAGAGTAATAACCAAGAAGAGAAGAGTGGGAAGAAAAGTGCATCCAAATCAAGCATTGAAGAAGAGCCAAGGATAGTGATTAAAGAGGATATGATGAAGAAACATATGCCTCCCCCTTTTCCTCAAGCTTTACATGGAAAGAAGGAAATCAAGAATTCATCAGAAATTCTTGAAGTCTTGAGACAAGTGAAGGTGAATATACCCTTACTTGATATGATCAAGCAAGTCCCCACATATGCAAAGTTTCTAAAGGACTTGTGCACGGTCAAGAGAGGGTTACATGTGACAAAGAATGCATTCCTCACTGAGCAAGTAAGTGCTATCATTCAGAGTAAGTCTCCAGTTAAGTATAAAGATCCGGGATGCCCCACCATTTCAGTCAACATTGGAGGGACACATGTGGAGAAAGCTTTACTAGACTTGGGGGCAAGTGTGAATTTGCTCCCATACTCTGTGTACAAGCAACTGGGACTTGGAGGATTGAAGCCCACGGCCATCACTCTCTCTTTAGCTGACAGGTCAGTAAAAATCCCAAGGGGGGTGATAGAGGATGTTCTAGTTCAAGTGGACAAATTCTACTATCCTGTGGATTTTGTTGTGCTTGATACTGATTCCACTGTGAAGGAAGCAAACTATGTACCAATCATCCTTGGGAGACCTTTTCTAGCTACCTCCAATGCCATCATCAATTGTAGAAATGGGGTGATGCAGCTCACATTTGGGAATATGACCTTGGAATTAAACATATTCCACCTATGCAAGAGGCATCTTCACCCAGAAGAAGAGGAAGGATTGGAGGAGGTGTGCTTGATCAACACCTTGGTTGAAGAGCATTGTGACAAGAATTTAGAAGAGAGCTTGAATGAAAGCCTTGAAGTGCTTGAAGAAGGGTTACCTGAACCCTCTGATGTTCTAGCCATCATGTCTCCTTGGAGGAGACGGGAAGAGATCTTACCACTGTTCAATCAAGAAGACTCACAAGAAGCAACTGTGGAGGACCCTCCAAAGCTTGTTTTGAAGCCGCTTCCTGTTGATTTGAAATATGCATATTTGGAGGAAAATGAGAAATGTCCAGTGGTAGTTTCTTCAACTCTTACTAGTGATCAAGAGGATAATCTTTTGGGAGTCCTCAGGAAATGCAAGAAAGCCATTGGATGGCAAATTTCTAATCTGAAAGGGATTAGCCCTTTGGTATGCACCCACCATATCTATATGGAAGATGATGCAAAACCAGTGAGACAGCCCCAAAGGAGGTTGAATCCGCACATGCAAGAGGTAGTGAGGGGTGAAGTTCTGAAGCTACTCCAAGCTGGGATCATATATCCCATTTCAGACAGTTTGTGGGTGAGCCCCACTCAAGTAGTCCCAAAGAAATCTGGAATCACTGTGGTCCAGAATGAGAAAGGAGAGGAAGTCTCTACACGTCCTACCTCAGGATGGAGGGTGTGTATAGACTACAGGAGGTTGAATTCAGTGACTAGGAAGGACCATTTCCCATTGCCTTTCATGGACCAAGTCCTTGAGAGAGTCTCAGGACATCCTTTCTACTGTTTTCTGGATGGGTACTCGGGGTACTTCCAAATAGAGATTGATTTGGAAGATCAAGAAAAGACAACCTTCACTTGCCCCTTTGGTACTTTTGCGTATAGGAGAATGCCCTTTGGTCTATGCAATGCTCCTGCAACTTTCCAAAGATGTATGCTGAGCATCTTCAGTGATATGGTGGAGCGCATCATGGAAGTCTTCATGGATGACATCACTGTTTATGGAAGTTCTTATGAGGAGTGTTTGTTGCATTTAGAAGCTGTTCTCCAAAGATGTATTGAGAAAGACCTAGTGCTAAATTGGGAGAAGTGCCATTTTATGGTACAACAAGGGATTGTCTTAGGACATATCATCTCCAAGAAGGGCATTGAGGTAGATAAGGCAAAGGTGGAGCTTATTGTTAAGTTGCCACCTCCCACAAATGTTAAAGGAATTAGGCAATTCTTAGGACATGCCGGGTTCTATAGGAGGTTCATTAAGGATTTCTCAAAAATCTCAAAGCCTCTTTGTGAACTCTTGGTAAAAGATGCCAAGTTTGTGTGGGATGAGAAGTGTCAGAAGAGTTTTGAGGAACTGAAGCAATTCCTCACAACTGCACCAATAGTGAGAGCCCCAAATTGGAAGTTACCTTTTGAGGTAATGTGTGATGCAAGTGACCTTGCTATGGGGGCTGTTTTAGGGCAAAGAGAAGATGGAAAGCCTTATGTGATTTATTATGCTAGCAAAACTTTGAACGAGGCTCAAAGGAACTACACAACTACTGAGAAAGAGTTGTTGGCGGTAGTTTTTGCCTTGGATAAGTTTCGTGCTTATTTGGTAGGGTCTTCTATAGTGGTGTTCACTGACCATTCCGCCTTGAAGTACTTGCTAACCAAGCAAGATGCCAAGGCAAGATTGATAAGATGGATCCTTTTGCTCCAAGAATTTAATCTCCAAATCCGGGATAAAAAGGGGGTAGAAAATGTGGTAGCTGACCACTTGTCAAGACTTGTGATATCACATGACTCACATGATCTGCCTATCAATGATGACTTCCCTGAGGAGTCTCTCATGTCAATAGAGGTAGCTCCATGGTATTCTCACATTGCAAATTTCTTGGTTACTGGAGAAGTACCAAGTGAGTGGAGTGCCCAAGACAAGAGGCATTTCTTTGCTAAGATCCATGCCTATTATTGGGAGGAGCCTTTTCTTTTCAAATATTGTGCGGATCAAATCATAAGGAAATGTGTTCCTGAACAAGAGCAATTAGGAATTCTTTCCCATTGCCATGATAATGCATGTGGAGGTCATTTTGCCTCCCAGAAAACAGCAATGAAAGTGATCCAATCAGGTTTTTGGTGGCCCTCTCTTTTCAAGGATGCCCACTCTATGTGCAAGGGATGTGATCGGTGTCAAAGGCTTGGTAAGCTAACACGCCGAAATATGATGCCCTTGAATCCCATCTTGATAGTGGATGTCTTTGATGTTTGGGGGATAGACTTCATGGGACCATTTCCAATGTCGTTTGGACATTCCTACATTTTGGTGGGAGTGGATTATGTCTCTAAGTGGGTAGAAGCAATCCCATGTAGGAGCAATGATCATAAGGTGGTTCTTAGATTCCTCAAGGACAACATCTTTGCAAGATTTGGTGTGCCCAAGGCCATTATCAGTGATGGAGGAACCCACTTTTGCAATAAGCCTTTTGAGACTCTTCTAGCCAAGTATGGGGTTAAGCACAAGGTAGCTACACCTTATCATCCTCAAACAAGTGGCCAAGTTGAGTTAGCCAACTGGGAAATCAAGAATATACTGATGAAGGTGGTGAATGTGAATAGGAAGGATTGGTCTATTAAGCTCCTGGATTCCTTATGAGCTTATAGGACCGCTTACAAGACCATTCTTGGAATGTCTCCTTATCGCCTTGTTTATGGCAAAGCGTGTCACCTTCCAGTGGAGATTGAATATAAAGCATGGTGGGCAATCAAGAAACTCAACATGGATTTGACAAGAGCCGGGTTGAAGAGATGTTTGGATTTAAATGAATTGGAGGAAATGAGGAATGATGCTTACCTCAATTCAAAAATTGCAAAAGAGAGGTTGAAGAAATGGCATGATCAATTGGTAAAACAAAAGAATTTTGCCAAGGGACAAAGAGTCTTGCTTTATGACTCTAAGCTTCATCTTTTTCCGGGAAAATTGAAATCAAGATGGACGGGTCCTTTCATAATTCATGATGTGCAATCAAATGGAGTAGTGGAACTACTCAACTTCAATAGCACTCGAACTTTCAAAGTGAATGGGCATCGTCTTAAGCCTTATATAGAATCATTTTCCCGAGACAAGGAGGAATTCATCCTCCTTGATCCACCTCCAACATGAAAATACTTGGTTTATGGATGAACTTAGTCTTTTCAAAGACTAAAAAGTTCATCCTCTTTTTGTTTTCTTTTAAGTTGATTTTCATTTAATCTAGTTTTTTCTTGTGTTTTTCCATGTTTTGATTTTTATTTTTGACTTTAATGCCGTTCTAATGTGTTTTGAATTGGTTTTTTGTGTTAACATTCAGGTGGGAAAGCTTGAAGAATGAAGTCATGGTGAAAGTAAGGCAAAACAGGGGAGAAAAAAACAAGTTTCAGCCATTTTCGCATAAC
>BKBX01004980.1:567870-601121 GCA_008326845.1 Vitis x labruscana x Vitis vinifera | reverse complement strand
AAAAAAAGAAAAAAAAAAAAGAAGAAGAGGTGCGTTCTTAGCCTTCTATATATGAGTAAGTGTTGCTAAAGTTAGAGAAAAACCTTAGTTGGGGGGAGAATATAGTTTGACACACTATAACTGGAAACTAAGCATCTTAACACCTAGATTTTTGTGGAAGATTAAGAGTTGGTCCTTAGGGAGTGGAAATTATTTTGATACTCAAATTTGCATAATGCCCGCTCTTTGAATGTTGTGATAGGTAAGTTATTTGATGACTCTTGTTGATGATTGAGTTTTATATCCTTGACTTGCCACGAGAGAGTTTGATCTAATCATGCCACTTGGTTATTTTTTGGAGTGATCAGCATGATTTTGTAAATTATTATATTATCTATTTTTCTTTATTTTTCTTTCCTTCATTGCTCAGGGACTAGCAATGTGTCAGTTGGGGGGAGTGATTACTACCCAAAAAGTGCTATTTTACACCTTTAATGCATTATGTTTTAAGCACTTTTGTGTAGTAGTTATCCATCTTTAGTCCAATTGGCATGTTAAGGACCTAGCAATATCTTCTAATCATATTTGTGGCTAGTTTTAATGTTTTGGTAGCTTTTTGGATCGTTAAAACAAGTCAAGCAAAGGAGAAAACCAAAGAGAAGCAAAGTGAAGAAAAATCAAAATGTAGCAGCTGCAGTCTTCTTTCGCACTTTTGGAGCACTTCCCGAAGTCCAATTTTTACATACTATATACCATTTTAAAGCTCTTGAAGTCAAGAATCCAACGCTTCAAACCGTGCACGATTTGGAGCTTAAATGAGGAAGATATGGCCTTCGGAAGCCAACTGCTCCAGCATATGCGAAAATTTCGCATTCCACAAGAGCAAATGCGAATTTCGCATTTAGTTCGCATTTGGTTCGCATAACCCATGCGTGTTGCGAATTTTGCTCTGCCCTTTGCCGACTCCACTTTAGATATTTTCCTTTGTATTTTGTGATGTAATTTCCTTTATTATCCTTGTAACTAACTAATCATAAGCTTTTCCTTTTGTAAAAGACTATATAAGGGGTGGAAATCACCTCTTGAAATATATGGAATACGTATTACGTTTTGACACTTAGAAAATTACAGAGCTCTTTCGTTTCTCTTTTCTCTTTGTTATTTTCTTTTTCTTGGAATCCAAACGACCTCTGAGGATGTTTGCCCGGAGGATGAGAGGCTAAACTTTCGGTTTCTTGGAGTAAAGGAAGCTAGGTGAAAAGTCCAGATGAAATGGTGGAAAGCTCCCGTGCATTAAATTCAGGTAGTTGGAATTCATAAATGGCTTCTAAATCTAAAGTTTTGCTTTAAACCCCTTAGAATCACTTTGAATGACCAATACATGGTAAGCTTCAGGTCTTTATGGATGCTTATTGCTAGATTCATATTAGTCCATTAGTTATCATGTACGAGTCATTGGAAAGTGATTCAAGGTGAAGACCCATAGTGTCTTAAGCCATTAATGGACCTTGACTACCATTTCTATTGATCTTTTATGGATTAAATCTTCATTGTCAAACCTATACCGGTTCGGGAAATAACTATAGGTTAAATCCCCAATGCGAGGAGAAAAATCCGGAATTTTCCACTTTCTATTCTGAACTTGATCCTAGCAACCCTTAGCTCCGGGAGACTTTCTTTCTTCCATTTTTAATTAGTTTATGTTAGTTTAGTTTCAAACACTTTCAAAACAAATTTTATTTTCTTTTAAACTTTAAGTTTTTGATTAAGGAAATCATTAAATACAAGTTCTAATTTTGAGTATATCACTGGTAGAATGAAAACCCATCCCAGAGTTCGACCCTAGAGCCACTATACTATAGTAGCTTTGCTACATTAGTATGAGGTCATAGGTTTTATAAATGTTTTTGATTAAATGACCCATTCGGAGTTACACACGAATCAATGAGCCATCTGGACCACTTCGCACACATATGTGAAAATTTCGTATGTCTGTGCCAAATAACAAAAAAAAAATAAAAAAATGCAGCAAATATAAGCCTTTGTTTCATTTTGCACCATTAAGTGAAAACAAGCCCTCATGCCAAAACTCTTCGTCTTCGTTGGACATGAGAAAATGAAAAGGTAGAAGACCATAAGTTATTTTCCCTTTTCATCCACACTTTCTCATATCTCTTCCCTGCCCTTAAGCATGATCAAACATCGAGAACTCTCATTATTTTCATTTTTGATTTTCGAAGATTTACTTGAGCACTCTCAACATTTCAGGCATTTCAAGTATTTGGATTTCATTCATCTCTCTTTGAAATTGTAAGATGAATCTGGATTGAAAAGTTTGAATTGCTTTGGGAGGTTGCTGCGATTTTTTGCCAATTTCAGACAAATTGACATCATCTATTCCAGTTATCATTCAATTCATCAAATTGTTCATTGTAATTTTTGGTTATTTCTTGTTATAGATGGGAAATGAAAAACAAAAATCAATGGAAATTGAGGAAGAGTTCATGGTGATTAATGATGGAAATGGCGATGATGTTGGTCTCAAATTCCCTCCGGGATTCTCCCTTTTTGAACTTCCCATTTATAGATATCCAAACCAGAGGGATGTCATAAGATCTTCACTTGATAAAGGCAAATCAAGGATGGTTGTTCCTAAAAAATTACCGGTGAAAAGAACCCGAAGCATTAGTGTTCAAAATCCTTCATCTTTTTCGACATACCCTGCTACTCCTTTAGTTCAACATGCTGTAGTTTAGTCAACTATTGATGAAACCCCTGCTCCTACTCCGGTTACAAAATCTACACCTCCACCGAGCTGACCAAGTCAATTACAATTCACGAAAGCCCCGAAGAAAAAACTAGCCATTGGTACAAGAGAAGACTGCTCAGGTAGAAAATTTCATGAAGAATGCTACTACGATTTCAAGACATTTGATGCATCTCCTCTTACTAAATTCTCCATGGAACTGTGTTGTCGATATTTTTTGGAGCCATTCATGGTACCTAAACCATTCTTTTATCCTAGCATAATTCGGGAATTTTACTAAACCATGACGAGAAAAGAAGTCTACCATTCTTTAGTGATTTATTTCGAAATTGATGAGAGACAGGTATGATGAATACTAAAACGGTAGTAAGAGCATTGGATATTCGTCTTACACCTCAAAATCCAGTTGGGTTTCAACCTATTACTCAAACCAAAGCCACTGAAATGGTTTGAATTATCTCTCAAAACCAATCCACCAATACACATGCAGTGTTGAAAAGAGAAATAGATTCCAAATTCTGGTTTTTAGATCATGTCCTACGCTCCAATGTTTATCCTTGCCAACACGCGATGCAAAACTGAGAACATATACTAATGGCATTATTCAGAATTGTTATTGAGCAATGGTGGACACTTGCTAAAGTATTCATTGTTGCTCTATTATGTTTTGAAGACAAGGTGCATTTGAAGAAATTGCAAAAAGCCAAGAAATATCCATTATTCTTCCCACAGATTTTGGGCACCATCTTGGAGTACTTTGGCTTCCCTACTAAACCTGGAAAAGAAAAGAAAAATCATTGTAGGGAAGTCTACACTGTTTCCATATGGCAAGGAAGTG
Organism: Vitis x labruscana x Vitis vinifera; assembly: GCA_008326845.1. Lineage (NCBI taxonomy): Eukaryota > Viridiplantae > Streptophyta > Magnoliopsida > Vitales > Vitaceae > Vitis > Vitis x labruscana x Vitis vinifera. The sequence continues at coordinate 597,537 of BKBX01004980.1, read as the reverse complement.
TGACCAAAACCGAGTCTACACTCACATAATGATGTTCACTATGGACTACTGATAATGAACATCATTATGTGCCTTCTCCAAATTTGATTCTTGAAGATTTTGGTGATGGAGAAGATACACCCCAAGACCACTAGTTGCCCCTACACAACAAGTTGCTTTTACTTTTCCAAATCTTGATGCAGACGCACATATTTTGGCCAGACTTTCCTCTACACCAAACATAGGTCCTTCATTTTCTAATGGCTATGTACATATCTCAGCTGAGGCTTTCAACCAACTCTTAGCTCGTTTGGACATGATTCAAGAAAATCAAGCAAACATCTAGTTCACTCAGCAGCAACTTGTCCAAAGAGTTGATGAACTTACTATGACTTTCCAACAATGGAAATTTTCTTCCGAGAAGCCAACTAGGGTTCATGATGCTACTCATCCATGCATCCCTACTACTGTGGACCCTCACCCGATCCACCGGACCGACGCGACTCGCTTTTAAAAGAAAAGAAAGAAATGAAAAAGTTGGTGTTTTCCAGTTTTGAAAAACCCGCCCCCGGTGAGGAATGGTGTTGTTTGGAGTTGCCACTTACTTTTTATTTTTGTTTTTAAAATGGGGAAAATTAAGTAAGAACAAAAACCCCTAATGACCCCAGTATGGAAAAAGCGGTCTACGAAAACTAGATTCTGGGTCCGGGGATCAGGTTACCCGTTGGAAAGGTACCTCATGCGAGGTAGCACCCCTCTAGGCCCGGAACTCGGTCTCTACTAATGAATTGGGTATGTGGGAGCATATGGGTCAAAGGTCAAATGAAACCCTAGGCTAAATAGATGTCATGAATCACACAATCCTAATTGGTATTTGGCATGCATATGAATTCAACCAAACAAAACAATGGGTGCGTACCTGTGGTCCTTAGCCAAGCGCTGCATAAAAGGTCAGCCAAACACAGATAAACACATAACAAACATTCAAGATTAAGCACCATGCATGCATATGAATTCAACAACCAAAGCCAACGATGCGTACCTGTGGTCCCTAGCCAAGCGCTGCAGCAGAGGGTGAGTCAATCATGAAACATGTATTCAAAATCAAGCATCAAAGCTTGTGCCAAAAAGGAAGATAGCTGGTTGGAATGAGGTAAGGGACTCCCCAAATGTCATACAAATCGAACTAGACTCATCTAGACCACACCACCCATAACTTCCAAATTGCCCATACTAACTGAAATCAAACACTGACTTAAACCTTCAAGATGGCTCACAAGTTCCCTATAGCAAATGGGTTTGAGCCCCCCATGGATAAGGGCTCGAAAAATGCCAAAATCAAAGGCTACCTAAAGTCCTCCAACAGAACAGGTTGAACTAGTTCTCAACTGGTACAACCTATTGAGAAGAATTCCCAAATTTTTCTAGAAAACTCCTAAATGAGTGAGGATTCAAACAAAAGAAATGACACTCAATCCCGAGCCCGGATGAGTGAGAACCAGACAAAGAAAGGCAGGTGTTCCTCATGGCTGACAGAGGCAGCCAGCTATGGTGCTGAACCGGTTCCAAACCGGTCCATCTGGTTGGTAAAAAATCCCAAATTCGGTCAAAAAGTTCCTAAGTGATTAAGGAAGCAAACAAAAGAAACGGTTCTCAATTCCGAGCCCGGATGAGTGAGAAACAGACAAAGAAAGGCAAGTGTTCCTCATGGCTGACAGAGGCTGCCAGCTATTGTGCTGAACAGGTTGAACCGGTTCCAAACCGGTCCAGCTGGTTGGTAAAAAATCCCAAATTCGGTCAGAAAGTTTCTAAGTGATTAAGGAAGCAAAAAAAAGAAACGGTTTTCAATTCCGAGCCCGGATGAGTGAGAACCAGACAAAGAAAGGCAAGTGTTCCTCATGGCTGATAGAGGCTGCCAGCTATGGTGCTGAACCGGTTGAACCGGTTCATCCGGTTGGTAAAAAATCCCAAATTCGGTCAGAAAGTTTCTAAGTGATTAATGAAGCAAACAAAAGAAACGGTTCTCAATTCCAATCCCAGATGAGTGAGAACCAGACAATGAAAGGCAAGTGTTCCTCATGGCTAACAGAGGCTGCCAGCTATGGTGCTGAACCGGTTCCAAACTAGTTCATCCGATTGGTAAAAAATCCCAAATTCTGTCAGAAAGTTCCTAAGTGATTAAGGAAGTAAACAAAAGAAACGGTTCTCAATTCTGATCCCGGATGAGTGAGAACCAGACAAAGAAAGGCAAGTGTTCCTCATGGCTGACAGAGGCTGCCAGCTATGGTGCTGAACCGGTTGAACTGGTTCCAAACCGGTTCATCCGGTTGGTAAAAAATCCCAAATTCGGTCAGAAAGTTCCTAAGTGATTAAGGAAGCAAAAAAAAGAAATGGTTCTCAATTCCGAGCCCAGATGAGTGAGAACCAGACAAAGAAAGGCAAGTGTTCCTCATGGCTGATAGAGGCTACCAGCTATGGTGCTGAACCGGTTGAACCGGTTCCAAACCGGTTGAACCGGTTCCAAACCGGTTCATTCGGTTGGTAAAAAATCCCAAATTCGGTCAGAAAGTTCCTAAGTGATCAAGGAAGCAAACAACAACAATCATGTGTGGCCTTTATTATCCACACCCAAGCAATACAATCTTCATATCAAAGGGAAGAAAAGATGATGAGGAAGGAGAAAAAGCATATGAAGACGAGGAAGATAAACTGTAAGTAAAGAAAATTCAGCGTGCTTACCTCAGAATCTCCACCAAATATGATCCGTGCATGCCGATGATGACTTCCAAAACTGAGAGGCTGTCACTCTCCTCTTCAAAAAAACCACAGTGCTGAAGCTTTCCCCCACGCTCTCAACTCAGAAGATGCTACTGACCTTTTGTTTTTCTCACCAGCAAGATTTCCCCTCTCCAAAATGTCCAAAGGTCCTTTGCTCTCCTATCCTCTCACCTTTTATACTCATACCCCTCTTAGCATTGAGCCTCCTGGGTTCCTTCCCCTTCAGCACCGAAATTCCCTTCATCAGCATGGGAACCACACCCCTCATTACTTCTCTTAGACTTACAAGGCCAGCTCACTCCCTTCAATTTTTTCAGTTTGCTTCACCACCAAGAATCCATATGGATTCGTGGTGGGCTGCAAGGAACCTAAACCAAGGCCCAAAATGGACCCACAACATTGCCCAAAACCGATCTGGAGCTTATGGGCTTGAGCCATTTAGGATTTGGGCCTCAAAATTACTAGAATTAGTGTTTTACCTCAGCTGACTCAATGAACCGGCTGAACTGGTCGAACCGGATGCCAACTGGTCGAACCGATGGAAAAAAAATTCTGAAAATTTGACAGAATGTTCCTAGTAGAGTAAGGAATCCATTAAAAAAAAACGGTGCATGATTCCAAGTTCGGAAGAGGGAGATATGATAAAAAAAATTACCAAAAATCAGTGTTCTACACCGGCTAACTCGATGAACCGGCTGAACCGGCTGAACCGGCTGAACCGGCTGCCAACCAGCCGACCGGTTGCAAAAAATTTTGAAAATTTTACAGAATGTTCCTGGAAGAATAAGGAATCCATAAAAAGAAACGTTTCTTGATTCTGAGTTTGGATGAGGGAGATACAATCAAAACAAGCCCGAGTGCTCTGAACCTCAACATGCCCTTATAAACCCCAACTAAGCTAAAACATCGGGATGACCCCACTTCCTTCCTATAGCGTGATGTGAACGACTAGGAAAATGGCCATGGTGACCCTCCGAAATGAACCACATATGCACCACAATGGACCACACACAAACCCACACGAGGCTCGGACACCGACTAAGCCCCAAAGGGGCCCAAGTGGTGCCATATGCGAACGATGGGTGGATGTGACACCCGAAGGATAAATGCCAGTGTCGAGGGACAAAATTGAGGGTCTACAAATATGCCCCTTTTCAGTAGAGTGAATGAACGAGTGAATTGTGAGTGCGAAGTGCATGTAATGCAAGAGTGAAATGAACTCTAGTGAAGAACCCAAATGACCAACAATTTTGTTCCCACCCAACAATAAAGAAGGCTAAGGGAAATAAGTCATGCTGACTGAATGGACTATGGGATCTAGGCACGATGCCGGAGAAAGATTAAAGGAGACCCGATCACGATGCCGGGAAAGATTAGGGATTTGATCCAGGCAAGTACCGGAGAAGGGTTCGGGCAAGTACCGAAAAATGGTGGAATCCGGGCGAGTACCGGAAAAGGGTTAGGGCAAGTATCGAAAAATGGTGGAATCCGGGCGAGTACCGAAAACGGGTAAAATTCGGGCGAGTACCGGAGAAGGGTCCGGGTGAGTATCGGAGAAGGGTCCGGGCGAGTACCGGAGAAGGTTCCGGGCAAGTACCGGAGAAGGGTGGAATCTGGGCGAGTACCAGAGAAGGGTTCGGGCAAGTACCGAGAAAGGGTGGAATCCGGGCGAGTACCGGAAAAGTGTGAAATCCGGGCGAGTACCGGAGAAGGGTCCAGGCGGGTACCGGAAAATGGTGGAATCCGGGCGAGTACCGGAGAAGGGTCCCGACGAGTACCGGAGAAGGGTGGAATCCGGGTGAGTACCGGAGAAGGGTTCGGGCAAGTACCGAGAAAGGGTGGAATAGGGGATCGAACTCGGGCACGATACCGAGGAACCACCGAACTAAAAGGAGGTAGGGATGCCATTACTAAGGCTCAAAACACCTAAACAGACAGGGGATGCCTTAAAACAAAACTCAAAGCAAAATAGGGAGACTCAAGATGCAACCGCTGACATGCTAACCTTGATAACAAAAGGGGTATGCCCCAGTATGACGTCCAAGGACTGCCAACAGATGACTCGAAGAAGCCAGAAATCAAACACCTTCATCATGAAAAAAGAAAGGGGTATGCCCCGGTGTAACACCAGAAAATGCTGATAAATGACAAGCGAGAAATCACAATCACCACTAACAAATGGAAAGAAGAGGGTATGCCCCTATACGACAAACTCACAAATGTGACCAAGGGTGAAAGAAAGGAGTTATGCCCCAGTCTAAGATATCAATATCATGTCAGAATCCTATAACCGCACATATGGTTAAAGTCAGAGAGCTGAAAATATCACAATCATCCATTTCTAAGGAAAAAAACCCTCCACTCTAATCCACAACATCCAATATCCACAAAAACTGATAGGGGATATGCCCCAGTGTGTACATCTGAAACTCAAATATCTTAATGAAAACTCTGGAATACATCACTGAAGACCCACTCATTTGAACTAACAAACAAGACAATGAATGGGGTATGCACCCCTGCTGGGTCAATGAATACCGTGAATCTGATCTCGGGTCAGACCTCAGAAGCACTCTGCTATATGAAGAAACTGGGCTGAATGCGGGGCTTACTCAAACTTTGATGTCCATAACATTGCTAGGCGAAACGGAATGCCTGCGTACATGTATAAAGAGCCAAAGCCAGCATGCAAGGATGGGAGCATGCCCTAGTATAAACGTGTCAAAACATCAGGCAAAGGTGCCCTCAACGGTCCCAACTCTCTGTATCATCTATCTCTAATCATGGACCTGAGGCAAGTAAACTGAATGGAAAGACAATATGTGACCCTCGATATCCCCCGAAGTAATGGAGACCTATCAACATCCCATACTCAATCAGTAGACGAAGCCTGTCCGAATGAACCGCATCGAAGCAAACACGAGATCTCATGGCCTCAAGGTGGTCTTACGACTCGGACTGTAATGTAGGCCAGGGGTAAAAGGTGAATGAAATGATAGGAAACAAAGACCCAAATCTCCCAATAGATAATGCCAAACCCCTGTGTGCGCAATGTCAAATATCATAGAACCATGTGAGCAAGGTGACTCAACCCTGCATCCAAATAAAAAACAAACAATAGGTGATACGCACCAAAGAACTCATCGTTCATGAAGTGAAACGACGATCGACGAGGATAGAAGTAGACGAAAAGGGACAAGATGAATGATGAATGGGTGTAGAAGAAAATGGAGAAACCAACTGGGATACAAATATAGCAATATGTGACAACGACGAACAACTCATCCTAAGAACGCCAAATCAAAGCAAGTCACTATATGATGGGAATGGTGATGTAGACAATGATCCAAGGGCCTAGTGCCAAGGAAACCCAAACCTCACTCCCAATGTGTCGCCCAGATCCATGGTGAGAAGGATCGTACAATGCTCTCATCTGACTCTTAAAGGAAAAAAGAAATCTCTCAAACCCAAAACCACCTCTGATGATCCCAAGTATATCAACGAATACCAAACAAGCACAATTTTTCCTTTTTTTCATTTTTATTTTATTTTATTTTTTCCTTTTCCTTTTTTTTTGTTTTTTTTGGGCCGAATTCCATACTATCACAATCCAACAAAAAGAACCCCAAACCTCCAATCTTGACCGACCCCTTCAACCTAAGAATCTTGGATCAAAGCCTACAGGCGGAACAAAGGGTGTGACAAACCTGATTGGTAGCTCTGGGACGAGAGCGCATCATCATCACACAAGGGAAAACAGAAGCGAAGTGAATAGAGATGATAGAAACTGGACTAACAGGTAGACGGTATGAAGATGCAAAATGGAGACGAAAAGAAACAGGTAATGATGCAAGAAAGAACAAACGAAGAATGACACCATGCCCACAATGCTCATAGATCCAATCAATAAATACAAAGCGCACAAGGGTAGGCCCCAACCCAGGTCAGAAAAGGTATGCAAGGCTGAATGAAAGAAAATGCCATACTAAACCACGTGAGGCTCAAAGGGCTAGCAATAGTATATATCAATCCATGGGTGTGCAATAGGGAATATGGCTACTCGAAGTGACAACCACCCATCCTCTGACCCTGATCTCACGCATAAAACTTCTTCAGCTGATCCACATTAACTGGCTCTGTGAACTGATTTCCGTCTAGGTCTGTCAACCAGGTAGCTCCCTCTCGAGTCAGATCTCGGATGACATAAGGCCCGCTCCAACTCGGTCTAAACTTGCCTCTAGGGTTGCTGATCAATCCCCTGAGGACTTTCAAGACTAGGTCACCTCTCTAGAATTTCCTAGGCTTGACCCTCTTTCTGAATGCACGGGTCATCTTCCTTTGATAGGCCTGAACATGATCTGCCGCCCTCAATCTCTTCTCATCCAACAGGCTAAGCTGATCATAACGATCCTGGGCCCATTCGGCCTCGGATATATGCTGCTCTAGTGCTACTCTCAAAGATCTCATCTCAATCTCAATAGGTAGCACTGCCTCCATACCATACACCAAAGAATACGGGGTAGCTCCAATAGAGGTACGAAAAGATGTACGATAAGCCCACAATGCGAAAGGGAGCTTCTCTGACCAATCCTGAGAGGTCTCGACCATCTTTCTCAAAATCCTCTTGATATTCTTATTTGCGGCCTCAACTGCTCCATTAGTCTGTGGCCTGTATGCAGACGATCTGTGATGCTGAATGCCATACTCTTGAATCAACGTGTCCACCTCGCCCTTGAAATGCACCCCTCTGTCTGAGATCAACTCATGAGGGACCCCGTATCGGCAGATAATATGCGATCTGATGAACTTGGCCACTCTGGCCGCTGTCAACCTAGCATAAGAAGCAGCTTCCACCCACTTGGTGAAATAGTCAATGGCAACCAAAATGTACTCATGCCCACTAGAAGACTTGGGCGAGATCTTCCCAATAATATCAATACCCCATACTGAAAATGGCCAAGGGGATGCAAGTGCATGCAACTCAGAAGGTGGCACGTGTATCAAGTCTCCATGCATCTGACACTCCTGACATCTCTGTACAAACTGGCAACAATCTGTCTCCATGGTCAACCAAAAGTAGCCAGTCCTCATGATCTTACGTGCTAGCATATGACCTCCCATGTGTGGGCCATAGACCCCTGCATGAACCTCTCTCATCACTCGATCTGCAGATGCAGGGTCTAAACATAATAATAATAAGCCATCAGGTGATCTCCTATACAGCGCATCCCCGCAAACAACAAATCTGGTGGCCAACTGTCTCAATGCTCTCCTATCATTGGCCGAGGCTGACTCTGGGTAAGCGCCGCATGACAGAAACTGATAAATATCATGATACCATGGCAGCTCAATCTGATCCTCTATCTCTCCAATCAGACAATAGTAAGCTGGTGCAGACCTAGTCTCAATCAGCAATGACCTAACATTCACCCCTGCAGGGATCACAATCAGAGAAGCCAAGGTGGCTAATGCATCGGCAAACTGATTCTCCGCCCTGGGCAAATGTATATACCTTAACACATCGAATCTATCAATCAACAGGTCCAAGTAAGCATGGTAGGGTTTCAGCTTCTCATCCCGTGTCCTCCAGATACCCTGAGTATGCTTTATAACCAAGTTGGAATCCCCGTGAATCTCCAACTGTCTAATGCCAAGATCAAGTGCAGTCTCCAAACCTGTAATGCAAGCCTCATACTCTACAATATTATTCGTCAACCGGTGATGATCAGAAAAGGCTAACCAGACTGATCTGGGGATATGATCACCCTGTGGTGATATTAATAAGATACCAATGCCAAACCCCGACTGATTGGCGGCACCATCAAAGTACAACCGCCACCCCGTAATACTAGTCATTGAAACAATCTGCTCATCAGGGAAATCATCATCAACTGATCGATCATCGGATATCGGCAAAGAAGCTAGATGATCTGCAACAATGCTTCCCTTTACTGACTTCTGCGTGACATAATGAATATCAAACTTTGTCAACAATACCAGCCATCTCATGAGCCTACCGGTCAGAACAGGCCTGTCAAATAGATACCTCAACGGGTCCAATCGTGAGACCAAGAGCACAGAATACTCTGTCATGTAATGTCTAAGTCTCCTAGTGGCCCAAACCACTGCTAAGCAAAGGCGCTCAATCATAATGTACTTGCACTCATACTCAAGCATCCTTTTACTCAAATAATAGATGGCTCGCTCTTTCCCCAAATCATCAAGCTGAGCTAACATGCATCCTAAGGCCATGTCTGAAACTGATAAGTACAGAAGCAAAGGACGCCCCGGTGTGGGAGGCACTAAAACCGGAGGAGAAAGGAGACACTCCTTAATCCTCTCAAAAGCGCGCTGACAATCATCATTCCAAACTGTAGGCTGATTCTTCCTCAGAAGGCGGAAGATAGGCTCACAAATGTCTGTCAGTCTAGCAATGAAACGACTGATGTATTGCAATCTACCTAGGAATCCCCTTATCTCTTTCTCAGTCCTCGGGGTAGGCATGTCAAGTATGGCTCTGATTTTCTCTGGATCAACCTCTATACCTCACTCACTAACAATGTGTCCCAGCAATTTTCCAGAAGTCACCCCAAAGGTGCACTTCTTGGGATTCAATCTCAGCCTGAACTGTCTGATCCTCTCAAAAAACCTTTGTAAGGCTGCTAAGTGATCTGCCCTGTCTCGGGACTTTACTATCATGTCATCCACATAGACCTCGACATCTTTATGCATTATATCATGGAACAGAGTAGTAGCAGCTCTCTGATAAGTGGCTCCTGCATTCTTCAACCTAAATGGCATAACTCGGTAGCAGTAAGTACCCCACTCAGTAATGAAAGAAGTCTTCACCATATCCTCTAGAGCCATCAAAATCTGATTATACCCAGAAAAACCATCCATGAAGGATAACATCGGATGCCCTGCAGTGCTATCAACCAGCATATCAATGTGTGGAAGAGGAAAATCATCCTTAGGGCTGACCTTATTCAGATCTCGAAAGTCAACACAAACTCTAACCTTGCCATCCTTTTTGGGAACAGGGACGACATTAGCCAGCCACTCAGGGTACTCAACCACTGACAAGAAGCCAACACTGAGTTGCTTCTAAATTTCTTCCTTAACCTGCAAACTCCATCGAGGGTGTAGTCTCCTCAATTTCTGCTTAACGGGCCTAGCATGTGGTAAAATGGGCAGGTGATGCTGCACTATGGTGGGGTCAAGGCCCGGCATGTCCTCATATGACCATGCAAATACATCCAAGTATGACCTAAGTAGGTCAATCAATCTACTCCTCTCATCAGGAGGTAGAGAAGAGCCAATCCTAATCTCCCTGGGCTGATCTGGTGCCCCAAAATCTATCAACTCTGTGCTACTAGAAATGAGTGTGACTTTCTTATCCTCTGTATTAGAATCACACTCTGACTGACCACCCAGTGGGTCATCTGTATCTCCCACATCATCAACATCATATATATGTGTCGTGGGTGCTGGTGGTGCAATCAAAGGAAAATGTTGTGACACATTCAAGTACTTGAAAATACTCATATCATTATTACCATCAGAAATATCCTCAAAGCGGGTGACAAACCCGGACATAGTGTCAAAAGAAAGAGGTGGGTCCACAAAGTCGGACGCTCCTTCAACAGAAGCAAAATCAGAAGTAACGACATCAAGGACTGACTCATAATCAAGTACGGAAACTCCAGATATGTCAAAAACAGAAAGGGGCCCGTGTGGGGCTGCATCAAGGATACGACCAATGCCTATAAAATCCATATCATCAGTGTAGGCATCAGGAATAGAGTCATCCTCATCAGTCTCGAGTACAAAAACTCCGAACATGTCGAAAACAGTATGGGGCCCGTGTGGCGCTGCATCGAAGATACGACCTATGCCGATCATGTCCATCTCGTCAGTGCCATATCCTAAATCCATAGGTAGGTCATAGTCAGGGACCTCATCGGGGAAACACATAGAGAACGTACTAGCTCGGTCCGGTGATGAGGGCGTGACTATCATGGCACCAGGTGCCTCAGTAGTCTCGGTGTCCAAATGAATCTGACCTAGGGCCTGCTGGATGTCCTGAATCCCAACTGTCTCTGGAATGTGAACAGTCCCCTCTGTGCGAGGTGTATGCTCTGAACCCCTAATGAAGTAGTCGGCCAACTGGAAGGTGTATGGGCGGAGGGGATAATCAAATGGAATGCCAGACATGCGAGCCCTCACCCTATCCCTGCGCAGCTGTGACATATAACGTGCATCAACCTCTATGGGTATGTAATCTAATCCGTAGGGCATGTCGTGATCAACTGTGAAAGTAAACTCGTGGGGCCCCTGCTGGCGGCGACCCAATCCCATACCAGGCAAATAAGACATGCCTCTCATCATGCTGAGCACCAAAGTGCTGCTGTGCTGGTCAAATGACATAGGTACCATATCTCTACTGCCATCCTCTAAGCTGACAACCTGAACCTCATCGAACGTAAACCCGATCAAATGTAAGTCATCCTCACTGTGACTGATATGTAATACTGGCTCAGACGAAGTGATAATATCTCTATCAGACTGTATCGTGATAATGCGCCCCTCGTGTATGAACTTCACCTTCTGATGAAGGGAAGATGGTATAGCACCGGCCTCATGAATCCACGGGCGGCTAAGAAGCAGGTTAAAGGATGACTGAATCCTCAAAACCTGAAATACTATGGAGTAACTAACTGGCTCAATCATGACATGTGTACTGAGTGTACCCATAACTGTCCTCTGAGTCCCATCATAAGCTCTAACAGTCTGTGTAGAAGGCCCAAAATCATCTGGTGAAAACCCAAGCGCAATGGCAGTAACCAATGGACAGACGTTCAGGGTAGAGTCGTTGTCCAATAGAACAGACGGCACCCGACGGCCTAAACAAGCAACATCAATGAATAAGGGTCGAACATGATTTGATCCCTCTGGTGGCAAGTCATCATTAGAAAACACTATACATGTAGCTCTATCAGCTGTCAACATGTGAATAAGCCCCTCTGGGGTAGTAGCAATGTCAACCCTAATCTGGCCAAGGGCTTTGACTAATGCATCTCTGTGTGTACTAGATGAGGCCAAAAGGCTCCAAATGGATATGCGAGCCTGAGTAGTGCGTAGCTGTCGTAATATCTCATCATCTTCTCTCTGAACCTCCTCTCTAGCAGCTATACCAGCAAATGGCCTATCAACGGGTGGAGGTTGTGCTACCCTTCCACTCCGTGTAACTATCTGAACATCTCTATGAGGGGACCTATATTCCTCTGGGAACAGAATGAAGGGTGTCATAGGTGGCACATGCTGAAGTATACTGGTGATACTGGAGGCGGCCCATAAATCCTGTCCGGGGTCAAACTGAATGGCCTGGGAATCTGCTGTCTAGGTATATATCCAACAAAATCTGACTCCTCATATAGACTGATCGGCTGAGGAGCCTCTCCATCCCAACCCATCATAAATATCTCATCCCCTGCAAACTCAATCAAATGTACCCCTTTCGGGGGTGGAGGTACTGCTCTAGTGTCATGAGTAGGTAGCGGGTTTGTGGCTACACCCGGGCGCCCCAAATCAACCAAGCCTTGATCAATCAAATCCTGAATGGCATGTCTCAGTGCTGAACAACTGTCTGTATCATGGCCTGCTCTCTGATGGTAGGCACAGTGAAGATCTGTCCTGAATCTAGGGGGGGTAGGCTGTAGTGGTGGTCTAAGCGGTAGTGGGGCAATCAGTCCCCCCTCAACCAATCTCTGAAAAGCTCGGCTCAGTGGCATCCCAAGCTGTGTGAACTGTCTAACTGGCCTCGGTGGAGGCGGTGCTCTATACTGATGATGGAACTGCATAGGCGGCCTCTGGGGTGCCTGTGTAGCATATATCGGTTGTGGTGGCGGATGTAGATAAGTAGGCCCTACTGGCCTAATGAGAGCAACTGGTCTGTACTGATCATGCTGTATCATCTGATAAGGAGTGCCTAAAAACTGACTCTGAAACGGAGGACGACGTGAAGACCGGTGTCCTGTCATGCCAATAGTACCAACATCTGAGGGCCTGGGGCCTGATCCCGACTTCTTCCCCTTTGAGTCTGAAGGGGAAGAATCTGCCCATAAACCTCTAGATATACCCTCCTCAATGCCATAGAGGGCCTGCACTAATGAGCCAAAGTCTGTCTGAGGGAAGCCCATGAGATGCCTAGCAAAGCGGGGCTGAAGGCTGCGCATAATCATACTGATCTGATCGCGCTCTGAAGGTCTATCAATAATTTGTACTATCTTCTCCCTCCAACGGGAGATGAATGAAGTGACTGTCTCATCCGGCCCCTGCCTAAGGGCCTCTAACTCCCTCCGGGATACATCCACTATAGTATTGAAAGAATACTGTCTAATAAACTCCTGTCCCAAATCAGCCCATGTCCTACGTCTCGAAGGGTCCAATGAGGCAAACCAACGCTGAGTAGCACCACTCAATGACAGAGGGAATAACATAATCATTTGTGCCTCATCCAGTCTATGCCCGCGCATAACAGTGCTGTATAACTGCAAGTGAATACGGGGGCACCCTATCCCCGTGTATCTCTCAATGTCCGGCATACGGAACTCAACAAGCAAAGCTGCTACTGGAATATCATCATATCCATCCCAACCCATAATCCTATCAGAAACATGTAGTGATCTCATCCTCTGCTCAATCTTATCAATACGAGCCTAGGTATCATCAACAATCTGTGCCGGTGCCACAACAGAATGCGGCGTAGTCTCAGTCTGACCATGCAACACAAATGCTCCAGCCTGGGGAGCTGACTGAACCGGTGGTGGTGGAACTATGTAGTCCTGCTGTATAGTAGGTCCAGATGACCCAGATGGTGGTGGTGGTGGTGATGGTGTGGTAGAGTCATGCAGGGTGCTCCCTGGAATCGGCAATGGCTGGGCCTGGTGCCCATCAATCCTCTGACCCAGTCCTAAGATAGCGTCCCTAAGTGACGTCATGGTATCAGTAATCTCAGCCAACTGGTCAACGGTAGCGTACTGAGGGTCCATATCTCTATGATCTGGTATCTGCTCTAACTAGCTGGGTGAATCTGATCCTCTAACCAGTCTATCTCCAATCCGGATCCAAGCTCGGGAACCCAGGTCGATCTCAATCAATAATCCTACAAAAGGAAAGGGGTACGTCAGTCCCCATGACTATCAATCCTGAAATCAAACTAGGAACGTATAACTAAAATCTTCCGAGAGAATGAACTGACATGTGATGTCAATAGCTAAACTGATATACGGTTCCACAGGCAGGAATGGGATTCTGACATGGTGATACCTCAGGGGTAACTCAAAAGTCAAAAAAAATGAAAAGGCAAGTCCTAAAAGACTAGATGACTGTACCCACAGGGATACGCAACCTAAGGTCCTAACTAACAATCAATCAACAATCAAAGTGACATCCTGGCCACGCATGTATCTATGAAATCCAGCTCAGGGCTATACAGGTCTTCATTGCTCAGATATCCATCTTTTCCATAGTGCTCCCAAACATCGATATAGCCCTTATGCTAGACCCTATTCCAAACCCCTAGCTTGGTCGAAGGCGAACAATTGGGAATGACTCCCAAGAAACACAAGCAATCCATGAGGAATAGTTGACCAAGACTAGTGATTCGGAAGTAAGGGGATACACACGTGCCCCACAAACACAAGCAGCAAGCAGTCATGCAAGGGAATGAGCAGTCATACAGCAAATAGTCATGCACAAAGAGATAGCCTACCACACATCTACACGCAATCTAATCATCTAAGTCTAATCCCAAATGTCATAGCTAGATACCAATCAACGATGAGCAAGCATGCTAGAATCCCACAGGTGAACACACAAGCAACAACACATCACAGGTGCAAGCCACATACCAGCCAACTACATGATCATCAGTCATCTATGTAGCCTAAGAGTCTACTTATCAATGAACCATGTGCTCCGATATACCCAACTCAAGTTCAAGCTTGATCCTCTTATGAAACCAGAGATTCTGGGTTCGATCCCCAGTGGAGTCGCCAATTTGTGGACCCTCACCCTATCCACCGGACCGACGCGACTCGCTTTTAAAAGAAAAGAAAGAAATGAAAAAGTTGGTGTTTTCCAGTTTTGAAAAACCTGCCCCCGGTGAGGAACGGTGTTGTTTGGAGTCGGCACTTACTTTTTATTTTTGTTTTTAAAATGGGGAAAATTAAGTAAGAACAAAAACCCCTAATGACCCTAGTATGGAAAAAGCGATCTACGAAAACTAGATTCTGGGTCCGGGGATCAGGTTACCCGTTGGGAAGGTACCTCATGCGAGGTAGCACCCCTCTAGCCCCGGAACTCGGTCTCTACTAATGAATTGGGTATGTGGGAGCATATGGGTCAAAGGTCAAATGAAACCCTAGGCTAAATAGATGTCATGAATCACACAATCCTAATTGGTATTTGGCATGCATATGAATTCAACCAAACAAAACAATGGGTGCGTACCTGTGGTCCCTAGCCAAGCGCTGCATAAAAGGTCAGCCAAACACAGATAAACACATAACAAACATTCAAGATTAAGCACCATGCATGCATATGAATTCAACAACCAAAGCCAACGATGCGTACCTGTTGTCCCTAGCCAAGCGCTGCAGCAGAGGGTGAGTCAATCACGCAACATGTATTCAAAATCAAGCATCAAAGCTTGTGCCAAAAAGGAAGATAGCTGGTTGAAATGAGGTAAGGGACTCCCCAAATGTCATACAAATCGAATTAAACTCATCTAGACCACACCACCCATAACTTCCAAATTGCCCATACTAACTGAAATCAAACACTGACTTAAACCTTCAAGATGGCTCACAAGTGCCCTATAGCAAATGGGTTTGAGCCCCCCATGGATAAGGGCTCGAAAAATGCCAAAATCAAAGGCTACCTAAAGTCCTCCAACAGAACAGGTTGAACTAGTTCTCAACTGGTACAACCTATTGAGAAGAATTCCCAAATTTTTCTAGAAAACTCCTAAATGAGTGAGGATTCAAACAAAAGAAATGACACTCAATCCCGAGCCCGGATGAGTGAGAACCAAACAAAGAAAGGCAGGTGTTCCTCATGGCTGACAGAGGCAGCCAGTTATGGTGCTGAATCGGTTGAACCGGTTCCAAACTAGTCCATCTGGTTGGTAAAAAATCCCAAATTCGGTCAGAAAGTTCCTAAGTGATTAAGGAAGCAAACAAAAGAAACGGTTCTCAATTTCGAGCCCGGATGAGTGAGAACCAGACAAAGAAAGGCAAGTGTTCCTCATGGCTGACAGAGGAAATATTTAATTTTTAAGCTTTCTTTTGTCATTTCTTCCATTTCCTTCTCTTGATTCCACTTCAACTCTCTCCAAATCAACTCCAAATCCTGGTCCAAACCAATTGCATTACTTTTTTCATTATGCATTTGGATAATCATTAACTTTATTTGTTCTCTTCAATTTGATTCATCTCTTTTGTCATCAATTTATCAAAATCATACCTTGAAATGACTCCAAAACTTCATAAACCTTGTTAGTAACTCTTACAAGGGAAACAACATGTTAACTGAGTGTTTTAGGCATAATTACTATTCAAAAGATGTGAAACTCATGAGAATTATTATCTAAAATATGTTCTTTTTGAGTAGTAATAAATAGAGTCAATGGTTTTACCTTTCTCATCCTTATCAAGCTTGATGGATAAGCTCATTGGAGTTTTCATTGTTTTGGCTTCCTCCATGTTGAATCTTTTGAGAAGGTCTCTTATATACTTTGCTTGATTGATGAAGGGTCCTTTCTTCAGTTGCTTGATTTGAAGTCCAAGAAAGAGGTTGAACTCTCCAATCATGCTCTTTTCAAACTCATTATGCATGACTTAGAAAATTCTTCAATTAGTAGCACAAAAAATGATATCATTAAAATATATTTGATCTAAGAGCACATATTTTTCTTTGGTTTTTATGAAAAGAGTTGTGTCAATTTTTCCCATTTTAAAACCATTTTCCAAAAGCAATTTGCTCAATCTTTCATACCATGCTCTAGGTGCTTGTTTCAAACCATAAAGTGCCTTTTTTAAGTTTAAAAACATGGTTAAGAAAGTTGAAACTTTGAAAGCCGAGTGGTTGTTCAACATACACTTCTTCATTTATAAAACCATTTAAAAAAGTACTTTTCACATCCATTTGATTAAAACAAAGTGTTTAAAACATGAAAAGGCAAGTAGCATCCTAATGGCTTCCAACCTAGCTATGGGTGCAAAGGTTTCTTCATAATCTATCCATTCTTCTTGATTAAAACCTTGGTCTACTAACCTTGCTTTGTTTCTAACAATTATACCATTTTCATCCATTTTATTTCTAAAAATCTATCTAGTCTCAATAACACTTTGATTTGAATGTTTTGGTACTAATTCCCATACTTCACTTCCTTCAAATTGATTTAACTCTTCTTGCATAGCAATTATCTAATTTTCATCATTTAAAGCATCATTTATATTTTTAGGCTCAATTTGATGGATAAAAGCTAGATTATTGCAAATATTTCTAAGAGAGGATATAGTTCTTATCCCACTAGATGGATTACCTATAATTTGATCTTGTGGGTGATTGATGACAAACTTTCATTATTTAGGAAGGTCTTAGCTTGATTTACCTTGCACTTGTTGAAGAGGGGGTGGTTCCAATGGTGATCCTTTTTCCTTGGGATCCTCTCAATTTTATTCTTATTGTCTTCTATCTTTAATTTGCAATCTTCCCATGTAGGTCTCCAAACCTAAATCATCATAACACTTTCTTTCTTGGAGAGAATTGTTAGATTCATAAAAAATAATATGGATGGACTCCTCTGCAACCATGGTTCTTTTGTTGAAAACCCTAAAAGCTTTACTTGAAGTTGAGTAACCAAGGAAAATTCCAATATCCAATTTTGCATCAAAATTTCCAAGATTGTCTTTAGTGTTTAATATAAAACATTTGCATCCAAAGACTTTGAAATAACTAATGTTAGGTTTCTTGTTTTTCCAAAGCTCATAGGGAGTTTTCTTAAGTATGAGCCTTAATAAAACTCTATTTAAAACATAATAAGAAGTGTTAACCACTTCAGCCCAAAAATATTTTGATAAGCTGTTTTCATTTAGCATGGTTCTTACCATCTCTTGAAGGTTTATATTTTTCCTTCCAACTACCCTATTTTGTTGAGGAGTTCTAGGAGCTGAAAAATTGTGGTCAATTCCATGCTCGTTGTAATAATCTTCAAAATCAACATTTTCAAATTCTTTCCCATGATCACTTCTTACACAAGTAATTGCAAAACCTTTTTCATTTTGAACCTTATTGTAAAACTTTGAAAACTCATAAAAGGCTTTATTCTTTTGACTTAAAAATAAGACCCATGTGTATATGGAGAAGTCCTCCACAATAACATACACATAAGACTTTCCTCCAAGACTTGATGTCCTAGAGGGACCAAATAAATCCATATGTAATAACTCAAGTGGCTTAGATGTGGAAATGAAGTTTTTGTTTTAAAAAACTTTTTTGATATGTTTTTCCACTTAACAAGCTTCACAAACTTTATCTTTTTGAAAATTTATTTTGGGAAGGCTTCTAACAAGTTCATCTTTATTGAGTTCAAAAATGAGGTCCATGTTAGTATGTCCCAACCTCTTATGCCACAACCAACTTTGATCATGTATGCTTGAAGAGCATCTATCATGGTTGTCATATTTTGAAATATTTATAGTGTAAACATTGTCACATCTATGGCCCATAGAGATGGTTTTATCATTTTGAATATCCTTGATAATGCAATGAGATGCTTCAAAAATCACTTTAAAAAAGTTGACTAGTGCTTAAAAGGTTATGTTTTAAACCATCTACTAATAAAACACTTTCAATGAGAGAGGATGTGTCATTACCAATGTTGCCTTGACCAATGATCTTTCCTTTTACATTGTCTCCAAAAGTAACATATCCTCCCTTTTTCTTTGTAAGAAAAGCACACTTGGATTCATCTCTGGTCATGTGTCTTGAGCATCCACTATCCAAGAACCGCTTATCTTTCTTTGAACCCTAAAACACATAACTCAAGTTGATTTAGGTACTCGTATCTTTTTAGGTCCTTGAGGGTTAGTGACCTTGGATTTTTCAACCTACATTTTTTTAGCTTTTGCATTTGAATTCTTTTGAGAACCATTTCTTAAAGGGCATGTACTACTAATGTGTCCTCTTCCACAAAAGTTGAAAGTAGTGGAAGGACTTGCACTTGTTGATTCCTTTACAAAATAGTTTTTAGAATACTTTTGACTATTTGAAGATTTGAATCTTAGCCCTTGTTTGTCAAAAAAAATATTTTTGGCTAGCTAGAATCATTTCAAAAGATTTTTGTCCGCAAGAAAATATTGAAAGAGAGGAGGTTAACCATTCATTTTTCTTTCTTAAAATATCATTCTCTTTTTCAAGATGAGTTTTAGAAACTTCAACATTTGAAAAAATTTCTTTTACTTCTCCAAGTTTTTTTTCAAGTTGTTGAACTTTCTTTTTGAGAGAAACATTTTTCATACCAAGTTTTTCAATATTTTCATACAATTTTTGAAAAGCATCATGTATATCTTCATCACTAATGTTAGAGTTTACCTCATCAAGTTCATCTATTGGCATGAAGCACATGTTTGCCACTTCTTTCTCATTTTCTTCTTCGGAGGATTCATCTTCACTTTCACTCCAAGTGCCCATCATTGCCTTCTTCTTTCTCATCTTGGCTTTACTCTTTTAGAGAGGACAATCATATTTAAGGTGTCCCAGTTTCTTGCACTTGAAGCATACCAAGTCCTTTTTCTCTTCTCATCTCTTCTTGTCACCATGAGATGAAAATTCCTTTTTAGAGAAGTCTCTTCTAGAAGTGAAGCTTCTTCCTCTAAACCTTTCACCCCTCATGAATTTGTTGAACTTTGTTGTGATGAGGGCTAAGTCTTCATCTTCTTCACTTTATTTTTCTTCATCAACTTCTTCTTCTTCCTTAGTTGTAGCTTTGAGCGCTATGTTTTTTTTTTTTTTTTGTCTTCCCCTTCTTGTTGTTTCTTTGTCAAATTGATCTCATATGTCATCAATGATCCTATGAGCTCCTCCAAAGGTAGCTTCAGTAAGTCTTTGGCTTCTTGAATTGCGGTGACCTTTGTATGCCACTTTGATGGAATTGACCGCAAGATCTTCATCACCTTCTCCGATTCCTTATAGGTCTTTCCCAAAGCTTCAAGACCATTGACAATGTTGGTGAACCTAGTGATCATCTCAACAATAGTTTCATTATCATTCATAAAAAATAATTCATAACTATGAACAAGTAAATTGATTTTTAACTCTTTAACTTGATTTGTTCCTTCATGAGTTGTTTTAAGTAATCTCCAAATTTCTTTAGCCGATTTGCATTGACAAATTCTATTATATTCATTTCTATCCATAGAATATTACAAAGTATAAACAACCTTAGCATTTAATTGGATGTTCCTTCTATCACACTCATCCCATCCTTGCTTGGGATTTGGAACCATGACTCCATCAACTAGTTTTGAAGGAAAAGTTGGGCCATCTTCAATGACATCCCATACGTCTAAATCGGTTGATTGTAAAAACGAAGTTATTTTAGTTTTCCAATAGGGATAATCAGTTCTTGTAAAAAAAATGGAGGTCTATTGGTTACAAAACTTTCAATGTGAGATGAACTTGATGGATTCGCCATTTCCTCTTAGATAATTAAGTCCTAAATAAAAGTCCCAGCTCTGATACCAATTGAGAAAATAAAGACTAATCTTAATAGAGAAAACACTCAAGAAGGGGGAGGGGGAGTGGGGGAGGAGGTGAATTGGAGTTTAAAAAAATTATTTTTCAAACATAATAAATTTAAGCACAAGAAGCACAAATACAAAGAGATAAGGTTAGAGAAAACAAACTCAAATTTTATAGTGGTTAGACACTTCATTGCCTACATCCATTCTCCTTAAGCTCTTAATCGAGTGAGGGTTCCATTATTCTTGAAGCTTCAACCAAGTTTCTAATCACTTTTACACTTGGATTTCGACTATAATGAGCTCTTACATAATCTCTTCAAGTCTCTACTCACTTGAAGGTTTTAACACTCAAATAATAAGTTTGAATCTCTGAACCTAGCTCAATAATAGCTCAAATACAACTTAAGGCTAGGATGAATCACAAAGGTGCACTAAAGAATATGCAAATGGAGATTTAATGCACCAAGAAAAGAATGAGAGCTTTCAAGGCAAGAACAAGTAGGTAAGCAAATAAATGTAGGTGTTCTCTTCTTCATAAATGAAGTGGACCTTTCAATTTATAGGTTTCTAATATCGGAACCAAAATGCCAAAAAATAGCCTCGACCGATCGAGTTGGGGGTCGATCGATTCACTAGCCGTTGAAACATTTAGTGTGTGGCAGGTGACCGTTACCCTCAATCGGACCTCAATTGGGAATGAAAGGCTACTGGAAGAGAGAGAATGTTTTTTGCATCTCTCGATCGGGAATGAGTAACCGATTAATCGATACTCTAGCCGGTTGAGCCAATTGGCCAGAGCCAATGAGCTAGGGTGATGTCTGAGGAGTAAGTGGCCTGTAAAGGTCCTAAATACTTGTACCTCTAAGGATATCACATATAAAGGGGATTGATTTTGAAGATACATTTGCACTCATAGCAAGATTAGAATCAATTAGGATACTTTTGACAATAAAATGTTCCCTAAGGATTAAGCTTTACCAAATGGATGTTTAAAGTGACTTTCATAATGCTATTATGAGTAAAGAGGTTTATGTTGAGCAATCTAAGGGATTCAAGGATCCTAAATTCCCCAATCATGTCTATAGGTTAAAGAAAGCTCTTTATGGATTAAAGCAAGCTCCTAGAGCTTGGTGTGAGAGGATCACAACCTATTTTTTTGGAGAAAAAGTTTGAAAAAGGAGGAATTGAGAGAACCTTGTTTATAAATAGGTCCAATGATGAGTTGTTAGTAGCTTAGGTTTATGTTGATGATATTATTTTTGGAGCTACTTCTAGTGACCTTGCCCTTAGTTTTGTTGAATGGATGAAGACTAAATTTGAGATGAGAATGGTAGGTGAACTAACCTTCTTTTTAGGATTGTAGATTAGGCAACTAAAAGATATAATCTTTCTTTCTCTTCCAAATATGCTAGGGAGTTGGTTAAGAAATTTGGTTTAGAATCTTCTAAACACTTTAGGACACCAATTAACACAAACACCAAGTTTAGAAAGGATGCATCTGAAAAAGATGTTGAGAAAAAACTCTATAGAAGTATGATAGGTAGCTTAGTTTACCTTACTTCGAGTTATCCTGACAATTCTTTTTATGTTGGAGCTTATGATAAGTATCAAGCAAACCCCAAAGATTTACATTGAATGTTTGTTAAAACAATTATTTGTTACATAAATAGGACTCTTGATTATGGTTTGTGGTATCCCTATGATTATTCTCTTATGATTGTTGGATATTCTGATGTTGATTGGGCCAGACATGTTAAGGATAGAAAAAGCACATTTGGTGCTTGTTTTTTTATTGGTGATTGTCTTGTGGCTTAGCTTAGTAAGAAAAAAAACTCTATATCCTTATCTATTGCCAAAACTGAGAATATTGTTGATGGGAGCTATTGTAAGCAACTCTTGTGGATGAAGCAAATGCTTAAAGACTATGGAATTGAGCAAGGTACTATATGCATACACTATGACAACTATAGTGCTATATATATCTCAAAGAATTCTGTTCTTCATTTTCGTACTGAGCACATTGAAATCTGTCATCATTTCATTAGGGATCTTGTTGAAGAAAAGGTTGTTTCTTTAAAGTTTGTCCCCACTAAACATCAATTGGCTGACATTCTTACCAAACCCCTTGATTCTCTTAGGTTTGAGTACCTTAGGAAATCCCTGGGCATATGCTTAATCGATTAATCGCCATAGGTTTAGGTTTTAAAGGTTTTGAGCTTAGTGTTTACATCTTTTTGTTTCCTTTGACTTTATTTTGTTTTGGGCATATGATTTTTGTTTATTTACTTGATATATTAGCATGATTCGTAATACCTCAAGTTTGTGATTTGGAGAAATATACTATATCTACAAGATTTGATGTGAAATGAATCATAGATTTTTGTTAATCACTATTGATGTATGTGATTCCTGATAATTAAATGTCTCTGGATATGAGAAATTCAATATTGGCTACATCTTGTACTTGATCAAGAGAGAGACTTCTTAAGTGGAACTCAATAAAGTAGACTTTGATTACTTTGGAAGGATCCGTTGTCATGCTCAAATCTTATTATCCACGTACCTTATTTGACTATGATCACTATATTTGTTTCTCAAAGTGAGTTAGTACAAAATATTAAATCATTGGTTAAGCATAACTCTCATACTCTTTCCAAGATTCATACTCTTAAATGTAAACTGTTTACTTGCAACATTTGGAAACACCTCTAAAGTGGATACAAAGGAAACCATGAATGAAAAAAAAAAAAAAAAAACAATTGATCATGGTGTAGAATACCTCCACTTTTAGGGAAAAAAATAAAAAAATAAAAGAAAAAAAATGATATCAAATTAAAGGGGAGTCAAGTTGTGTTGTATGTCGATCAATGAGGTTGTGTTAAACAAAAATCTAATGATCTTAATTCAAATTGATTGGATGTGTTTTTTAATTTGACCAAAGACATGATCAAATCTCTTCTAAGTGATCAATTTTGAAATATAGAACTAGACAATATGTTGTATTCCCTTGAAAATCAATACATATGTTTCTATGTTGGCTCTTTTATACATTAATGGTTATGCATTGGGTTTTCAAAGCTAAGATTATGGTTAAATTTGACCTTTGACCTTGAAACTTAATTCTTGATGAATTGATGTGTAGTATTTGAAGTAACTTAATCTATTACTAATTGAGCTAATGTTGAAAGTCTATGGACATAATTATCTATTCATTTTAGTTTATCGTTAAAAGTTATTTTAGTTGGTGTGAATCCTAGTTTTAAAGTTAGTTCGTTGAGTATTCTATCATTTGTTAGAATTGAAATTAGGCTTTGGTCACTCGAGCATTGCACCTAGTACTCAAGGCTTATCCAACGGCTCTATCGCTCAAGCTCTCTAAGTTGCATCTAGCGATGCATCCATCGAGCATCTCGCTCGAGACCTAATCTACATCTAACGATACATTTGAGTATAAAAACCCATCTAGTGTGTCTTTTGACATTTCAAACATTTTTATTTTCTCTCAAATGCTCTAAGACTCCGTTTATTTGATTTTTGAGGTTATTTTTCTTCATTTTTCCAGTTTTTAACTTCATAGTTTTGTTCTATGTATCATTTAAAGCATTTTTAAAGGTTTAGATTTTTATTTTTATTCTTATTTTTTGCATATTTTTCTCAATTTTCGTGTCTTTTCTTTTTCCACTAGATATGTCTAGTTGTAAGTGTCATTGAGAGGTGACTCTTCCTAGGCCACCCAAACCCCTTTTGGGCATCGCTCTTTAGGGTCCTTTTAACCCTTCCGATCTCCTGATAGAGTGCTTCTACTCTCATGAGGAACATGATTGTTTCTATGTTCATTTTTAGAGTCGTCGCATTGAGATCAAACTTTTTATCGACTTTCATACCTTTCAAGAAACTCCTCTCCTCATCATTCTTAGATAGATAGATAGAGAGAGAGAGAGAGAGAGAGAGAGAGAGAGAGAGAGAGGGGTGAGAGTCCTTGTTTACCTTGCATGGTTCGTATAATCCTCTTCTAGTTCGCATGTTCCATGCTAACATGCATACTGTTTCTCCTGGTCGCTCCTTCTGGGTGACCATGTTTGGTTAGTCATTTCAGATCACCTTTCTATCAGTCAAGCGTGTGCTTAGCATGCCTAGACTTTATGTGTGCCTTCTTTTTTCCTTTCCATAGATTCAGTCTCTCATTTTTGGAGATCTTATTTCAATTCCCATTTAGTTATATGGTGCTCCTTGAGATATTCATCTAGCTAGCTTCTCTAACCCAGCTTGGATTTTTACTACTTTTCTAACATATTCCTTCTACCATTCTTCCCATTGTACCGAGATTCATCGATCGAATGCTCGTTTCATTCATGCCATCCTATTAGGACAATAGTTCGATATTGGGTAGGTCATCATTGATACCATTACCCCATACTGTGATTTTTCCTTTCGTCGTGGTGCTCTTCCTTTTAGGCTCCTCATCTTTAGACTATTGGAACATATTGGCTTTGAGATTGTTACTACACGGAGTATCTAGGCTGCTCATGCCTTGTTGGATGAAAGCCTTAGGGCCAAACACTATAGCCATGTGTATGGTCCCATGGCTCCTCCGATTCCTGATAGCCCTTAGGATGATGCACTGGCTTAGCAAGTTGCAAGAGGCACTTGTTGAGGGGGACGAGATTCAAGCCATGAAGTAGGATGTACCTATACCAAAGGTTGCTCTGAGCACTCACTTTAGTTGAGGTCATGCCAAATCATCTAGAGCTTTTGGTGGAGCATCATCTTCTACAAACTCAACTTCTCAAGAGATGGATCCTATTTCTATAATGCTTTAGAGGTTAGACTCATAAGACACTCATCTCCATGAGATCTAGGGTCAGTTAACCTACATCATTTTGTGGATCTATGCTTAGAGTGGTCCGAGCTTCTTCCCTCTTTTACCTCCTTCTAATGCTTAGTTATTTAGTTTATCTTTATATATATATATATATATATATATATATATATATATATATATCTTTTGTTGGTCTGGATAATTATTCTTTGCTTATCTCTTATATCCAGAATCAATTTTTGTTTGATATATATATATACTATTCATTTATCTCCTTATTTCTTGTGTGCTTTCTTGTCTTTATATCTTTGTTACTTTGCCATTTTTGTGACAAAAATGAGGAGAAAATTGAATTACTTAAACAAAGATAAAAGGGCAAAACAAGACAAAAAGGGAGAACATTGAATAAAGAGAGAACATTGAATATTTAATTCACCAAAAGAAAGATAAAGGATCATCAAATATTTAATTCATCTAAAAAGGGGGAGCTAAAATGGTGAAAACAAAAACTCCTTAATTTAGGGGGAGTTAGTTATTTTTTATGAATTTTTTAATTCTTTGATTCATTAATTAAGAGAATTTAATTGAAATATTTGAGGAAATTGAACATGAGACATTAGAGTAAATCAAATTAACCTTAGGAAGTACAACTTAGATAGTTTAGAGAGATACCTAAAATGAATGTTTGTTGCAAAATATTATTGTTTGAATACTCTATCTCTCTAGAGTTAATCCTAGTAATAGAAGCTTCTTCCCAAGGCTTTCACTGCTTATGTTATGGTTGGTGAACACCCTTTGCATTTTATTGTTAAATTGTTGGGTCTTATCTAGTTTCTATTTTGTTGAGTTGATTTGCATATATCTATTTTCCTATTTAACTTTGCTTTTTACCTTAGTGTCATTACAATCTATTATGTTTTCATGCTTAGACAATGCATCAAGCAAAGTCTTCAACTATCTTGTTTTGCTTTCTTGATCATATCTTATCCCACACACTTATTTACCTTTGATATAGTTTTTTGTATATGTGTAGGTTACAAGGTTGGAAGATAAGTACTACAAATCGTTGCAAAAAAATTCCCTTAGTTTATTTTTAATTGAGAGTTTGGGTGGGTTTATGTAACAATGTTTTGTCACAAAATTGTCAAAGGAGGAGATTGTCTTATGTATTTGTTGGCAATTTTGTTTTAATTTATGTTTGACCATATAAGTCTTTTTAGATAGTGACTTTCTCTCCATTGAAGATCAAGGGTTGTTGTTTGTCCAACAAAGAAGTCACAGGTATGTTTAAAAAGGTTTGGCTTGTGGTATATAAGGCTTATTTGAGGTATAAAATGTTTGGTATCATTTTTGGACTTAAAATGTTTTAAAATAATTTGTCAAAAGTAGCAAGGGCTACTCAAGTAGTCAACTCACTCAAATGGTAGGAACTGTTCAAGCACTCTAAGTCCACTCAAGTGGTCATGCCAGTCTTGCCAAGTTTAGAAATGTATTTTGAATGAATTTTACTCAAACTCAAATTTGGAAAGTTAAGCTACTGAAATCCTTATGGCTCTTGCCTATAAATATCTCCCTTGTAACCCTTTGAGGGTTAGAGATCGAAGATTATAAAGATCATAGAGATCTTGGAGATTGTTGAGAGACCTCTCATTCTTGAGAGACAGAGACTTCTTGAGAGAAAGCCTTATTGCCACACCATTCTCGACCTCTCATTCAAGGATTTGAATATTTGAATTGTTAGTTGAAGAATGTAATCCCTTTGAAGGGACCGAAGGATCTACTAGGGAGCAACAGGGAATTGCTACATCACAGATGTGGATCAAGTTATCAGTATTGGAGAGTAAGTCTTTACGGTAAAACGACAAGGTAAATCTGTGTAACTTGATTTTGAATAATGAATTTAGATTGGTAGGTCTTAAACCTTGTGGTTTTTTTTTTATCTCCACAAGTTTGTGGGTGTTTTCCACGTAAGAATCTTGTGCGCCATTGTTTATATCTTTTATATTTAATATTCTGTTTGAATTGCCTAGAACAGGTTAAATTGATTGTCTTTAATATCTTGTATAGTTTTCTTAAAAAGTACATATCTATTTTATTCCTGCATAGGTTGTTGGATTGGTTGGAATTGCTATTGAGGTTGTTAGGGTGGTTATGGTTGTTATCCCTACATCTAATTATTATCATCCCTAACATTTCTCAAGATATTTTTTGGATATTAATAATTATATTATTTTTATCCCTAAAATATAGGGTATCCTGAAAAGTTAAAAATTATATTTTTATATACCTAAAGATTCTAAGTATAACCATTTATTTATTTAGGACATCCTTGATATATATTGAAATAAGAAAAGTTGGTTATAATTTACAAATATTGTTCTAAAATTTTAAATCACCCATTCACCCCCTTTTGGTTGTTCCTTATTGAACTTTCAGCTATTATTCAAGTAGTATTTAAAGCAATACCCATTTTTCACATACTAGTACACTTGTCATGTTTCAAATGATTGACATGTTTCCTTTGCGCTTATATTTACATCCTTACGTTGACTTTTGGAAGATAGATGATGGGGATAAATCTTTAAGGATTCTAGTGCTTTGAGATATTCTTAAAACTATATTAAGTTTGAGAGTATTTATAGAGGACAAGTGGTTAAGATAAAATTTTCATTTAATAATTTCTTTTTTTTGGTATCAAACTTAAAGAAGAAAATAAAACAAATATCCTGGAATATTAATCAATACAATGCTTGTTTAAATTTTATAAACCATAAAGTGACAACAATGTTATATAGTATACTTGGTGTTAAAGTAAAACCCCAAAAAGAAAGTTTTCATTTAAAAACTAATTTTCTAACACCTTGTTTTAGAACCGGTTTTGTCATTAGATTTATATTTTTGTGTTCTAGAAAAAGTAAGGGAAAACAAATTTATGGAAAGTAAGTAGAAATAATCTTTAATTAAGATATTTGAAAAAAGAACCTTAAATACCAAGACTATAAAGCAACACTTAAGTAAAGGAATCTCCTTATAAATGAGCTAGCATAATGGAGTTCTTAGATCAATAGAAAAAGAGTCACATGCACGTATGAATTTATTGAGTTGCCTCAAGTTTGTTCATACTATATGACTTTTACATGTTTGAAGAAATATCACTTTGTTTCACTTTGATTTTCTCCTTGCTCTAAATGTTTAGCTTCATTTGATGCTTGCTGAGGAGGAAACAAAACATTTCTAATAATAGATGAATGAAAGTTAAAATCCGCCTTCATTCTGCTACAATTAGCTTCTATCCATTTCTCAGCCAAGTTAGTAGGAACATTATATTGATTCTTCATTTTATCTTTTTTTATAGTAGGTCGAATTTCATCGTATACGGCTTCAAGATGTAAATTTGCCTGGTTTCTTTTTTCCTGCACCATGAACAAATATTTTGAACATGAATAATGAGTTTTATGCTTAATTAAATGATATTGCAGACAAAGTCACAAATATTATGTAGGAAAAAAAAAATATGGATAGGATGCTTACCAATTGTAGAGGATGAGGTTCGCATCATTTAGAGAAAATTATAACATGCAATCATCATTCCAATTATGATACGAAATGAGTTAGGCTTTTATAGCATAATTATTCATTTTATGCAATAATATGGATAAAAGTGTCATTTTTTTTGCCATGATATGAGGATTGCCATCAAATGGACTCTAATTCTACTTTTTCTCATTGAGAATAGAAAGATTCACTTCAAATATGTACACTTCTATAAAATTTGGAAAGCATTGTAAAAATAAGAGTATATACAAGTAGAGAATTTCATAACCATGTGGTCAGATTTAGCATAGAATTAATATTGCTATTTGAACTTAACAAATGTGTATATGTAATGGGATGCTAAATCTTTATTTGGAAAGAATTTCATTTAAACCTAAAGTTAATAGTCCATGGAATGCCTTGATAATTTATTTTCTCAGGACATAGAACTCCTGATGACATAGAAAACCCAAGAGTTAAGTTTGATAGAAAGTAAATAATAAGAATTTTTATTTCATTTTTTCTTTCTTGTTTTCCTATGTATGGTTGACAAGCAGATATATAATATAAGGGAATAAAATAACTTTTTCTCCACTTTTTTCATACTTGCACCATGTGGGATTTAATGATTACACTAGATATATAGCACATACTTCTTCCAAAGGTCATAAATCTTATTTAGTTTTTTCACTTTAATCCATTTCTTTTACTCATTGAAGTTCTTTCATTCTCTATTGATTAGTTTTC
>BKBX01004980.1:540402-553559 GCA_008326845.1 Vitis x labruscana x Vitis vinifera | reverse complement strand
AAAAAAAAAACAAAACAAAACAAAACTAATAATTCAAAATATTACATTCTTCTTAGACTCATTGTCCTAATAATGTGGCATGTGGTAAAACTTTTAAGTTCTTGTGGTGTAAGGTTAATAAGTTAATTTTAACACAAGTTTGAAAACAAAAAATTAACTCTATAGGAAATTCTAATGAATGAATTGCTTATTGGATAATAAGAAAGGTTCATGAAACTTTCATATATCATATATCACAAATAAAATAAAATGATAAAAACTCTTTATAGAAAATTGCAGTCCAGTAACTTGTTTATTTTGTTGAAAAATAGATTTTAAAGTTTTTTATGAGACATCACTTGTTAGATGAAGATAAATTAACACCACCAATTTTAATGTGGTTAAATCCCCAAATGCCATTTATTGACTACATACTATACTTTAAGATTATGTCGATCCATGAGGGACCGCATGCATCCACCTTGTATGAGTGCACCGTCATGCATAGTGCTTCCCACTACGCAGCTAGTAATCTGACCTCACATTGTGCCATTCCTACCTACTTTCCATGGGATGGAAAGTGAGAATCCCTACTCGCATATTAAGGAATTCGAGGAGGTTTGTAATACATTCCAAGAAGGAGGAGCCTCAATTGACTTGATGAAGCTCAAGCTATTTCCTTTCACTTTGAAGGATAAGGCTAAAATTTGGCTTAATTCTTTAAGGCCAAGAAGTATCCAAACTTGGACTGATTTGCAAGCCGAGTTTCTTAAGAAGTTCTTCCCTACTCATAGGACCAATTGTTTGAAAAGGCAAATTTTGAACTTCTCGGCTAAAGAGAATGAGAAATTCTATGAGTGTTAGGAGAGATACATGGAAGCTATTAATGCTTGTCCTCACCATGGCTTTGACACATGGCTCTTAGTGAGTTATTTTTACGATGGTATGTCTTCTTCAATGAAGCAACTCCTAGAAACTATGTGTGGAGGAGACTTCATGAGTAAGAATCCGGAGGAAGCCATGGACTTTTTGAATTATATGGCTGAATTTTCAAGAGGATGGGCTGAACCAAATGCTAGAGAGGTGGGAAGAATGAAGTCTCAACCTAATGCTAAGGATGGGATGTATGTTTTGAATGAAGACATTAACATGAAGGCAAAGGTTGCAGCTATGGCAAGGAGATTGGAAGAGCTAGAAATGAAGAAGGTATAAGAAGTGCAAGCCATTTTTGAAACACCAGTGCAAGCTATGCCTTGTTCCATTTGTCAATCTTATGAGCACTTGGTGGAGGAGTGCCCTACAATTCCAGCAGTGAGAGAGATGTTTGGTGATCAAGCAAATGTTATTGGTCAATTCAAACTCAATAACAATGCTTCATATGGCAACACCTACAATTCAAATTGGAGGAATCATCCAAATTTCTCTTGGAAACCAAAGCCACCTCAGTACACACAACCTGCTCAAGCACCTTAGCAAGCCTCGAATCTTGAACAAGCTATTGTGAACCTTAGTAAGGTTATGGGAGACTTTGTGGGAGATCAGAAGTCCATTAATGCTCAACTAAATCAGAGAATTGATAGTGTGGAGAGTACATTGAATAAAATGATGGATGGGATGCAAAAAGATCTGTCTTAGAAGATAGACAATGTCCAATACTCAATCGCAAGGATTAC
Organism: Vitis x labruscana x Vitis vinifera; assembly: GCA_008326845.1. Taxonomy (NCBI): domain Eukaryota; kingdom Viridiplantae; phylum Streptophyta; class Magnoliopsida; order Vitales; family Vitaceae; genus Vitis; species Vitis x labruscana x Vitis vinifera. Next base: position 551,907 of record BKBX01004980.1, on the reverse strand, counting down.
CAACCTCAACACAGTGCAAGAGAAAGGAAAGTTTCCTTCTCAACCTCATCAAAATCCCAAGGGTATCCATGAAGTGGAGGCTCAAGGGAGAATCTTCAAAAGTGAGGGAAGTTAAAGAAGTTATCACTTTGAGGAGTGGTAAAGAGGTTGATCATCCCACATCCAAGCCAAAGCATAATGAAAATAGTGTAGCAGAAAAAGAAAAGAGAGAGGAAATGAAAGGAAAGAGAAAAGAGCAAAGTACAAAGAAAGATGACCGTGATTTTAGTGTGGATGAAGAACTCGAGAGGATAGTGATCAAGGAAGATATGATGAAGAAACACATGCCTCCACCTTTCCCCCAAGCTTTGCATGGCAAAAAGGGAACCAATAATGCATCAGAAATTTTTGAAGTGTTGAGGCAAGTGAAGGTCAATATCCCTTTGCTAGTCATGATCAAACAAGTGCCGACATATGCAAAATTCTTGAAGGACTTGTGCATTATAAAGAGAGGGTTGAATGTGAACAAGAAAGCCTTCTTGACTGAGCAAGTAAGTGTCATCATTTATGCAAGTCTCCAATGAAATACAAAGATCCAGGCTGCCCTACCATCTCAGTGAGTATTGGAGGGACTTGTGTGGAGAAAGCTTTGTTGGACTTGGGAACAAGTGTGAATTTGCTACCTTACTCTGTCTACAAGCAGTTGGGACTTGGAGAGTTGAAGCCAACATCCATCACTCTATCTCTGGCAGATAGATCAGTGAAGATTCCAAGAGGGATGATCGAAGATGTCTTGGTTCAAGTTGACAAATTCTACTATCCAATGGATTTTGTTGATCTTGATACGGATCCGATTGTCAAAGAAACTAACTATGTTCCTATCATACTTGGAAGACCACTCCTAGCTACATCAAATGCAATCATCAATTGTAGGAATGGAGTCATGCAACTCACGTTTGGCAACATGACATTGGAGCTCAACATCTTCCATTTGTACAAGAAGCATATCCATCCGGAAGAAGAAGAAGGCTCAGAAGAAGTGTGCATGATTGACACTTTAGTGGAGGAACATTGTGATCATAGAATGTAAGAAGATTTGATTGAGAGTTTTGGGGATCTTGAGGAAGGGTTACCTAAACCCTCAGATTTGCTTACTACCTTGCTCCCATGGAGAAGGAGAGAAGAAATTCTACCCTTATTCAATGAGGAGGAGACGCAAAGACATGTTAAGGAGGAGCTCCCAAAGCTTATTCTTAAGTCACTACCCACAGAGTTGAAGTATGCATACTTGGAAGAAGACAAACAGTGCCCTGTTGTTATATCTTCAACTCTTACCACTCATCAGGAGGATTGTCTACTTGAAGTCCCTAGAAGATGTAAGAAGGCAATAGGATGGCAGATTTCTGATTTGAAAGGGATCAACCCTTTAGTCTGCACTCATCACATTAAATGGAGGATAAAGCTAAGCCAATTCGTTAACCTCAGAGAAGGTTGAACCCTCACATGCAAGAGGTGGTGTGAGCTGAAGTTCTTAAGCTACTTCAAGCCGGTATTATTTACCCCATATCAGATAGCCCATGGGTGAGTCCTACTCAAGTTGTGTCAAAGAAGTTTGGGATCACAATGGTGAAAATGATAAGGGAGAAGAGGTCTCTACATGCCTCACTACAGGTTGGAGGGTGTGTATCGATTACAGGAGGTTGAATGCGATGACAAGGAATGACCATTTCCCATTGCCCTTTATTGGTCAAGTTCTTGAGAGGGTCTCTAGGCATCCTTTCTATTATTTCTTAGATGGCTACTCCGGGTACTTTCAGATAGAAATTGATGTTAAAGACCAAGAAAAGACCACTTTCACGTGCCCATTTGGAACCTATGCATACAGGAGAATGCCTTTTGGCTTATGCAATGCACCCGCAACTTTCCAAAGATGCATGTTAAGCATCATCAGTGATATGGTGGAGCGTATTATGGAAGTCTTTATAGATGATATCACCATATATGGAAGTACATTTGATGAATGCTTGATCAACTTAGAAGTTGTTCTGAACCGATGCATTGAGAAAGACTTAGTGCTTAACTAGGAGAAGTGTCATTTCATGGTACACCAAGGGATTGTCCTTGGACACATCATTTCCAAGAAAGGCATTGAAGTTGACAAAGCAAATGTTGAACTCATTGTTAAGTTGTCATCCCCAACAAATGTCAAAGGAGTAAGGCAATTCCTTGGCCATGTTGGGTTCTATAGGAGGTTTATCAAGGATTTCTCTAAGCTTGCAAGGACTCTTTGTGAACTATTGGTGAAGGATGTTAAATTCATATGGGATGATATATGCCAAAGGATTTTGAAGAGTTGAAGCTATTCTTGACAACCGCACCAATAGTGAGGGCTCCCAACTAGAAACTGCCCTTTGAGGTAATGTGTGATGCTAGTGACTTTGCTATAGGAGCTGTTCTTAGGCAGAGAGAAGATGGAAAACCCTATGTGATCTACTATGCGAGTAAGAGATTGAATGACGCGTAAAGAAACTACACAACCACCGAGAAGGAATTGTTAGCTGTAGTTTTTGCCTTGGATAAGTTTTGTGCTTACTTGGTGGGGTCTTTCATCGTGGTTTTCACTGATCACTCTGCTTTGAAGTATATGTTCACTAAGCAAGATGCTAAAGCAAGGCTGATTAGATGGATTCTCTTGCTTCAAGAGTTCAATCTCCATATCAAAGACAAGAAAGAATTGGAGAATGTGGTAGCAGACCACCTTTCAAGGCTAGCTTTCGCACATAATTCCCATGGTTTTCCCATTAATGATGATTTTCCAGAGGAGTCTCTTATGTTGGTGGAAGTTGCCTCTTGGTACGCTCACATTGCGAACTACCTAGTCACAGGAGAAGTTCCAACTGAGTGGAAAGCACAAGATAAGAAGCACTTATTTTGCACAAATTCATGCCTACTATTGGGAAAAGCCATTTCCATTCAAGTACTGTGTCGATCAAATAATAAGAAAGTGCGTTCCTGAAGAAGAGCAACATAGGATTCTCAGTCATTGCCATGAAAATGCATGTGGAGGCCACTTTGCTTCTCAGAAGATAGCCATGAGGGTGTTGCAATCGGGTTTCTGTTAGCCATCACTTTTCAAAGATGCCCACACCATGTGCAAGAGTTGTGATCGATGTCAGTGGCTTGGGAAGTTGACACGCAGGAACATGATGCCTTTGAACCCCATTTTGATAATTGATCTTTTTTACGTTTGGGGCATTGACTTCATGGGACCATTTCCTATGTCTTTTGGCTACTCTTACATCTTGGTGGGAGTAGATTATGTTTCTAAGTGGGTTGAGGCAGTCCCATGTAAGCACAATGATCATAGAGTGGTTCTCAAGTTTCTCAAGGAGAACATCTTCTCAAGATTTGGGGTGCCCAAAGCAATAATTAGTGATGAAGGTACTCATTTTTGCAACAAGCCTTTTGAAACGCTCCTAGCCAAGTATGGGGTGAAGCATAAGGTAGCTACACCTTACCACCCTCAAACTAGTGGGCAAGTTGAGTTAGCAAACAGGGAGATTAAAAACATATTGATGAAGGTGGTGAACACAAACAGAAAAGATTGGTCAATCAAGCTCCTCGATTCCTTATGGGCATATCGAACAGCTTACAAGACCATTCTCGAGATGTCTCCTTATTGCCTAGTCTATGGCAAAGCATGCCATCTCCCTGTTGAATTGGAATACAAAGCTTGGTGGGCAATCAAGAAACTCAACATGGATTTGAGCAGATCTGGGTTGAAGAGGTTCTTAGATCTTAATGAGATGGAGGAATTGAGAAATGATGCCTACATCAATTCAAAAATTGCAAAAGAGAAATTGAAGAGGTGACATGATTAGTTGATTTCCCGTAAGGAATTTCAAAAGGGAAAAAGAGTCTTGCTCTATGACTCTAAGCTCCATATCTTTCCGGGCAAGCTGAAATCAAGGTGGATAGGACCTTTTACTATTCACCAAGTGCATTCAAATAGAGTAGTGGAACTACTCAACTCCAACAGCACCGGGAGCTTCAAAGTGAATGACCACTATCTCAAGCCCTTTGTGGAGCCTTTTTCTCGCGACAAGAAGGAATTCATCCTCCTTGATCCACATCAAGCTCAACAAGACCAACCTTTTGATGGACTTAGTCTTTCTAAAGACTAATCGAGTCCATATCTTTTTTTTATTTATTTCTGATTTAAGAGTTTTCCTGTATTATTACTTGTTTTTATTTTGATTTCTCATTTTAATTTTATTTTAGTTTGATTTAACTTAGATTTTTTGATGATCGATTGTAAGGGGATTTCAAACAGAGGAGCAATCAAAACAATTCGCACACCTTGCAAAATTTTCGCAAGGCATGTGAAATCAATCACTCATTTCGCATGGGGTGCGAAATTTTGCTCACCCTGCGAATCAAATTCACACACCCTACGAACCAAATTCGCACACCCTGCAAACCAAGTTCGCAAACTGTGCAAAAATAAGCTAACCCATGTGAAATCAATTCGCACAGCCTGCAAAATTTTCGCATACCTAAACCAATTTTGCACACTGTGCGAAACTCAAGAGGTGCGTGCGAAAATGAAAGGTCGCCTACCATTTCTTTTTAAGCCCCCCCTCCTAACCCTTAGCTTTTTCTGTTCCTCATTTCGCAAGCACTCCTGTCATTGTGAATCTCCTCTGCCACCTTGCGACCTCACCCCTCTCCATTCGATTCCAAGCCCCACGAGCATCTCACTTCAAAGAGACGCACTCAATGCCCCCTCAGAACAAAGACTCGAGGCTCGTTTTCCATTTTTGACATGGCGCAGATTCGAGGAGCCCCTCCCGTCCCTTCACCGAGACACACCACAAGGCAGAGAGCCTCTTCTACTCAGGTACCTAGCAATTCCCCATCTCAGGCCGCGGAGGCCCTGAGAATTCTACCTTCCGAAGGTGAAGAGGCCACTGGACCTTCCTTACCTACTCCTCAGTGTAGGTACAAGACGAGGAGACCACCTACTATCCTAGGGGCGACTACTTCGCGCCTCGAGAGTTTAAAACAGCGCCTTCCGGCCAAGAGGGCCAAGACTTCAGGCCCGGGCGAGTCATTAAGAGCTTCTGAGCATCCAACAGACTCTAAGTTACCTACAGACCTGTCACCGGAGTCGATTATCAGACGTCCAATGGTCATAGCACCGCCCATTGAGGGAAACTCAAATTGTAGAGCAAAACCCTTTCACTCGGAGCTATATTTTGATCAAGAGGCCATGCGGTAGCAACCTAAGCTCCGAGACTCCTACGACCTACTCCAGAGGTATCACCTTGAGCACCTCATGACTCCTCGTGAGTTTTTCTATCCCATAGTAGCACTAGACTTTTACCAGTCTATGACTACTCGTGGCGTCCAAAGTCCTACTGTGATTCATTTCACCATAGATGGACGTCATGGTGTACTTGAGGCCAGACAGATTGCAGAGGCTCTACATATTCCGTTCGAGCAAGAGGATCCTTCTGTTTTCTTCTAGTGGTCCCCCGTATCTCAGAGGGACATGGTTTACATATTATCCAGGGGGACCTCTACTGATTCGGTCCTTCTACGGAAGGAGCTTCCGCCTGGGATGCTCCTCGTAGACGTGGTGTTGCGCTCTAATCTCTTTCCATTACAGCATTTAGTATAGAGGAGAGGAGCTATTTTGGACGCATTATTCCGTATATCTGAGGGCTTCTACTTTGGCCCACACCACTTGATTATGGCCTCCCTCATCCACTTTAAGGAGAAGGTCCATAGGAAGAAGCTCCAGAGGGTCGACACCATTCCACTACTATTCCCAAGGTTGTTATGCCAGATCTTGGAGTCTTTGGGCTTTCCTACTGAGCCTCAGCTCAAGCACCGCCGCCTTTGTCGAGAGTGATTCACTCTCGACAAATGGAATCAGTTGGTGGGTTATTCTGTACCGCCAGGAGTCCCTCCTATGGTAGCACCCCCAGAGCCTCCACAGCTAGAGCATGGAGAGCCCCCGGCAAAGACTGCACCACCAGTACCCACACCTGAGGCTACTTCTGCTACTCCGCCTACGACTCCTACTGTTCCACTAGTCGTGCCGACTACATCCGAGCCTTCTATCACCATATCGGCTTTGGAGTTTCGCGTCCTGGTGCATACCTTTCAGACACTCACTACCACCCATTCTGCTATCTTCCAGAAGATGGCTGAAATGCGTGACCATCAGGACCAACAGACTGCTATTCTTCGCCAGATTCAGCAGCACCTAGGACTCCTGCCTCCGCCTCAGTTTGACCTTCCCGCATTCTCAGCGCCTATAGCTCCAACTGACGACACTACACCAGCAGAGGTCCGAATTCTACCACCTCAGGATGAGCCTCCCACAGTCACAACTACGCCTGATGAGGCATCATTTGCACCTGAGGCTCCCATTGCTTGATCATAGGACATCTCTTTATCTTATTGTATTTATATATTATATTAGTGGAGATTTGTCATTTTTTTGATGCTTTATAAAATGGGATTTGATGTATTGCCCGATCATATCTTATATTGTACTTTCTCATATTAATATATAGACATCATGTTTTTAATTATACTTAGCATTTTTCTATTTCCTCTACTCATTACCTTTTTGTTTTTTGACTCATGTGATTTCTCCTTTACGACTCAGACTCCATTTCACTCAGGAGGTACCACTTCCTCCCTTTATTTTCAATTGCTCTTGAAACATTGAGGGCAATGTTGATCTCGGTTGGGGGGAGAGTTTAGGAAGGAAGTTTTGTTAAATAATGCTAGGTTAATTTGTTAATTTAGTTACTTTTTGCTTAATTTTAAAAGTTTTCATTATACTTTTCATGGTTATTAAGGAAAAATCAAAATGAAATGGGAGGAATTGAGTTCTTGCCTTTTTACTTGAATCTTAGAGTTTGTATTATGCTTATTGAAGTTGATAAATTATCGAAACTCCTATGGAATTCAACCTTATTTCTACCACACACTGTGCACATTAGGTTCCAGTTATAAGATGAAAAACTATCTCACCCCCTGAACTTAGGAAAATTTTGACTTGGTACCTTTGACCTCATTTTAATAGTGTTGGGACACCTTATAAAAGGCCAATAAGTCTTTCAAAAAAAAAAAAAAAGAACAAAGTGTTTCACTTGCCTTAAAACCCGAGCAAGGTCTGAGGGGCATACGACAAAAGTCTTTAAAACCCGATGCCCTAAGCCTTGATTGGTTGGGAGTCAACCTCAATGCTCGTTACAAGGGTGAATAGGTGGATTTTAACATATTGTAGGTGCTTGGGTATTGAATTTTAATCTCAAAAGTCTGGGGAAAAACCTGAGGAGTTAGTGGTCGAAAGATCCTTAAAGCTTGATGCCCTAAACTTTGATTGGTTGGGAGTCATCGATGGATCCCCGTTACATGGACACTTTAGGAAACAATACCTTTAGCATTGCACTCCTATAATGAAAAAAATTGTGAAATAAAAAAGGTGCGTTCTTAGCCTATTGGAGGTTGGTCAGTTTGCTAAAGTTTGAGGAATAACTAGGTTGGGGGGAGATAATAGTTCGACATACTTGTGGACCCCGCATTTCGATCTATCTCAATGCGTTTCCCACTCGATGGTGAGCTCGATTTTTATTTTGAAAAATTGATTTTTATTTGATTAAGAAAAATGACTTGGAGTCGCCACTTATTTTTGTTTTATTTTTAAAGGGTAAACAAAATAAGAAAGAAAAACCCTAAGTGTGACTCCTTATTTTGGAAAAGGCGGTCTGTGAAAAACCGGATCGGGTTCGGAGGTCAGGTTACTTATCAGGAAAGTACGGTAAAGACCGTAGCACCCCTCTAAGTCCCTAAAGTCGGGTCTCTACTAATAGAATGAAGCTGACGTGGCAGTCAACAAGAAAATCGATGAATACTCAAATCGATCATGCACAATATGAGAAGCAAAGCATGTATAAAGAATGAGCAAAATATGAATAGATGCATACCTGGGCGGCAATCACAAATGCGCTATCATGAAACATGGTTAGCGAACAATGAACATATATAATTAAGCGCATATCAAGGAATAGAGTAAATCAATCATGCTTGGAAAGCCAATCAACTAATCAGTAAATCAATCATGAAATCACATATGTAGGGCCCCCACCAAAGCCCGTTTATTTTGCACGAATCAATTCCATAAATCTCATCACTTGAGAATCACGGAATTTTATTCTTGCTTATTTTAAAACATTTTGAAAATTTGAGGAGTTGTGAAAATCGCTTGCCGAATTGAAGGTGGAAGCAAATTTTATTAAAATTGATATTTTGAGGCCTAATAAAACTAAAACTAAGGATGAAGATTTGAAAAGTTAAAATTATTTGAAAACGAGAAATTGGAGACTATTTGAAAACGGGAAATTTGGAAATTATTTTAAAATTGAAGATAAAGAAATAAATAAATGAATGAATAAAGGACACGTGATCCAAAAGGTGGTCATGCATAGTTGCTTGTAAATTTGGCAGCCAGTGCTTCTCATACTCTTAACGTCAGGATGTTCCTTAATGTAGCTGCCCCATATGTCATCCTTGGCCATGTTATGCATCACTAGTCCAAACATGAATCGACACATGGCTCATCGAGAACCCTTCACTTTTGCTGGAAGTCAATTTAATTGGAAGCATCACCTCCCCGTTGACATGCTGAAACCTCTTTGTTCTGTTCCTCCTTCCAACTAAACCGAACACATAGGCTGAGGTACTATCTCTCAGATGGGTGCAATGCTCATGAAAAACTGCTGATGGGCTTGACCAGGCGTGCATCCCACCTGTCACTCTCTAGCATCGTTTAGCAGACAATTCAAGGCTAGGAACCAGCCCAAAGCTGGCAGCATGCACACCGAAGCGGGCCTGCATGTGGGTTCTGGTACCGGGTAGCCAAAAGCCACTTTTCGGCATCCAATTTGGGTTTAATATAATTATGTCTGCATCAGATCCAGCAAGTATTGCTCCTTTCCTTGGATACATGTTGAAGATTCTAGCACATTCAGTGCTTGTTGTCCGGACATAATCAGTGACTGAGACTTGGCCAAACTCCACCATTGTGTCTCAAACTGGATGCATCCTCTCCTCAATACCATTAACACCATTAGGAATTGTTCGGAAATCATTAATTCCAAAAAGCTTTCTGTGTGGAATTGAAGGCACACTGATCAGTCCCTACAAGCTGTAGATTTCCAGTTGAAAGAGCAGATTGAAGGGCCTTGTCATGTCCCGATGCTCTAATAGGGGGACTCATTACATACTTTGCTGCGTTGATGAAGTCAAGATCCTAGAGCCCAGAATCATCAAGGACTAACCCAGAAACTGCTGGCTCTCCAATAACCCTCTGTCCTGATTTTTGAGCTTCAGCTATTTCTTTCATCGCATCAAAGCTCATCACATGAACTACATAGAGGCGTGTTAGCAAAACTGGCCCACCGAATAGCTCTAGCAGTTGCCTAGCAGTGGTTGCTTTGGATGCCTCCCGGAGGGATTATCATGACAAAAAAAAGAACACGTGGCAGTTATATTGGGTGAGTTAAAAGTTCCATGGCTTGAAGCTGCAACTGGGTGGAAGATTTGATCTGACACAGGTGCATTTCATACAGAAGCAAGAGGCGGCATGGCTTGTATGCTAGAAGACACCATGTGCCCCTACAGGACATTGGGTATGGTAAATGGGGATGGGCTATGTGCAGGATTATGGGTATGTGCATGGAGTTAATGGAATGGGTAATGGGGATGGGTGCGAAGAGCAATAGGAATAATGGGAAGGCATGAGGAGGGTGGTATGGAGGATGGGATAGCATGGCAGTGAGCATGGAGCGGTTACAAGAAGTACAGTCCAAGGCTTGAATGTTTCCACTATGCTTTGCTGGTCTTCATTGCTTGGGAATGGGTTTGAATGGGCATGGAGGCTAGAGTGGATATGGATAACAAACCCGGCTGGGTATGAGGTGTGAGATGGTGAACGTGATGATGGAAACGAAAAGACTTGCGATATAGAGAAATGAGAAGAGTGGGTTCTGGAAATGGAGATGTGAGCATCGTGGTGAGGGCTGTTGATGGGTATCTTAACGCCGTCTAGCTGACATCGTTGTGAAGATGTGGTAACAGAACACCCATATAGTGGAAACGGACACGTGTTAGCTCTTACCCGCCTTCATGGGTGTGGTTCTCATGCCCACCATCAAATGTGTTCCGAGGGAAGCGATTTCTCCCTACCATTTCATGTTCTCTTCTCTTTTGAAGGAGATGACGATTCTGATTATTATTTTTTTATTCAAGAGACTGAGATCAATGGATTTACATGTACTGATTGAAATTCTTTGTGAGCTTCATTTTTCGAATCTACACTCATTCTATCAGATTATTCAATCTCTTCCGGCTTCACCATGTCCAGATTAAGCATCCATTTATCATCTTATAATGAACCAAGCTGCAATGACCAGATTTCTTCCTTGGATCCCGATACCTTCAGCACAAATTCACTGTCCTTAGAGGATCATTACTCCACCAACAACAAAAACACATTAGAGTCTTGAAACATGACTCCCAGAGCACGCCCTCTACTGCGCTGAGAAACTTGAGAACCCCAAACCCATCGAGTCAATATTATCTCCCCATGCATAAGGTGCATCCTTCTTATGGCTGAATACTAGGAACAGAGGAGAGTGGAAAAAACAGAACGCAGTATAGGAACCAAAAATGACCCATAAAAGCCGCGTTTCATATTTCAATCTACGAGCTTATGAGGCAGGGTTGAGCCAAAAATGGATTTTAAATAATTTTCAAAAAGAAAACAAACCATATGAGAACAGAGGATGGCTAACAACTCATGAAAGAAATGGCATGAACTCCAAATACTCAGAGAATACAATAAGAAAACGTATCAACTCAAAAGATAATGGCTTATCGGAACCATACCTAAGATGTCTCCTTCCCAAAATGACTCCTCTGCGCCTGTCTTCCACCCAAAACTCCAGAAAAATGCTCTGTTCTTGGCACCAAAACCCCGCTCCGTAGCAGCCTAAGCTCCCCTAGTTCTCTCCCCAGCTCTGAATATCCAGCTTGCTCCTCTAGAATGTCTCTCTAAGCTCCTGGACCTTCCCCTGCTTCTAGCCTCCAGGAACCTCTCACTCTCTTCTCGAAACTGCCTCTGGACCCCTCCCTCTCTCAGGTATCCTCTCCCTACCAAAAGCCAAGGTCCCCCTCTCTTGCAGCTGGCAGCTCCAGATATCCTCAACGGCCAGACGACACCACCTTGCAGCTGCCTGCCTCCACTACCCTGCAGCTGGCCTCCACTCTCTCTGTCCAGACGACACCCTTCCTGCAACTGGCCAACCTCTCCAAAAGCACCTCACCTCCAGCTGCCAGCATCTGCTCCTCTAACGGCCAGTATATTCCCATGTACGCGTCACCTCCTGATTGGCTCCCCAAACCACTATTATGATTCTCTCATGGCTTCTCAGGTGTTGACAC
>BKBX01004980.1:481926-513263 GCA_008326845.1 Vitis x labruscana x Vitis vinifera | reverse complement strand
GATGAATGACCGATTGATATAGGTGCGGTCCCGACTCGAACTGAACTGATAGGAAGATGGCCGATCGATATAGGTGCGGCCCCGGACTCTAACTGACACGATAATGACCGATCGATATAGGTGCGGCCCCGACTCAAACTGAACTGATAGGAAGATGACCGATCGATATAGGTGCGGTCCCGACTCGAACTGACACGATAATGACCGATCGATATAGGTGCGGCCCCAGAAACTGACTCAATAATGACCGATCGATATAGGTGCGGTCTCAGAAACTAAACTAACATGACAAGGATATGGCTGATCGATATAGGTGCGGCCCTAGAAACTGAACTCGAACTGATAGGATGATGACCAATCGATATAGGTACGGTCCCGACTCGAACTGAACTGATGATGATGAATGACTTGGTCAAGTGACCCAAAACCAAAGGATGACTCAGATAATAATGCAAACAAACTCGATCGGAGGGGATATGCCCCAATATGACAACACATGAGGATTGACAACTAGGTCGGAAGATAATGAAGCCTGTGAAAGGTCCGATGATCTCGGAGAAGGAGGGCATGCCCCAGTATGCAACTCAAGGGGTTGACCACTAGATCAAAAGTGAATGAAACCTGTGGAAGGTCCAATGCTCTCGGAGAGGGGGCACGCCCCAGTATGACAACTCGAAGGGGTCAACAACTAGATCAAAGGTGAGTGAAGCCTATGGAAGGCTCAATGCTCTAGGAGAGGGGGTATGCCCCAGTATGTGATGATGAACAGACAGAGATGCAAAATGCCTCAAAACTACTGTACTCTGAGATATGCTCATCCATCATGTAACGAAAATGTCCAACCTCGAATAAGTAATGCCAAACAAGACCATGTATCGTGACATCATGCCGACAAAACAAAACTAACTAATGAATAACAACAATAATGATGACCAGTGCTCAAAATGAAAAGAGCAGGCAAATCAACACTCAACATGCCAACTATCAAAATGAAAGCATCGTCACTAATAAATCGGCAATCTGTCAGGCCCTGCCATCATGGAAGATGTTGAACCTAAAGTCCAAAAGATATATGAAAGCACAACCAAGGTGATCGAGGACTGATCTACATCTCCTCATAATCGAGAAAGGGGTGGGGTCATGTGCCATGGTAAGATGTGTAGGATGAAAGAAGGTGATGGTCAGGCTCCGGTATGATAGAAGGTATGAAAGTATCCATGGTGAAACGTCTGAGTATGAAATGAAAGGTAGGAAGATATCCGAGATCATCCAAGTATTTCGAGGAGACTAAACCCGAGGTGTCGATAACTCCATAACCCATCGTAAGCAGCAATCACAAACAGGAAGTCAAGCCTCAATGTCAAAACCTCCAACAAGGTGGCTATGCCCCAATATGCAATGAGGACAACATGAAATAATCCAATGATCTCCCTATCACTCGTCAGGTGCTCCAATGTCAAGAACCAATCTGATCTCCCTCCAAAAGATGGACATGCCCCAGTGTAAAGGATCCAAATAGGGTGGCTATGCTCCAATGAAAAATGCTTTCCATCCCGGCTATGCCCCAGTGTAAAGTAGTGTATCCGAGTCAACAAATCAATCAACCTCTACTCCTGGTGCCAAAATGGAAACATCTCAACATAATCCATATGAATCAGAATCCCCGGGCTCCATGAATGCGAATGTGGTGGCTATGCCCTAGTATAAACCATCTGAAGTGACTATGCTCCAATGAAAAATCCAAGTCCATCACCAATGAGAGGGCTACGCCTCAAATAAAATCGTCATCTCAAAAACCAACCATCGATGAGTAGAGTGTGTCCCAATGCAGAGTATCGAGTAGAGCGACTGTATCTCCAATAAAGACGCCCTCTGAAATGGCTATGCCCTAGTGTAGGGTCATCCCACAACTCCTAATCCATCGTAATCCAAGTGAAGAAGCGAACTGACTATGCCTCAGTGCAAGGCACCATCCCGAAAGAAAACGTCATCGATGAGCGGGGTATGCCCCAATGTAGATAATGTCGCCTCTGAAAATCCATCACTGATAAGAGGGGTATGACCCAGTGTAAATCATCATCTCAACTCCCCATCCATAATGCTCCGAGAGATAATCACCAACCAAGCTCGAGTATTGCCCATGTGTGAGCCGTTAAACACAATGCGAAGTAATGGCCTCTGGGTGGTCTTCAGACACGGGACGTAACGTAGGCTAAGGTTATAGGGTGAAAGAAATGAAAGGAAACTAGGCTCAAAGATCCCAATGATATAATCCCCATACCCCTCGTGCATGATATGCAATGCATAGAAAACGTCATGAGTCCCGGACCTAGGGGTCCCCACACAAAAAGTGATGATAAATGAATGGTCGCATCGAATAAGCAAGAATAAAGTGTGGATGCTGAACCCATGTCAAACATCAGACAGAATGAGAAAAGAATGAGATAAGATGAAGTGGAGTGAAACGGAGGGATAAAATAAAGATGAAAGAAGGCAAAGAGATAGAAAAGTGAGTGATGGTCACCCTGCATCAAAGCATGGAAAGTAGTCACATCCGAAATAGACGGAATGATGGATAGAGCAAGGATCCAGAGATATTGAAGAAAGGTCGCTCGCATCTCTCACAAAAAACGAATGGGCGAATCATACTCCCACCCAAAATATACATCAAGATAAACCTCAAGAATAAGCTCCCATACGAGCTCTCTCTAACACATAAACTCAATGAAACAAACTAGCACGTCCATACACATGCCCAATGGAGAATAATAAAATGAACAATGCGCTATCCTTTTTTTTTTTTTTTTTCATTTTTTTTTTTTTTTTTTTTTTTTTTTGCGCATACTCTGATCAATAGTGAAGGATCTCCCATGAAATACATAGCTAAATGAATAAACTCTCCCCATATACGAATGTAACATGAATCCTCAATAACAAGACGACCTCTCAAAATAAGATCTCTGAACCATTGCCCATAAGGTGAATGGGGGAAAAAACGTGACAATCCTCCATGCAATGACGTGTGAGAAACCACCACTCAAGGTGGAACAAAGATAATGTCGAGTAAGCAAAGATGTGAGAAAAGACAAAGAACGAATATCGCAAGTGGTGATATGTGATATCGGAAAATAGTGATGAAATGATGACCAAGTGGAAGATATCACAATGAAGAGTGAGGAATGAGACCCGAATATGTGTGCCAGGTCTAGAACTCATGACGTAACCAAACATAGCATGCAAACACTACAGGGTCCCCAACCCGGTGTAATAGGTAAATGAGGTGATGAAAGAAAAGGCTATGATGCTCGTGCGAGGCTCAAAGGGCTAGCAATGGATAACTCTATATGTGAGGGTGATAAAGTAAATAGGCTCCTGAAATGATGGTCACCCATCCTTTGACCAAAACCTCGAACATCGTGCTTTCAAGATCCCACATGGTCAATACTGAAGACTGGCATCCATCCAACAAGGTCATGGCGACTCCTCTAAAATCGTACGAAAGCCCCCCACTGATGCTCTATGATAACCATCGATGTCCTCTAACAATCACCTCACTCTATTATCATAATCCAACTCGTCATCATCTCATAAAAATCATCATCTCTAATCATCCCGACTCTCCGAAGTCATGTGTAATGGCTCAAATCTGGGTGCTCCATGATAATCCCTCTATCTCAACAATATCGTCAAACAATCAAGCCACTCTCTCATCATGATCCATCTATCATCATGTAAAGCTCATCTCGGGTCAAATCATCTCGGACACCACCTGGTCAGATCCATGAAATGATGGAAAGGATAGGCAACGGTACTATAATATGCTAAGGTGAACAATGAATGGTAAAGTCGTACAGTAGTACCAAAGGGTGGTGTCATGTCAGGCTCAAAATGGGTAAGTCATCAAGTCAAGGTGCGGATATGGGTATGGTACTGCTCTAATCAAAAGGTGAAATGGGTCACAGTCTCGAACTCCCTAGGTCGATCTCCTGATCCTTAGTCAATAGGCTCAATATCCTCCATGATAGGTCAGGCCAAAGTGATCGTGATGTAAGTGAAAGATGTATCATATCGAAAGCATAACACGCATCAACACAAGATGTGTAAAACACACTCACGAGAAAAATGCCACAATACTCAGATAAAATATCATATCACTAAATGAACCAACGAGTACATCATGTGTGAAATAATAAAGGACTACAAACAACTGGACCCTCAACATGAAACTAAAAACAATGACCCTAAACCGAAAACAGGACTCAACAAAACAAAAACAACTCTGATGAACTGAAAACTGGACTCAACAAAATGGAAATGAGTCTAATGATGACCATAATCAAAATGAGAAATGCTCTGAACTGAACTGCTTGCAAGTGATGTACCCATGCTGACTGACCCAAGTCCTCATCCTGGAAGATCCCAGAACACCATATGCCATCAGTACTCTCAACATTCAAATCAATCTACTGAAGACCAGGAGGAGGAGGAACTGCATGTGTGGAATGCGCAGGCAGAGGATTGGTGGTCACACTTGGCTTAGCCAAGTCAACCACCCCTGAATCAATCAAATCCTGTATCGCATGATGGAGTGCTGAACAACGCTCAGTATCGTGCCCCGGAATCTGATGATACAAGCAGTGCTCATGTGAACGGAAATGAGGAGGAATAGGATGGGGCAAAGGCCTCGGCGCCAAAGGAACAATCACTTCAGCGTCTCTGAGCTTCTCAAAAGCTCTAGTCAAAGTCATACCCAACGGAGTGAACTGTCTCGCGGCCCTCTGTGCATATGGCCTAGGTAGCGGGTGAGTAGTGGCTCTCGGATGTGGTGGTCGTGGCTGCGTGCTGGTCTGAGCAATGTAAGGCTCCTGAACATAATCCGGCTGATACTGATACTGTGGAAGAGAGAAAGGAGCTCTGACTGTAGGAGGCCTATAAAGTGAGTGATGCGCAGGCCTCCGATGCTGATAGCTAATAGCACCAACCTCTCCAGATCTACCAAATGGCCCAATCAGCTTCTTCCCCTTACTATCAAGGGAAGGGGTAGTATCTGTCCATAATCCTCGAGCAATAGCCTCCTCAACACTAAAAGCTGCCTGAACTAGACTCCTGAGATCCTGAAACGGGATGCCCACAAGACGTCTCGCGAACCTCGACTGTAGGTTCCGAAGAACCATATCAATCTGATCCTGCTCCTTAGGCCGGTCTATCATACCAGCCACCTTTGCCCTCCAACGAGTGACAAAGGAAGAAATAGACTCATCTGACCTCTGCCTAGTGGCCTCCAACTCTCGTCTGGACACATCAATATCGGTACTGAAAGCGAACTGAATCAGGAACTCATGAGCCACGTCCTCCCAGGTGCGAAGTCTCGAAGGCTCAACTGAAGCAAACCACCTCTGAGCTGCCCCACTAAGTGACATAGGAAAGAGGGCCACCAACTGTGCATCATCTATCCCATGCGCCCTCATGACAGTGCTGTATAGTCTCAAGTGGATTTTGGGACAACCAATCCCACTGTAGCGCTCAATGTCTGGCATGCGAAACTTGGCGGGCAAGCTAGCCGCCGGTATGCCATCCCTGTCATCCCAAGTCAAACCTCCGTCCTGCAATCTGATCTGTCTCATCATGGACTCAAGCCTCTCAACCTTGGCCTCCTGCTCGGCCAATCGAGTATCCTCAATAGTAGGAACCATGGGAGGCGGCACTGCGACAGTAGGTGGTGGAATGGTCTCATAATGATCTGTCAGATGGAATGGAGTACCAAGTGAAACCCCAGTTGGACGAGTCTGTGCTGTCTGAGATGCATGAGGAATCATCTCGTCAGTGACCATGCCAGCCGGATGAGGATCCTGGCGAGAACTCTCTATCTGATCCAAGCGTCTACTAACTCCGGCCATGAACTCTTAGATGGAAGCAAGTGTGGAAGCTAGCTCGTCTGACATCTCAACTGAACTGTCTGAACTCGGATATGAATCTGCTCTGATCAATCGACCTCCTACTCTCCTCCAAGAATGTGACTCCAGACTCAACCGACTCCTAAACTGACTCCCTACAATGCAAACAAAATGGATGAAGGACACGAGATAAAACTCTAAAAGGTGACAATACAATCATGCAAGCACATGGTCCTGAGGTGGCAATATGAAATCTGGATGTATGACGAAAACTCTAGAGTCATAAAGGTATCCACTGCGAGATGGCTACAAATGTGACCAGAGAATCTCCATCAATAATCCGAGATAAAGAGAGGTGTGAAAAACACGCTATCACGAGATCAGTACTCCATTTATAAACATATATCTTTAACTTAACTTTCAACCCGAGCTCCATAAGAGAAAAATAACTCAACTTTCCAATTAAAGAAGGTGCGTTCTTAGCCTATTGGAGGTTGGTCAGTTTGCTAAAGTTTGAGGAATAACTAGGTTGGGGGGAGATAATAGTTCGACATACTATAATTGGAAACTAATAAGCTTAACACACTTAGATTTTTGTAGAAAAATAAAGATTGGACCTCTAGGAGTGGAAATTCTTTTAATGCTTAAATTTACATAATGTCTACTCTTTATAAATTGTAATTAGGCAGGAGATTTGATGACTCTTGTTGAAGGTTGGGTTTTGCCTCTTTGATGTTCCATGAGAGAGTATAATCCGCATCATGCCACTTGAAAATTTTTTGGAGTGATTAGCATGATGTTGTAAATTATTTTACTGTCTATTCTTCTTTATCTTTTCTTCATTGCTAAGGGACTAGCAATATGTCGGTTGGGGGGAGTGATTACTACTCAAAAAGTACTCTTTTATAGCTTGAAACTAACTGTTTTAAACACTTTTGAGTAGTAGTTAATACCTTTTAACTCAATTGGCACATTAAGGAACCTAGTAGGGTTACTAATCAGTTTTTGGCAAGTTTTGGTGTTTTTGGTAGCTTTTTTTATCATTGAAACAAGCCAAAAATGAGGGAGCATATGGTGAAATCCATGGCAATGCAAGTTAAAGCTCAAATACATGAAGAATCCAAGCTTTGGAGCACTTCATAGCCCTTTGCCAAGCCAATCAGAGATGCAAGGAAGAAAACCAGAGGAAGAAATCCAACAACAAGCAGTTTTGCATGGTTGTGAGAAATTTCGCACACCATGTGAAACCACTTGAGGCAGCCAAAGGATTTCGCACACCATGCCAAATTTCGCATGGTATGCGAAATATTCCTGTGCACCAACTCCATTAGATTTTTATCTTCAAATATTTTGTGTAATTTCCTAGTTTCTCCTTGTAACCAACCTAGATATTTTATTTTATATCTTTTTATATATCTTTTAGGTAGCTTACATATAGGGAGAGGGATGAGTGGTTATGGATGCTTTTCATAAAACACTTGTAAATTCCCGTATTAAGAAATATACAGAGTTTTTGCTCTGCCTTTCCTTCTCATTTTGTTTTCACTTTTCTTTCTAGCCAAACAACCTCTGAGGATGATTTATCAGGGGATGAGTGGCTAGGCTTTTCGTTTCTTGGAGTGGTGGAAGTTAGGTGAAGGACTTAAGTGCAAAGGTGGGAGCTGTCCTTGCTATAAATGACAGTAGTTGTTAACCATCAATGGTTTTTATTTCAAGGTTTAGTTTTAAATCCCTTAAAAGCACCTTGAATGGCCAATACTTGGTAAGCTTTTCGGATTCCATGGATGATTATTGCTAGATCCATGGATGTCTATTAGTTATCATTTACGAGCCATTGGAAGGTGGTTCAAGGTGAAAGTCTTTAGTGTTTGAAGCCACTAATGGGAAGCAATTATCATTTCTCATGAAACCTTTGGATCAAATATTAATTGCTAAATATAAAACTGGTTCAGGAGATAACCATCCTTTATGTTATTATCCCCAACGCGAGGAGAAGATCTGGAATCTCCCCCTTTGCCTAAGGAACCCGATCCTAGTGACCTAAAGCTCTAAGAGACATTTTCTTTGTAAGTTAATTTCACTTATTGTTTTTGCTTAACTTAAAATCAATCTTTGCAACCACAATTCTATTTTCTTTAAAAGCTGATTTTCATAAGAAAAAACACCATTTTATTTCCTTCATTTAAGTCAACTGTACAATGAAAACTCATCCTTGTGGACAATCCTAGAGCCACTATACTATGTTAGCTATGCTACCTTAGTGTGAGGTGATTTATGTTTTATAAATTTTGTTGATAACACCCGTCTGAGCTAGAATCAAATGGCATGACTGCAATAGGGACGAATCATGTGAATTGGAAGAAAAAAATTAAAATTAGTTAATTGTTTTCATTTTTATAAGGTTTTTCTTTGATTATTTATTTATTTATTTATTTATTTTTTGTGTTCATTATAAATTTTAAATTTAAAAATAATAGTAATTCATTAAATTTATATATTTTTAATTTTTAAAATTAAAATTATTTTCACTCATGTGAGAAAATGATTAAATAGTTGATTTTTTTTTCACTTTTTGTCAACATTGAAAATTTTGATTTCTGCCTAAATGAAAAGTTTATTTTTCTTTCTTTTTTTTTTAATCTAAGGATATTTTATAATATATGAAAATATTAATTAATGAATAGATTTCTTGCTATTTTTTATTTATTACACTTTTAACCATAAATATGCTTGTGTGAACTTGCATTTTTCAAGTGCACCCTCATTTGATGGTGAGAATCACTTTTTAGTGAAAAACTAATTTTTGTAAAAATTGGAGTTACCATTTATTTTTTAAAGGAAAAATAAAATAATAAATAAAACCCTGAAAAATAATGACTCCTTATTTGGAAAAACATGTCTTTGAAAATCGAGTCTAAGTTTAGGGGTCAAGGTACCTATAAGGAAGGGTACCATACGATAGCACTTTTTTAAGTCCTAAATAAAGATCTTAATTACCAAATAAAGTTGTAAATAAATCTTAAAAAAATATCTAGAGATGTTATTTCATCATGAAAAAAATTGTATAACATCTTCAATATGTATAGATTACAATACAAAGGCCCAAAACATTTAATTAATTGTCAATAAATACCAGATTATTTCACATTGAGGACACTTTATAGAATAACCAACACTAGTAAGAACAAAGATACTTGCAAAATAAATCCTAAAAAAATATTTTGAGATGGAATTTCACCATGAAAAAAATTTGATCACATCTCTTATGTGTCTAGATTATAACCCAAAACAAAACATTAAATTACATCCTGAAAATGGGTATTGCTCTGAATACCACTTGAATAATAGTCGAAAGTCCAATAAGGAACACCCAAAGTGGAGGTGAATGGATGATTTTAAAATTTTAAAACAATATTTGTTAATTATAACTAACTTTTCTTATTATAATAAATAATAGAGATATCTTAAATAAACAAATGTTATACCTAGAATCTTTAAGTATATAAAAATATGATTTTTATATTTTAGGGATAGCCTCCAATTTGTTAGGGATAATAATAATTGGTTAAAGGTATAACCACTACAACCACTAAGATAACCAACCTAGCAATCTCAAAAGTAAACTATCCACGCAATCCAAGATAAGTATCAACTAGAATATAAATAGTAATAGAAAGATATGCAATAATGCACAAGATTTTTATTTGGAAAACCCCCCACAAACTTATGGAGATAAAAAACCATGAGGTCTAAGACCAATAAATCTAAATCCACTATTCAAAATCAAGTTATACAGATTTACTTGGTTAGTTTACCCTAAAGACTTACTATCCAGTACCTATAACTTGATCCACGTCTTTGATGCATCGACTACCTATTGCCCTTTAATAGATCATTTGGCTCCATTTGATGATCTTCAACCAACAATTCAAAGATCCAAATCCTTGAATGAGATATCGAGAATGATATGGCAATAAGACTTTCTTCATAAGGAGTTCCTCTCTCAAGAATGAGAGACCTCTAAACTCTAAGATCTTTATGATCTCTTAGCCCGAATCTCTAACCCTCCAAGGGTTATTAGGGAGGTATTTATAGGAAAAACCATAAGGATTTCGATATCTTAAGTTTCCAAATTTGAGTCTAAATGAAATTCATTTAAAATATATTTCTAAATTCGGAAGAACTAACATGACCACTTGAGTGGACTTAAACCGCTTAAGCGGTTCCTACCTCTTAAGCGGGCTGACCACTTGAGCTACCCTTACATTTTGAAAAATCATTTTTAAAAACATTTTTAAGTCCAAAAATGATTACCTCAATTAAGCCTTATATGCACAATCCAAACCTTTAAAGATGTACTTGTGATTTTCTAGTTGGATGAATAACAACCCTTGATCTTCAATGGAGAGCAAGTCACTATCTAAAAAGACTTCTATAGCCAAACATAAATTGGGACAAAATTTTCAACATATAAACAAGACTCAATGTCCTAACAATCTCCTCATTTAGCAATTTTGTGACAAAACATCATTACCTAAACTCACCCAAAGTCTCATAAAGGAGTTTACATAACACACATTAACACTCAATTAAAACTAAACTAAGGGAATTCTTTGTGATACTTTGTAGTACTTAACTTCCAACCCTATAACCTACACACATATAGAAAACTATACCAAAAGGTAAAATAGTGTGAGGGATAAAATAATATTGTGAAAGTAAAACAGGATAGTTAGAGGTTTTGCTTGATGCATTGTTTAAGCATGAAAAAATAATAGATTCCTATAATGACACCAAGGTACAAAGCAAAGCTCAAGAGGAATATGAATGTATGAAAATCAACCAAACATACTAGAAGATTGATAAGACACAATAGATCAACAATGATGCCTAAAGGTCTATCTCCAACCAGAAAATAGGTAGTGATAACCATGGTAAGAAGCTTCTATAACTAGGATTAGTTCTAGAGAGATAGACAATTCAAATAGTAAAATTTTTCATGCAGCATCCTTGTCAGGTATCTCTCTTGAACTCTAAAGTCATGCTTCCCAAGGTTAATTTGGTTTACTCAAATGTCTTATGTTCAATTTCCTCCAATATTTCAATTAATTTCCCTTAATTAATGATTAAAAGAATTCAAAAACTAACTAACTCCCCTTAAATTAAAAAGTTTTTGTTTTTACCATTTTAACTCCCCCTTTTTAGGTGAATTAAATATTCATTGTTCTCCCAATTTTTCTTTATTTAAATAATTCAATTGTCTCCCCATTTTTGTCACAAAAATGGCAAAGTAGCAATGATATAAAGACAAGAAAGCATGCAAAAGATAAGGAGAGAAATGAACAACATATATAAAAATAAAACAAAAATGTATTTAGGATACAAGAGGTAAGCAAAAAATAAACATCCAGATCAATAAACGCACATAAAAAGAAACAAAATAACTAAGCATTAGGAGAAGTTGAAGGAAAGATGCTTGGAATGCTCTGAGCATGGATCCACGAAATGATGTGGGTCAATTGATTTTGGATCTCATGGAGTTGAACGTCTTGTGAGTCCAACCTTTGACTCACCATAGACAAGAGAACCATCTCCTAATAAGTCAGGGGTGTGGAAGACAATGCTCCATGAGAAGCTTTAAATGATTTGGCACAACCTCAATTAGAACGAGTCCTCAGAGCAACCTGCCTCATGGCTTGTATCTCATTCTTCTAGGCAAGTGCCTCATAAGTAATCTACTGAGTTGATGCAACATCTTAGGGACCATCGGGAACTGGAGGAGCCTTGGTACCATACATGTGACTGTAGTGTTTGGCCTATGAGCTCTTATCCAACAAGACATGAGCAACCTGAACCCTCTATGTAGAAGTAATCTCAAAGTCAATATGCTATAATAATCTAGAGATGAGTAGCTTGAAAGGGAGTGCACCACGATAGAATGAGAAGTCTCAATAAGGGGTGATGGTCGTAGAAAACCCTATATTATTCCGTTCCCATGCCTGGATCATGTAGGGTGCATGCAAATCTATTTTAGGCTCTCTAAATCTATCGAAATGGATAAACAGGTACTAAAAAACTATAAGGATACCATAGAAACCATAGATCTAGAGAATAAATCCACATACCTTTGATTTGGATGTTTCGGATCGATTTCAATTGATGTACATAACTCCAAAGTAATAATGGATCTCGTAAACACCATGATCTTTCGTCCGATGACTCTTCCTTGTGTCTAGGAACTGAGATAGTGGAGATCTCAAGGGTGGAGGTTAAGGTTTTCTATCTGGACTAAAAGGCAGAATAGCAAGACATGGAAACCTTAACCCCTAAAGGGGTATTTATAGATTTCCTACTAGGCTTAAGTGGCTTAAGCCCACCATGGGCTTGGGTCACTTAATTTAGCTAAAAAGGTTGCTAATTGATTAATTAATCATAAAAGGCCTAGTTAATCAATTAGTTTAGTCTAGAGATACCACTCACTTATCCCTATGCATCTTTATGTAATTACCAAAACACCCTTATGCTAAAAACTCATCCAACCCTCATAAGCCGTGCCAATATAGAATATGAGCTTAGAATGGGGAACATTAGGACCCATATTAGTATTGGTTCCCTCAAAATAAAATTTTGAAATTGACTCAACATCTTACTACAGAGAGTCAACTGCACTCCATTACCCTATGTATATTACAATGAGACACTAAGTGCTCAGATCCATAACCTACTATCCACTGCATGCAAACTCCCCATGAACTGGTGTCCATAATCTAACAAGGTAGTGCTATCACCTATCAAGATTACCTCTCAAATCCTTGAGTTATAGATCTTACTTATTATGTGACCAAATGACATACTCTAACTTAAATGAGCATATGTCAAATTCCACTAAAGGAATTACTGTGACCACAAATTTCATGATCACATGTCCTTTGGATCACCTAAGGGGACACATTGTCTCAATCCTAAGAAATATCATGGTGCCTTTATTGAGAATACCAATTGTCACCAACCTCCATCAATAGTGACCCAATCTATAGGGATATATGACTAGTTTAGGGTCTCACCCATAAGTCAAAGCCTCTTGTTGATTTTGGCATAGGCTTAATATCCTCTCAAGGTTGAGAGTCCATGCAGTATAGTAGCTTAGTCAATCATGACAATTGATAGCCTTGTGTCATGATTCGTTGTAGGTCATGTGCAATGTGCATCACATACACTAGTACACTCACCATGAGAAAACCATCCCGATGACCAAGACAAGTCATCCCTCCAATTAAGAGGCGGTACACTACAGTCTCTACTAAATTGCCCCAATCCATGAACCAACTGTGAACAACTTATCTACTTACAAGGAACCCATGACTTGTATCTTCTGTGCAACTCCTAATGCAGCCAAGTCATGTGCAGTGCAAGAGACATGGGTTGAATGCTCAAATTATTAATAATACACCAAAGGGATAACAAAGGGATAGTTAAGTCTAACTTTGCTACATCATGTCTTGCTTTTAGGGGCTCAATCCTAACAATGGTATCGATGATCACTTGACCGATATCAAATTGTTCTCCAAATAGGATGGCATGGATGAAACGAGTAATTGATCAACGTATCTTAGTACAATGAGAAGAAAGGTAAAAGGAATATGTAAGAAAAGTAGCAAGAATCCAAGTTGGCTTGGAAAAGCCAGCCAGAGGAATATAAGTAAGAAACTCTCGAGGAACACCATATAATGCGAGAATAGAAATAAGCTTTCCAGGAATGAGAGATTGAACCTTTGGAAGGAAAGAAGGAAGACACGCATCAAGTCTGGGCATATCGAATACACGTCTAACTAAAAAAGAGGTGATTTGAAATGACTGACTGAACATGGTCACCCAAAAGGAGCAACAAGGAGAAACAATATGCATGTTAGTATGGAACATACGAACCAAAATAGGATAATATGAACCATGTAAGTTAAACAAGGTCTCCCACCCTTTCTCTCTGAGAATGGCGAAGAGTGGAGTGTCCTAAAAGGCACGAAGTTCGATAGAACTCTCGACCTCGATATGATGGCTTTGAAAAGAGGCATATAAACAATCATGTGCCTTCTAATAGTAGAAGCACTCCATAGGAAGATTCGAAGGGTCAAAAGAACCTTGAAGAGCGATGCCTTGAATGGGCTCGAGTGATCTAAGAGGAGTCATCTCTTGTTAACGCCTACGACTAAACATACTAGTGGAAAACAAAAGGTGCACTATATGGGTTTTTATACTCAAATGTACTATTGGACACAGATTAGCACTCAAGTGGGACAGTCAATGGATGCGCCACTAGATGCAACTTAGAGCCCTTAAGCAATAGTGTTGTTGGATGAGGCCTGAGCACTTGAGCACTAAGGACTCTGAATGCAATGCTTGAGTGACTAAAACCTAAAATGAATGCTAATAAGGGATAAAAAAAACTCAACTAGCTAACATATAAACAAGGATTGACACTAATTGAAACAAATTTTAACAATAATGAGCAGATAATTAAGTCTATAAACTTTCAATTTTAGCTCAATCAGTAATAGATTAAGCAAGTTACTTTGGATGGTACACATCAATCCATTAAGAAAGAAGTTTCAAGGTCAAAGGTAAAAATTAATCATAATCTCAATTTTGAAAACCCAATGCATAACCATCATTGTATAAGAGAGCCAACATAGAAACATAAGCATTGATTTTCAAGGGAATACGACTTACTGTCTAGTTTTATATTTCAAAATTGATCACTTAGAAGAGATCCAGTCATGTCTTTGGTCAAATTAAAGAACACATCCAGTCAATTTGAACTAAGATCATTGGTTTTTTGTTTAACACGACTTCGCTGATCACATACATTACAACTTGACTTCCCATTAATTTAATATCATTTTTTATTTTTTTTTATTTTTATCTTTCTTTTGAAAGTGAAGGCATTGTACACCAAGATCAATTGATTTTCCTTTTTGTTTTCATTCATGGTTGCCTTTGTATCCACATTGGGGGTGTTTCCAAATGTTGCAAGTGAGTAGCATACCTTTAAGAGCATGAATCTTGGACAAGAGTATATGAGTTATGCTTAATCAAAGATTCAATATTTTGTACTAACTCACTTTGAGAAACAAATAATGATCATAGTCAAACAAGGTATGTGGATAATAAGATTTGAGCATGACAATGAATCCTTATAAAGCAATCAAAGTCTACTTTATGGGTTCAACTTAAGAAGTTTCCCTCTTGATCATGTACAAAATGTAACCAATATTGAATTTCTTATTGGGAACCCCAGATAACTTCATTTTCATGTCCTAGATTGTGTAAGGTGCATGTAAATCTATCCTAGGCCCTCTAAATCTATCGTAGCTAATAAACAAGTATTCAAAAACAATATGGATACCATAGAAATCATAGATTTAGAGAATAAAGCCACATACCTTTGATATGGATGTTCCCAAATCGATTCCAATCAATGTAGATAACTCCAAAGTCGTAACGGATCTCGTAAACACCATGATCTTCTGCCTGATGGCTCTTCTTTGTGTCTAGGCACTAAAATGATGAAGATCTCAAAGGTAGAGACTAGGGTTTTCTCTTTGGAATGTAGGGAGAAAATGGAAAGACATGGAAACCATAACCGCTAAGGGGGTATTTATAAGTTTCCTACTAGGCTTAAGTGACTTAGGCCCACCATGGGCTTGGGTCACTCAATCTAGCCTAAAAAAAGGTTGCTAATTGATTAATTTACGATACAAGGCCCTAATTAATCAATTAGCCCAATTCAGAGATATTGCCCACTTATCCTTATGCAACCTTGTGTAATTACCCAAACGCCCTTATGCACAAAAATGAACTAAAAACCCATGCAACCCTTATAAACCATGTCATCAAGGAATATGAGCTCAGAGCAAGGACCACTAGGACAGATAAAAGTACTGGCTCCCTCATAATCAAATTCTAAAATTAATTCAACATCTCACTATAGAGAGTTTTCTACACTCCAGTACACTATGTATATTACAACAAGACACCAAGTGCTCGGGTATGTGACCTACTATCCACTACATGCAAACTTCTCATGAACTGGTATTTGTAATGTAACAAGGTAGTGCTATCACCTACCAAGATTACCTCTCAAATCCCTGAGTTATAGATCTCACTTATTATATGATCAAATGACATTCTCTTGCTAGTGTATTTTTGGAAAGAAGATAAATCAAATGGTACTTTTGTTTTAAAATATGAACAGCCAAATATAAATAAGATCAACACCCAAGTTTGAGACTCTTTACCCTTAACAATCTAAGAACTCCTAAACTTTGATTGTAGAAAATTGGAAGAATTGTATTTAAAGGGCACACTAGGCTAGTACTTTAATATTTTAATTAAAGGGCTTCAATTGGTTATCTATTGTAATGACCCATGAATGGTATAAGAAGTCATGCAAAGTTTGTTTAAGTTTTAGACCTTGCATATATTTCAATTTCGTTTTTTTCTTTATATGTTCACATTTAGGTTTTTCTTTCTCCTATTCAACATTGTTATGTTTTCAAGTTGTTGTCATTGTTGTTGTTGGTCTTGGTTTTATTATTATTGTTTTTGTTATTGTTATTATTTTTGTGGTCAATATGTTAACAATTCTAGCATTAATTTCACTGATATTATTATTTTCTCTACAAGTTATTATGTACTTATACTAATAATTTTAGTATTATTACTGTTATTTTTAGTATTATATTTCTTATATCACTATTAATGAAAACCATGTTTAATCCAAAATATTATTATTAAAATTTACAACATTATCAGTTGTAATATCATTGATATTAATACTATTTCTATGATTATTACCATCATACTAATATTTTTATGAACCTCATATTAGTATTTCTAAGCATTCAAAATAATATAGACATACACTTTATGAGAAACTTATGCAAAAAAAACTCTATTACATATAAAATGATCTCACAAAAAACGGAAAAGAACTTATGAGACATATACAAGACACATACAAGTAAATTAAACTACAATATACAAGGTATTATGAAGACATTTGCAAGGTAATGTTATTATGAAACAAGGTAGTGTAAAATCAAGTTGTCAAATCTCCAATAATCAAGTTAAGATTCAAATCAAATTTTTACTTACTCCTTGAAAATAATGTTAAGGTTTACAATGGTCCATAATAAACTCAAGTGGAGATCCAATTCAAGGCCCCAAATCCTAAATGTCATCTTGAAAAGATAGAGAATATGAGAATCTTCAAGTTTTGAGATCAAACTCTTCATGAAGGAATAATTGAGTGATATAATCTTTGGTAAGAAGAACATGCACACACACATATGTAGTATATGTATATTTATTTAAAATTCGATAAAACAAATTTGTCCACATTTTTCTTGATGATAATTTTTTTTTTTCACAAAATTCTTAGATACCTTATAGAATATTCTCTAAATTGCACCTTTTACATCAAGTCTAACATGTTCGTTATATGGATACAAAGAAAATTTATCTCATAACTTAGGAATCATGTTTACCTATTCGATACGTTCCCAATTGGTGTCTCAGCTGATTCATGTCCTCTCAATGGTCCCTGATAGTGGTGCCATTTGATTCGTGTCTAGCTGGTGTCCCTTGATTTTGGTCCTCAGGAAGTAATCAACAAAATTTATAACCTATTACACCATGTACTAGGATAGCCTTAGCTAGCATAGCATAGTGGCTCTAGGGTCGTTCACTGGGATGGGTTTTCACTTCACAATTGATATTAATTCAAAGATGAATTGGTGTCTTTTCATTTCAAGGTTAGCTTTAAAAGAAAACATAAAGATGTTTGAGTGAAAAAGGTTTGGTTTTAAACTAACCAAAAATAGTAACTGATTTTACTTACAAAGAAAAGTGTTTCTTGGAGTTTAGATCACTAGGCTCAGGTTCCTTGTACAAAAAGGGAGTTCCGGTCACTTGTTTCTTTTCCTCGCATTAGAGAATTAACATATAGTTAATTCTCTAACCGGTGTGGTACAGATGCTTCCCCTTAATGGGTTCAAACACTAAATCCCTCTCACTGATGCATCTTGCAATGGCTTGTGCCTCTCACATAGCATTTTCCATTCAAGGTGATCTTTAACCTTGGATTTCCCGTCTCAAGCTCGCAAGAGATAACTAATGGATGTCTCCTTGGAGTCCAAAAGCTTACCAAGTGTTGGCTATTCTAGAAAATCCTACCTTCAAACCACCTCCCAAAAGCTCGCAAGAAATAAACTAGTGCATCTCAATGGACGGAGATCACTTGCCTTACCAAGTGTTGGCCCAGGTGATTTTAAGGTGTTTTAAGTTAACTAAAAAGATAAAAACCATTAATGGGTCACACTTTCTCTTCATTAAAAACTAAAACAACAAAACTTCCAATTTATGCATGAGGAAACTTACCCGGATTTCTTCACTCCAAGAGACGAAGAGCCTAGCCTCTCATCCTCTGAGGAAAAATCCTCAGAGTTTAATTGGCTAGAAAGAAAAATAACGAGAAAACAAAAATATGAAGGAAAAACAGAGCAAGTGCTCTGTAAAAAATATATTTCTTCCTTTCGCCGATTACATGATGGTTGTGTAAAGAAAATTACAAACTATATATAAGAGGTTATTCACCATTTGTTCTTATTTAAAGACTAAGGAATCCTATGATAGGTGGGTTACAAGGAGAGTTTGGGGATTTAGACATCAAATATCTAAAGCAAAATATCTCAAAATGTCGGTCGCAAATATCAGGAAGCTTCAGGAGAACACCGCAGCTGTGCGTGCAAGAGGGCTGTGAAATTTCGCTGCAAAAGGACATCATTTTCGCAGCCCAAGGCTGATTTTGCAGCCGTGCAAAATCTGCCTTCAGCTTGGAGTGATCGGCTTCCAATGACTGTAACTCCTTCATTTCAACTCTGAATAGCGTAATGTTTGAAGCATTGGATTGTTGACTTCCTGAGCTTCGAAACAACATATAGCATGCATAAATTGAACTCCAGGAAGTGCTCCAAAAGTGGTTGACATGACTGTCATCAAGAATGCTTCACGTTAGATTTCTCTTTGCTTCCGCTCCTTGCATTCCGGATTTGCTTATGGCAAAGGACTTTAAAGCTTCGGTTCTTCATGTTTCTAAGCTTTCCATTGCTTTGCTATGGATTCCAAAGAACTCTCCTCAATCTTGGATTGCTTTGGTGATCAAATTACTAACAAAAACACCAAAACTTACACAAAGTGATTAAAAATGATTGCAAAGGTCCTTAATATGTTAATTGGGTTAAAAGGTGATAATTACTACTCAAAAGTGTTTAAAAGAGTTAATTACAAGCTATAAAATAGCACTTTTTGAGTAGTAATCACTATTCCTAAGAGAATTACCACCATAACAAGTCACAGTTATGACATAAATAAAAACTAATGCCCATTTTCCCTAACAAACACATATTTATTTGCCAAAGCTAGTTACAATTTTTTTAGGCTGCTACACCTTATCATTGTGTTATCTCTTTAGCCTTTCTAGAGAAGGAAAAAGTCGAATGATGAGCCTAAAACGATGAGAACAAATTAGGGTTACTTGAATATGTTCATCTCATTAATATTTTGATTATTTCATTAACTAATTATGATAGTATTTAAACCTTTAATTAAGGTTTGCCATGTGTGACTAAATCTCATTATTAACTCTTTGTTGTAAAATAATTGGAGTATTTGAGTAAGATCATTTTTCCTCATAAAAAAAGAATGATCAATTTGATTGAAGGTTTTATTGTTAAATTAAAGTTGGTTTTTGAAATTTTAAAATTTTTGTTAATAATCAGAATGGATATTTGAGTCAAAAGAATTGATCTTATGAGAATAAGATTTGATTCGATTTCTATGATAAAGCTTATTATATTTTGGTAATTTGATAATTTTACTATGCATTAACAATAAAAACATTCATTCATCCCTTGGAGTTAAGAGATGAATAAAATAACCTTGAAAAATTGAGTTAGCACAACCTATAATAGATCTAGCATGCAAAAACTTAACCTAGGGCTTTAATACTTGTTGGGAACGTTGGATGACTCTGTTCCCTAGCCTTGGACCTTGTAGGATGCATGCATACTATTCTTAGGCTCTTTAGATCTAATGCAACAGAAATGTATGACATTAAAAACCATATTAAAACAAAGATTTAGAGATTTTGATGTCATACTTGTGATCTAGATGTTTCTAGATTGAATCCAATCTAATGAAAAAAGAATTTATAGGTGTTGTAGATCTTGTAGATCTAATGATCTTCCATTAGAACATTCTTTTCATAGGTCTTGACACAAGAGAAAGGTGAACTTCCCTCTCTAAATGGAAAGCTAGGTTTTGGAGTTTGGAAAACAAGATGGAAAAAGTTGAAGTCCTAAACCCTAAGATGGTTTATATAGGCTTTTCTATAGATTTAAGTGACTCGAGCCTAGCTTAGGCTTGGGTCACCTAATTCAGCCCACTTGGGTCATAATTAATTAATTAGCTCTATTAGCCTTCGTTAATTAATTAGTCAAATCTAGAAAGACCATTCATAAGATCTAATTCAACTTTACGTCTTTACCAAAATGCCCTTATACAAACTTATGAATTACAAACCCAAAATACCCTCAAATAAATGTGTCATCATGAATAAGAAGCTTAAATTACTGGGGACCATTAGGACCCATAGGAAAATACTGATGTGGACTTGCATTTTTCATGTGTGTCTCCACTTGATGTTGACACTCGTTTTCTTAGTGAAAAGCTAATTTTTATATAACTAGAATCACTATTTTTTTAAGGGAAAATAAAATAAGAAACAAAAACTCTAAGAGGTACTCCTTATTTTTTGAAAAGCACATCTTTGAAAACTCGAGTCTAAAATCTAGAGGTTAGGTTACCTATCGAGAAGGTACCATAAAGGTAGCACCCCTTTAAGCCATAAAAACAAGTCTTTACTAACTAAGTCGAGGTAAGGATGACCATTAATCAATAAATCATGGGTACCAAAGGATAGAAAAAATGATTATGTCTAAGGCCAAACAAGATGCTTTTCACACCAAAATAGACATACCAAAGAAATCAAGCACATGGGAAAAGAATATAAGCATACCTTAGCTACAACCTAAAGCGTTTTATAAAAATATTAGGGTTAGTTCAAATAGTATAATATACAACATGAATTTCAATTCATTCAAGAAATAAAGTAATGGTTAAAGCATAACAAAGCCATATCATACATGAGGATGTTCATAGATAAAGCTTGTATAGTTATGCAATCAAGGAGGTAAAGGAGGAAGAGAGCATACCTTGATACCATTCATAGCTTACAATGCACTTGCACAAAGCTAGAGAGGGTTAAAACAAATTATGATAACAAAAAACTATGATACCAATCCCTAATATAGATGACATATGTACAGCTTAAATGACATAACAAAAACTTAATAAGATCAAATGACAAGAAAAATCTAAACTCAGAGATGTATATTTTATGCAATCTTTAAACAAGTCCTCATGAATTTTCACAAGTTAGTTTAGGATTTAGAGAAACATTAACTATGGCATATGACATACATACAACTCATTGTTAAGGCAAACTAATTTAGAAGAAAGTTAGAAACACCAAAATTAATGACTTAGTCCAAATATGGAACAAAGGTTCAGAACGGTCAGATTCAATAGAAAAATCTTAAATAAATAACTAGAAACATTATTTCATCATAATAAAAATTAGGTAATATCCTCACTATGTCTATATTACAATACAAAAGCCAAAATCAAGTGATGATATATCAGTTAACTCTAAATTAAATAACAAAGTAAACATTACACAATATTTCTAGCATGTAGTCAAAATAGAAATCTTCACAAAAAAAAATCTAAAAAAAATATCTAGAAGGGGAATTTAATTATGGAAAAAATCAAGGAAGTTCTTCCATATGTCTAGATTATTATCCAATCAGCCAAAAAATTTATTGAGACCCCAATTAATCTCAATTTACAAAAATATCTAGAAAGGTCTAGAACATGACAAAATTCTAAGGCATGCATAAACCAAAATTTTTAACCAATTCAGGGAGATGTGATAAAATCATGCAAAAACTCATGCAACATGTTTTGAGTGTTTATTTTACAAGAAAAATAAAGAAAAGATAAGTATGTACATGGATCATTTGTAAAATAAACCAAATAATCCATCTATCCAAAATCAGATCAGTGCATTGGATGTAGGAAGGGAAAAATATTTCTCTCAATTAGGAAAATATTTTTTAATATTTTATGTGTCTAGAACTAAGTGAAGACCATACCTCCTAAAAGACTAATTTATAACTTCCATTTGAAAATTGTTTTTTAACTCAAACAAAATTCTAAAATCAAGTTCAAGGATTCTACAATACCATACAATCATGAAAAAAAAAATTTAATCATTCTAAGTTAGTCAAATCAAATTTTATTTCAAAGATGCAACAAATTAAGCAAACTAGCAGCAAAAAGTTTTAAAAGTTGAGTTTATGTAAGGTTTCACCAAATCCCCAATTGATATACACAAATCTAACCTATGCATTCTAGACTTCACATGAGTACTAATAACCTCATCAAAGCTAAGAATAATCTCATTCTTTTGGAACCATGAGTCTGGATTCACGTTCCACTCAAAACCAAAATTTATTGAAAATAAAAGAAAGATGCATACCGAATAAAATTTGTTGCATACCTTTTGAAATATATATATATATATTCATGATGCTAAGGACTCTAGATGAATTTTTGAAATGGATTTTAACATGGATGTTTTGAGAAAATGAGTATTTTTTTCTTTTTCTTTTTCTTTTTTCTTTTTTTTTTTAAAAAAAAAAAGAGAAATTGTATTTACAAACGAAAAAACATAAAAATTACACACAAAATAAACCAAAGGAAAGCAAAACCAAATAATAAAGTTTTTAGCAATCAACCAAACTAAAATAGCGAAGTAGAAGTCAATCTAAATTATTTTTCGATGGCCTTTGAAAATTAAATTTATTAAAGAATCACCAAAGCAACAAACTAAAGGTTTTTAGATCAAATAAATTAATGAGATATCGATCTAGAACTGTCCACTAGAATTCTAAAACACATAAACTAAGATAAAAAAAATAAATCAAGAGCTAATATTAAAGATTTTAAAACAAAAATGAAAAAAAAAATCAAGGGATTGATCAAATTAATGAACTAAATGTTGGGATTGAGTCCTTAAAAGTAAGACATGATGTAACAAAGTTAGACTTAACTATCCACTTGCTATTCCTTTGGTGTATTAATATTGATTTGAGCATTTAGCCCATGTGTCTTACATTGTACATGACTTGGGTGCATTGGGAGTTGCATAGAAGATACAAGTCATGGGTTCCTTGTAAGTAGATAAGATGACCACAGTTGGTTCATGGATTTGGGCAATCCAATAGAGATTGTAGTGCACCACCTCCTAATTGGAGGGATGGCTTGTCTTGGCTGTCGGGATGAGTTTCCCATGGTGAGTGTACTAGAGTGTGTGATGCATACTGGATAGGACCTACAATGAATCATGATGCAAGGCTATCAATTTTCATGATTCACTAAGCTACTACACTACATAAACTCTCAACCTTGAGAGAATATTGAGCCTATGTCAAAATCAACAAAAGGCTTTGACCTATGGGTAAGACCCTAAAGTGGTCATATATCCCTATGGATTGGGTCACTATTGATGAAGGTTGATGGCAATAGGTGTCCCCTTAGGTTATCCAAAGGACATATGATCATGAAATTTATGGCTACAATAATTCCTTTAGTGAAATTTTACATATGCTCTTTAGAAGTAGAGTATGTCATTTGATCACATAATAAGTGAGATCTGTAACTCAAGGATTTTAGAGGTAATCTTGATAGGTAATAGTACTACCTTGTTAGATTACGGACACCAACTCATGGGGAGTCTGCATGCAATGGATAGTAAGTCACGTACCTGAGCACTTAGTGTCTCATTATAATATTCATAGGGTATTGAAGTGTAGTTGACTCTCTCTAGTGAGATGTTGAGTGAATTTTAAAATTTGATTATGAGGGAGCCAGTACTCCTATGGGTCCCAATGGTCCCTGCTTAAGCTCATATTCCTTATTGTCACGACTTATAAGGGTTGCATGAGTTTTTTAGTTCACTTTTGTGTATAAGGGCATTTTGGTAATTATGCAAGGTTACACCAGAATAAGTGAGTGATATCTCTAAACTGGGTCGATTGAATAATTAGGCCTTGTCTAGTTAATTCATCGATTAGCAACCTTTTTGGGCTAGATTAAGTGACCCAAGCCCATGGCAGGCTTAAGTCACTTAAGCCTAATAGGAAGTCTATAAATACCCATTTAGGGTTAGAGTTTCTCGGTCTTGCCATTCTCCCCCTTCAGTCTAGAGTGAGAACCTTAGCTTCCACCCTTGAGATCTCCACCATCTTAGTGCCTAGATACAAGGAAGAGTCATCGGGATGAAGATCATGGTGTTTACGGGATCCATCATAACTTTGGAGTTATCTATGTCAATTGGAATTGATCCGGGAACATCCAGATCAAAGGTATGTGGCTTTATTCTCTAGACCTATATTTTCTATGGTATCCATATTGTTTTCCAATACATGTTTATCCGTTGTGGTAGATTTAAAGAGCCTAAGATAGATTTGCATGCACCCTACACGATCCAGGGCATAAGAACAGAGTAATCCATGGTTCCCAATATTAAAATTATAAAAACACCTAAACCAAACAAAATTTTGACTTTTTAAACTAAAACATTGAATCAAAACTATCAAAACCAACCAATCTAAGAAAAAATCTAACTTTTTGAACTAAAACGAAGAATCAAAATTAAACTAAACAAGATTCTAACTCTTTAAACCAAAATTGAAAATCAAAACTAAACTAAACAAGACTCTAACTTTTTAAACCAAAATTAAGAAAAAAAACTGAACTAAACTAAATAAAATTCTAACTTTTTAAATCTACTACTAAAAAAATAAAAACTAAATGAAAACAAAGTTCTACATTTTTAAACTAACATAATAATTCAAAACTAAAACTAAAAAAAAATCAAACTTTTTCAATTTAATGTAATGAATCAAAGTTAAAACTTAAAAATAATTAATTTTTTTAATTTAATATAATGACTCAAAACTAGACTAACCAAAATTCTAACTTTCAATCAAACAAAATTTTAACTTTTTCAATTTAATGTAATGAAATAGAACTAAATTAAACAAATTTCAAACTTTTCAAACTAATATAATGAATCAAAACTAAAACAAGCAAAAATTCTAATTTACTTTTATGGATAATGCATGTGGGTTGTTTAGAAAGACTCAATGAATGTGTGCTATTTCAAAATGCAGTCATGTATCTCCTATACCTGTTGTTGCCATCTTTCTTAAATAGATATGTAGCTCATGGACCCTTTTGGTGTCACTGCATTTGCTTCCTTGGAGATCCCTAGTGATGTTGTTCTTTCTCCCATATATATGCAACCCGTGTGAATTTTTATGGCAATTGTATGGAGATTTTTTTTAACAGCCCATGCCTTCTCAATGGAAAGTGGTGCACATAGAATGAATCCCCTCCTTAATAATGTGATATTGTTCTTTCTGTGAATGGTCTTTTCCTTAAAAAAATTATCATGCACAAAAAAAATGATAGAAGTTAGAAACTATGCAT
Source organism: Vitis x labruscana x Vitis vinifera (assembly GCA_008326845.1). NCBI lineage: Eukaryota > Viridiplantae > Streptophyta > Magnoliopsida > Vitales > Vitaceae > Vitis > Vitis x labruscana x Vitis vinifera. The sequence continues at coordinate 487,635 of BKBX01004980.1, read as the reverse complement.
TAATAATGAAAGAATAAAATTTGAAAAACTTAAAAAAAAAAAAATAGAATCAATCAATCCTATGAATAAATAAATGAATGAATGAATAAAACCAACAAACATATAAATATCAAATGCATGCAATCATGAATGCAAATGTTAATCTAATGCAATAGATAATAGTGAAAATCAAGATATCAAACTCATATAATCAAAGATCGTCTCATGTAGTAAAAGAATAACAACAAAATCAAGTCAAATACTCACTTAAGCTTAAAAGCATGCAATCAAAATCAAGATTTAACTTAAAAGAACTAAGTTAACCTATTCCTAAGAAAAGTGTCTTAAGTGACCTAAGCCTAAAAAAGTATCTAAGTGGACTAAATATATAAGGGTATCTAAAGTGATCTAAGCCTAGAATCATGTAAGTGGACTTAAGCTTAGAAGTGCATCTAAGTGAAATTGTCCTAAAAATAGTGCCTAGGTGACCTAAGTCTGGGATCATCTAAGTCAATCTAATCTAGAGTCAAGGGGTTGTCCAGGTCATAGTAAGGTCTAGATGAATCCCTCAACAAAGGATTCCTGAAGGTGGCTTAGAAAAAAATAAGTTATATGAATGTTAATGGGCCACTAAGGATTATTACAAGGTAAAAAAGAAGTATAGGAAAACACCTAATATTGCATGTGCTAAGAGGAAAAAATGAGGGTCTACAACTGTATTCCTTAGAATCTAATTTTGAAGTTGACTCAACACTCCATAAAAGAGAGTCAACTGCATTTCAATATCATATGATATTGCAATGATGCAAAGCTTGGGTCCATGACTAGTTGTTTATTACATGCAAACTCCCCATGAACTGGTGTTCATAATCTAATGAGGTAAGTGTTATTAACTTCTCAATATTACCTCTACAATCTTTGAGCTATAAATCCTTCTATTATGTGATCAACTGACATACCCTAGCTCATAAAGTGCATATGTCAAATTTCACTTAAGGAATTACAATGATTATAGTTTTCCTAATCACATATCTTTAGGATCAACCAAGTGGACATATTAACTTTATGAGATATCATGATGCCTCTATCGAGAATACTTATTGTCATTAACCCTCCATCAACAGCAACCTAATCCATAGGAAATATATGAACACCTTAAGGTCTCACCCATAGATCAAAGTCGCCCCTTGTTGACTTGATCAACACAAAATCAATATATTTTCAAGGTTGAGAGTCTATGCAATATAGTAGCTTAGTGAATCATGACTATCGATAGTTAATGTCATGATTTACTGTAGGTCTTGTCATGAGATATCATGGTGTCTATTTTGAGAATATAATGTTTCCACTTGTATTAATCAATAATAACCTAATCCATAAGGTATGTATGGATACCTAAGGGTCTCATCCACAGGTTAAATCCATTAAAGACTTCAACACTAGCTTAATATTATCTCAAGATTTAGAGACACAAGGAATAGTAGCTTAGTTAAGTCATGACTATCCATTAGCCTATATTATGATTCATCGTATGTCTTGTCCAATGTGTAACCATACATACTAGTGCCCTCCTCATGGGAAACATATCTTAATGATCAAGATAAGTGATCCCCCCAATTAGGAGGTACTATACTATAGTCTTAGATAGATTGTTTGATTCCCTAATTTGACTGTGAACAATTTATCATCTTTCAAGGAATTCATGACTTGGATATGCTATGCAATTCTTAATGCCCAAAGTCATGTACAATGCAAGCTATACGAGAGTGAATAATCAAATAAGAAATAATGTAATCATGACAAGAAAAGTGAAACTAGAATTTATGATATATAAATATATTATTGCAAACTTATCTTGTCACATCATGTCACGATTTGAAGAGCTCTATCCTAACATTAATCCACCAATTTTCTTTTAGCTAACTATTTTCCATTTTTATTTTTATGGCAGTTATTACCATTTTTCTAGACCGAAAACCAATTTCTCAAATAATTGACATGTTTCCTTTGTCCTTATATTTTACATCGTTATGTTGACTTTTGGAAGATAGATGGTGGTGTTAAATCTTTAAGGATTCTAGTGCTTTGTGATTTTTTTGAAACTATATTAAGTTTGAGAATTGTACTACAGAAGACAAGTGGATAGGAAAAAACTTTCATTTAATAATTTTATTTTTGGTATCAAACTTAAAGAAGAAATAAAACAAATATCCTGGAATATTCATCAATAAAATATTTGTTTAAATTATATAGACCATAAAGTGATAATAATGTTATAGAGTACACTTGGTGTTAAAGTAAAACCCCAAAAAGAAAGTTTTCATTAAAAAACTAACTTTCCTACACTTTATTTTAGAACTTGTTTTTTCATTAGATTTATATTTTGTGTTCTAGAAAAAGTAAGGGAAAACAACACCTAAATAAAGGAAGCTCCTTATAAAAGAGCTAGCATAATGGAATTCTTAGATCAATAGAAAAAGAGTCACTTGTATGAATTTATTGAGTTGCCTCAAATTTGTTCATACTATATGAATTGTACATGTTTGATGAAATATCACTTTATTTCACTCGGATTTTCTTTTTGTTCTAAAAGTTTAGTTTCATGTAATACTTGTTGAGGAGGAAATAAAAAATTTCTAATAATGGATGAATGAAAGTTAAAATCTGCCTTCATTTTGCTATAGTTGACTTCTATCCACTTCTCAGCCAAGTTGGTAGGAACTTTATCTTGATTCTTCATTTTATGTTTTTTTTTATAGTAGGCCGAATTTTGTTGTATATAGCTTCAAGATGTAAATTTTCTTGACTTCTTTTTTCCTGCACCATGAACAAATATTTTGAACATGAATAATGAGTTTTATGATTAATTTATAAATGATACTCCAAGCAAAGTCACAAATGTTATGTAGGAAAAAAAACTATGAATAGGATACTTACCAATTGTAGAGGATGAGGTTCATATCATTTAGAGAAAATTATGGCATGCAATCATCTTTCCAATTATGATATGAAATGAGTTAGGCTTCTATAGCATAATTATTCCTTTTATGCAATAATATGGATAAAAGAGTCCCTTTTTGCCCTAATATAAGGATTGCCATAGAATAAACTCTATTTTTACTTTCTCTCATTGAGAATAGAAAGATTTGCTTCAAAAATGTACACTTCTATAAAATTTGGAAAGCTTTGCAAAAATAAGAGTAGATACAAGTAGAGAATTTCATAACCATATAGTTTGATTTAGTATGGAATTGACATTGTTACTTGAACTCCACAAATATGTATATGTAATGGGATACTAAATCTTTATTTGGAAAGAATTTCATTTAAACCTAAATTTAGTAGTCCATGGAATGCTTTGATTATTTACTTTCTCATGGCACAGAACTCCTAATGACATAGAAAACTCAAGAGTTAAGTTTGATAGAAAGTAAATAATAAGAATTTTTATTCCATTTTTTTCTTGTTTTCCTATGTATGGTTTACAAGCAGATAGTATAAGGGAATAAAATAACTTTTTCTCCACCTTTTTCATACCCGCACCATGTGGGATTCAATGATTACACTAGATATACAACACATACTTCTTCCAAAGGTCGTAAATCTTATTCATTTTTTTCACTTTAATCCATTTCTCTTACTCATTGAAGCTCTCTCTTTCTCTATTGGTTAGTTTTTTATATTGAAATCTATCTAAAATACTAGTTTCCTTTTTAAAAAATAATTAAGTAAATGGTTATACCTATATTAAGTTAAATACTAATGCTATAAAATATATTTTTTATATTTTATTTTATAATAAAGCTCAATATTTTTCTTATATAATAATAAAATATTAAATTTGTGTTGTAATTCAATAATGTAATATAATGTTTATGTTATATAAAAAGTTTAGGTATCCTAATTGATGACATTATTTAGTAATAGAGTATTCCAATAGGAAATTTAGGCAATGTTTGGATATATTTTATACTATTTTTTTTTAACTTAAAAAGTCTTATATAAAATGTATAAATTCTTTTATAAAAGGATATACATATCTTGCATACTAGAAAACACATTTAAAAATTTTAAATTTGAGGAAATAGAAAATTTACACTTCCTTAAAATTTTAAAATTTTGAAAATAGTTTTAAGGACTATAAAGTAAATTTCTACTTTTTTGTCTAAGACTTCTTATATTTGTATAGGAATTTATATTTTTAAAAATAAAAAGTAGAAGGTGTATCCAAACATCACCTTAGTTAACCAATTAAATGAGAGTATGAGAGTAGTTTCGTATTTTGCCATATACCAAACACTATGAATAGAAATTAGGCTCAAATGATGGCCAATATGAGAAGAATTTCATATTTTTCCTAAATACCAAACACTAGAATGGAATATGTATTTTGGAGTTTTTTAAAATATATGTTAACAAGTTCATAATGTTCTTTATAGTTTGAGATTTCTTACTTATTGTTATCCATATGAAGTGACATTGTTTTTTATAAGTTTTTAAAAACATCCTTGATCATAAACAAGCATGCAAAAAAAAAAACATATATAACATGCTATTGATACTATTTAGTTTAGATACAACAAATAATATCATTCAAAACAAAATTGTCAAAAGAAAAAGCATTATTGTAGTTACAAAAATATAAAATTATACCTCATATATGAAAATCTCAGCTTGAGCCTCATTTGATGGTAAGAACTCCTTCAAAATTTTTGCATCTAGTCGATCTTGGGTATGAGATCCTAATGGTTTGTTGCTATTATGTTCTGATCTCTTCTTGACAGGGGTTTCATCTTCTACACAATCATAGAATAGTTTTCTCAACTAAATATATGTAAACAAACACCCTATTGATTATTTTGGATCCAAATAACTAAATTTAGAGCAATATATAATATTTTGAAGGTAAAATTGATCATGACAGGAAAAAACACACACACACAATTAATCTAATAATAAAATTTAGGGTGTTGCTTATCCAAGTCCACTATCTATCCAATTAATATGCATGAACAGTTAAGTGATTCTAATCAAATAGTTCCAAAAAATACACTACTAACATAGGTTATCTTACATCATACATTAATTAACATTAATGAAAACAAAATATTGAACAAAGTACTTCTAGTCAACATGAGAGGAAAGTATCAATGATAAAAGGCTATATGTTGGTATCCAGTGGGTACAATGGTGACCCATGGTGCACTGAATATATTTTGTGCTTGGGAGAGGGATATTAGAGCCTATGATTAGTGGTGCTTCACTTGCATGCATTGAGCTAACAAATTCATAGGAGAAGGATATTCTTAGCTAATAGTTTAGGCTTAGGATTAGAGTATGAAATGATAAGCGCTTTTCTATGAAATTGAATATATAATTTAGAATATTTATGCTTTTATAGGTGCTTAGTTTGGTAATTGGGTGAATTCTTTAAGAGAATATTTATGCATCTATAAAACTTTAATATCATATACATTCATACCATTATCCAATGATATATATAGGGTTTCATAGCAAATATACGTTTGATTATTTTGCCAAACATTTGTGCAATTCAAGAACAACTAAATAAATTTAAAAGGAACAATTTCATGCTTTATTACTATAGTTTGCCATTTTTTAGCTTATCTTTTCAAACATGGTCATCAAAGTTATTAGTAAAACAAACAAAATAAACTTTATCCAAACCAATTTATTATTTTTATTTTTGGGTTATAAAAAGTATTGATG